>JAEIFG010000706.1:6332500-6840178 GCA_018901795.1 Drosophila sp. st01m | reverse complement strand
ACAAAAAAGGATTTTTTCATTGTAAAGGAAAATCTAATCTAACACTGTTTTCTTCTCATTTTTAAAATGAAATTCTCACAACAATTAAAACAATTCCGGAAATCAAACCGGTACAAAATTAAAAATCCAACAAGTTTCGAAAAAACTGACCTTATCATAACCAGCAAAAACTCGCTCAACAATTCAATCTTGAACATACATATTTAAAATAAATAATGTCATACATAATTATGTATAATTATTAAATATGCCATAAAAAATCGATTAAAAGTCAAATTTAGATTTATCATTTTAAATTTTCAAAATTTCCTAGTAATAATTTAAAGCAAAAAATAGATTTATTAAAGATATAAATAAAATTGGGATGTAGAATGACTTTGGTTGCCAAACCATTAAAAAAATGATGATTCGCTTAAGAATCTATTAAATTTTAACAATGTAAAAAAATAAAATTTATGTAAAAAGAAAAAAATTTAACTCTGAAAAACTATATAATTTTATTTATAAGATTATAATAATAAGGTTTAATTTGATTGATCAAAACTTAGACTATTTATTATATAATATATACATAATATATATATATATTTTTTATTTTCTGTGCATAGTTTTGAGTTAGTTCTCGGTTGTCTTTGGATGCGTAAAGCTCTTAATTGTTTAATGCTTTGGCAGACGCCATAAGGTCATAAATACAATAAGTTGGTCCCCGTCAAGAAATATATGGCTATATGTATGAATATTATACGCGAATAACAACAACTGAAACTAAGAAAGGGACCGGGGGAAGGGGAACTGGCAGGCGGGCAGGAAGGAGGCGGGAATCTTAGCTAGCGACATTGGCGCTCAGGCGAGGCGCTCATTAGGATAATTGCAGGCAATTAACTAAATTGCCGCCGCATTTGTCGCTTAGCCTCAACGTCGCGACATTTACAGAGGGGTGGATGTAGTGCTGTGGGGGGCGGGGCGGAGTAAGAGGCGTGGTTGTCGTGTGGGGATTGGAAGGAGTGAGACAGAGTGTTGGCTTATAGAAATTATGCTTCATAAATTGTGCTACTGCCTGAAAGTATGTCACATACACTCACACACACACACACACACACACACACAGTCGGTAAGTACCCTGAAGTACGGCTCACTGGTGAGCGCATTGATGAAATTATCATTATTATTTATGAACGAATTTAAGAAAAAAAATGCACTGCTTCATTTTCTTTTCAACACCGTTCGTACTCTTGTCCCAACACTAGCATTACAAATCGTTGGTGAATTCACGGCTGATCATGGCATGATGAATTCGGCCAAAAAAAAGATATCGATTGCTGCCAGCATTACCCTCTAGTACGGCTAACTGAACAGAAGATTGCTGAGCATCCTGGTTACCTCTCACCATCATCACCTACTCGTCAAATTACCGCATTCAGTGGCCCTGAATCATAATAAGTTGTATTATGAAAATTGCGTCAATTAATTTACTTATGAAACATTTAATTACATTAAGTTAAATAATCATTATATTTTAGCTAAAATATGTAATTTTTTTGAGTTGTATTTATAGCAAAAACTGTTTATACGGACAATATTTATGCTATATATGCATATGCCTTGTTAGTTAACAAAGACTGATCTGACAACCATTTTTAGATCAAATAAAAACATTTGAAGAAAAGTATATAACAGTATATAAAGTATATATACATCCCACTGTTACTTATTTTTATTTCATTTATTTTTAAACTGTTGATCTTGGTATGTGAGTTTTGTGAAACTTGAAACTATATTTTTCTAAATTCAATTTTAATTTTTTTAGTGAGTTCACTGCTGAGTTTTGCATGGTGAAATGAGCAACAAAAACTGCTTCGACTAATACCAGGCAAGCAGCACTAGGGGGGTATTGTATGCTTGTGAGAGAGAGAGAGAGAGAGAGAGACAGCTGCTGTCTTTAGTGTGTTGTAATTAGCTGACGGATTTCGTTAGCTGCCCCATGTGGCACGTTCTTAGTCTTAGCCAGGTCGTGATTAGATGACCGCTGAATTGGTAATCAATGCTGCTACCTTGTGGCCATATCCCCACCCCTCTCTGTATTCTGATACCCTCCCCTCTCTCTCTCTCTCTTAGCCACACTCAACCAACTTGCAGCTTAATAAAAACGCTTCGTGCGGTGCGCTGTGTACGTGACACTGGCTCTTAAGAGTTTTCGCACACACTTTACAGCTGCTCCCTTTCTCTCTCTCTCTCTCACCGCCCTCCTGCACCTGCCACGCCCACCTCCAGCTGGCAGCTGGAAAGCCGCCTCAGCTGCCCACGTGATGCGCTGAACGTGTCTGGTAATGAAATCATTTCCGTGCTCTTTTGAAGTTTTCTTTGCTGGTATTATCGGCTACAGCTGCCTCCGATATGGTCTCGAACTACACTACTCAAAATCTGCTAGTACATGCCAGGCATAAACATTATATACGAAATTACAATTTTACATTAATTTTATTTATGTCCAAGTTTCATTATAAAAGTTACCAGAGTTTTTTTTGTTTCTATATATTTTTTAATTACAATATTTTAGTAGAAGAAATAAAATTAAAGTTAAATTAAATACCTATTGAACAAATTTGGCAAAAAAAAATGAGTTTTTTTACCTATATTTAAAGTTGAAAGTCAAAAAGAAAAGTTAAATTAAATATCTATTGAACCAAGCGTGCTTTTCCAATATTATTAAGACGAATATTGAGGATCCTACTATTCTTTATCATATTCCTTTGTAAGCAAGTTTGGTATTCAATGCTTTATTCAGTTATAAACAAATTCTTGTAAAAATTATAAGTATAAAAGAAATACTATAATAAATAGGCAACAATTCTTTGAGTTAAAAAAAAATCTATTTAATTATGTCATAAATCCACAATTTTTAACTTGCATTTTAGAATGTTTTTTTTTATTCTGTGTAATATTTACACAGTCAATGTCTGTCGAAGCAATTGTTTACAGTGTACATTTTTCGATCACATTAAGCTTCAGCTTCGTGTTTGTGCTTCACTTGGAACTGTGGCTCTGGAATGCTAAATTAGTGCGTTCAATGCGATTTTATGAGGGATGTGTGTAGGGGATGTGCATTAGGGTGCAACAATTTGAATGGGTCAAAAAAAAAATTTTTTAAATAAAAGGTAACCGAAATTCGCAATCTAAGGTTAATGCACAAATCAGTTCATAGTTTCCGATTTTCAGCTTGAAAACCTCTTTTTTATTTAAAGCATATTATTATTAGAATATCTTAAGTATTCTTAGTCCGATCCAGATCCAAGATTGGTATCAATACTTTTGTAAGGAACAGGAAACTTTTTAAAATAAAAGTATCAATTGACTAAAACCACAAAGCATTCCAATTCTAAAAGTGGGAACTTGATGTCGATTTTAAAAACACAGATGTCTTCGTATCAACGGCTTAGAGTTTATCCTAGAAATTAGGCTAACCAATTTCTCTGGAAAAAAATTGATACACCCTAATACGTATGAAGGGGGTGATGCAGTGGGGTGGAGACTGGAAAAGACAGGTGCACGGGGAGTGGGGAGGGGGAGGGGGGTAGGGTGTGTCAAAAGGTTACAGTTGAGCTTTGGATTCTGGCCAAAACGCTTTGCAAGCGTCCAAAAAAAGTTATGCAACATATACAACTACAACAACTACAGCAACAACAACAATTTCTGCTGCCTAAAATGCAACAACAATGGCAAAACTAGAGGAGAGGGATGAAAAGTAGACAGAGGAATAGGAACAACAAAGCTGAAAGCCAAAATGAAATCGATTTATCTGTTCTATTGGCGTTCACCAAGCAAACACATACAAACACAGAAACACACACACACGCACACACACACGTAACATACAAACATGACCATTGTGTGGGCGTAGCAGCAGGGGGGTGGGGGCTATGCTTATATACCACGTATAAACCCATGCATATATATTTTTATATATACTATGTATATTATATATGTATATATATATATATATTTATGTGTGTGTAGAAGAGAAAAGCGAATCTCTCAGTGCGGTGGGTGGAGCCTACAAAATGGTCACACTGTGTGTGTGTGTGTGTGGGTATGTGTCGCATATGTGTATGTGTGTGTGCGCTTGTGTGTCTCTGTGATGTGTCCAATCAGAAGCCAGACTCATCCACAGTCGGAGTCGACAGTGACAAAAGCAACAAAAAAAATAATACCAAATGGAAGAGAAGACGAACAAAACATATACAAAAAAAATAATAATAATAACAGAAGTAAAACAGGAGAGAGGTGAGAGGGGGAGGGGGTGGATGGAGAAGGGACAGGGAGACAGGAGAGAGCTGAGCTGGCGATATACGATATAAGAAATGCGAAATGCGAAACGAAATGGAAAATGACTGCAGAAGACTGAAGATGAAGCTCAGTCAGCCAGAAATCAACAAAAGCCTCTCAAGAGAAAGACAACAAATGAAAGAACGAAGGAAATAAAACAGCAACAGCAACAACTATGCAACACAAACAACAAATGACAGCAACAAAAAAAAACCAAGCAAAATGTTGGCAAAATGTTGAAGCAGTCAGCAATAAAAGCATTGAGCATGTGTATAGATATGACAAACACACACACACACATATATTTATATATATATTTATATATAAATATATTTATATATATACACCTACATCCAACACACACGTGGCAGGTTAAAGGATTGCCACATCTCAAACACAGTTTTCCACTTTTATTCGTTAAATTACAAAGCAAAGCATTTTTCAACATGCTCTTTTAATATAAATAAGAAAAAAATAATAAAAGTTCAATAAATAATTATTTATATAGAAAGTTCAATTGAACCAATTCTAAAAGATTCGGTTAAGAACTTGATTTATACAACACTTAAACTGATAGTAGAATTTAGGGCAGGTTTATCACTGGCTCCTTAAACTCCATATGCTAGACAGTCTGTCATATAGAGGCAATTTTGTTGTTGTTGTTATTTCAATATCCCAATGGAGCAGTTTTGATTTTTAAACACTTCCTCCAACAGACTTATCCTAAGTCAACTCATATTTATAAATAAAACAGTTGGCTAATCAGGTAAGAAAGTAGTTTACTCAGCAGTTGATATAAAAAAATTGATCATTTTCGACGATTTATCGATTTGATTGAATTGACATTTAAAGAAAAAAGCCACTTTCAATATTTGAAAATCGTATTTTTCTTGTTTTCTTTTCATACATTTCCCTAGCAAGACTTCAAAAAAGACCTTAAACTGTCATAACTTTGACAAATATTCAACAATTTGCTTTTCTTGCATTTGGATCACTAGTTAAGTTTTAACAACAAACAATTGTGTAAAAATATAAGTGTTTTGACTTTTCGATTTTCTGAATATGTAAATGTCACAGCGAGTGAGAGAGATAGAGAGAGGGAGAGAGAGAAGGGGATGCAAAGCGAGGTAGAGAAAGAGAAATGGAGATGAAGATGGAAATGAGAGTTGCATATTTGAAGGAAATGAGTTGCAACTTGTGCTTCAACAAGCGGAAGCTACAGCAGCAGCAACAACTACTACCCCCTGCCCCTTTCCGCCACTCCTCGTGTGGCAGTTGCACCCCTCCAGAGTTGCCCTTACGCATCAGTACCAGCCGTTTAACACTAACTAAGCTGCTTATTTTGATGTCGCGTTGTTGTTGCTGGCGATTTTCTAATACAAAAGAAAATGCGATGGAAAACGAGGGAAAAGGAGGCAAAAAAAAAAAAAAAAAAGAATAATGTGCCGCAGGGTAGATAAGAGGGTGGGGGATTGGTAAGGTGGTTCGGTAAGTTAAGAAATCAAACAGCTGACATAAATAACATTTTAATTTAAATACGACAGGACAAACAGCAACAACAACAACAACAACATCAACGAAAACAGCAACAACAACAATAATAATAACAAAAGCAGCAGCACATTTTTTTGCCGTTAAGGTGAGCACAAGTTGCAACAACAATCTGGGGAAAATACATATTTAAAGAGTACCCCCAACAACAGCAACAGCAACAGCAACAGCAACAACAACAACAACAACAAGGACAAGAAAGCAAACAAAATTAAACAGCAACAACAATAAGAAGAAAATATACCGAAAAAATTAAAATAAAAAAGAAATTGAGCTGCCTAATAGTGTGAGTCGACAGCAAGTATACCCTGTAATTAGCTTAGATGCGCAATATAAGCGACTATTACTATTAAAATAAGTTGGAGACATTAATCAAATATTTATCGTGCATTTGTCTTTATAAGTTCAATTTTAATTTGAAGTAAACCGAGAATAATTAATACAGATACATTGAATAAATAAAAAAAGTAAACAATTTTTATTTGAAGTAAACAATATGCGACTCATAATATTATAATAAATTAGAAACATTAAACAAATATTTTGCATGCATAAATATATAGAAGTACAATATTATTTTGAAGTAAACAATTCAATAATGAATTTCGTATTGAAATCAAATAGAAACTGAACAAAAAATATCTCAAAAATAAATATTCATAGGTAAAATTTTTTTTCATAGTAAATAATAAATAATTGAATTTAATATTGACATAAAATAGAAACTAGAAACAAAAAATGTCATATACATAAAAATATTTTTAATATATTTTAAAGTAACATATGAACTTTAAATAAATAAATTAATATAAAAATTAAAATTTCAATCCATATAAATTATAGTACTCTGCTCTTAGCTGAATATAATCTCTAATACTGTAGATACTTCAGATATTATAAATTCTAAAGTATCATTAAAAGATTTAAAATTAAAAACTAATGTTATTTCTAAGCTTAAATAAAAAATATTGAATAGAAATGTTCTTCAGCAAATAATAACAAAAAAGTATACCCCACATGTGATAGGCAATGCTAGGGTATAAGAAACGAGCAGCAGCAGTGGGAAAGTAAATTTTATTTTAAAATAAATTTATCGCCTTATCCGTTGTCCACGGCAGCGCAGGAGTCGCCAGGACAAACGGGACGAACGGGACAACAACGGGATACGCCAAACGGGACACAAGAAGAAGCAGACAAGAGACAAGCTACACTGAAAACAAGACCAACTTCAACAATCAAGATCAGCTTACATATTTCGCTTTTAAAACAAGATCATTTCAAGACCATTTAAGTAATACCAAATTATTTATTTTAAGACCATTTGAAAATTATTTAATAATTTTGAATATAACAATATAATTTAATATTAATATGAGTCTAAAATATCGCACTAGCAAGATTGAGAATCTGAAGTTATTAGAAAACATGATACTGATATATTAAGTAAAATAAAGTTAAAGTTCGTCCCAATTATAATTTATAAACACTCTTGGGAATCAACTGAAATTTGTGGTTTTGGAAATTTAAGATATTTTAAGATCTGATTTATAATATGTAACTCGGTTGAAAAGTAAAAAATAATGCAAATGTAGATCTTTATATGAAATTTGTGCTAAATTAGATATTCTCAAAATATAGATGTGTTTTCTAAATTAACGAATATTGTTATTTTTTAGATAAAATTCCATATTTTCCAACTTTTTTATCAGTGTAGAGTCAAAGTCAAAGTTTATATTTTTTCGGTTTTGTTGCAGCGCCAATTGCAGGACAACAAAGAAGCCAACGGCAAATGCTGGACAACACATGCGACAAGTTCCTCCTCCGCCAACCCCGCATCGGCAACACCCCCTGGGTGGCAACAAGAATATCAACAACAACAACAACAACAACAACAACAGCTGGACAACGGTAGCTTTTTGGCCCCAGCACGAGCTTCATTTGAACGAAATGAAATCATAATGAGATTTTTGCGTTCGTTTTTTTGTCGCCATCAGAGGCTGAGGCAGCAGAGGGATCAGTCTGCAAGAGGGGGGTGTAGCTGAACCCCCTCCCCTCTCTCAACCCACTGGCTATTGCCATGGCCTCGACATAATGACAAAAATTCATAATTGGATAAAGATGCGAACGTGTTTTTTTTCTTTTGGTTTCATTTCAATTCATTTGGTTGTGTTGCCAAAAAGCGAGCAGGCAAATTAAAGCGGCTTTAAAGCCGTGGCGCCACTGTTTGTGGCATCGCCGGACAGACACACAGACATAGACTCTTTGATACACTCAAAAAGATCAAGATTTGCGTACTTAAACTGGATATATTCAATTAAAAACAACGTCGAAAAATGACTGACTTCAAAATTTCTGGAAACTAAGTACAAAAATCTCATTTCAATGAGATAATATTAAATAATTATATTATAAAATTAGATAAGATAATATTAGACATAATAAGATATCGATAGTTGTAGTAAAAATTATTAAAGTAATAAATTAAATCTTAAAACAAACTATTTTAAGCACACGAAATTCGTACAATAACTTTGTGTAAAAAAAACTCTATTCTTTCTAAAGGCCTTTTAAATATATATTAAACAGATTTAATATATATTTAAAGTTTAGTTCAAATTGGAATATTTATCAAACAGCTGTCATGGGAATTTGCATTTTATGTGCATGTTGTTCTAATTTAATAATAATTTACAAAGTACATACTCAAAAAAAAAACATTTAATATCAGGAGTTAAAAACTAGAATTTTAGTAGGATTTTTATATTTGTTTTTCTTTTCTGTGCAGGATGCACACAAGTATTTTGGCGAGTGTAAATAGACACATGTGTGTCTTGTCTCATTTGTCAGTGCGTTCACTTGGATAATTGTCCTGCGATAAACAAAATTAGCAGCAATTTACGCGCAAGGACAACGACGACAACATTCGACAGGGCGACAGGACGACAAGGCGACAAGGCGACAGCCTGACACCCCATTCACTGCAAACACTTTCTCGCTCCCCTTTTCTGCAGTCATCATTTATAGTGTCAGGATATTCATGCGTCACATGCTGCCCCCCCCTTCTCCGCCTTGCCACAAATAGTCCGCTTGCAACATTAGTTATAGTTTTGATGAGTGGCATTAATGAGTCGTCTCTGTGTCTGCAACTGTCTAACGACTTACATATTTGTATCTCTCTGTTTAGTGTCTTTCTGTGTCGCCTTTTGTCTCTTGTCTTGAGCTAGGGGCGTGGCAGGGGCGAAGGCAGAGGCAGAGGCAGAGGCAGGGGCACGAGTCTGACATTAATGACGCCCACACATGGCAGGCAATTTGACAGGCAACATTCGCCAAATTAGTGCAAATCACAGCTCGCACTACACCGCTCACTTCACCGCTGCTTTCACCACTCATTTCACCCATCTTCCACTGACTTTGCTGCTTTCACTACTCCCTTCTAGCCTATCATTCAGTCATTCAGCGTTTTTTACTTATTTTTTGTATTTTATTTTTTTCTTTACTTTTGTTGTTGGTTGAAGACAACAAAAACTTTTGCTGTGACTTTTGGCAGCTGCTGACCAAGCACAGAAAACAGAAGGGGGGATTTCTGCCAGACGGGGGGGCGGGGAGTACGTTCGATAACTATCGACAGCAGCCGAAATAGGCAACAAGCCATGAGTTATTTATGGCTTTTAAGCAAGAGCTTCAGCTACACCGAAAAATCTTACAATTTTCCTTAAAAAAGAAAAAAAATCAGAACAGCTGCCAAGTGCTGAGACGTTTAGCCTTTTTTCCGACAGATTCCAACTATAGGTATACGATTTTAATAAAACTCAAAATTTGCTAAGGATTTATGCAATTTCTGAACACCTCGATTTTTTGAAAAAAAAGAAATTAGAAAAATAAAATGAAAACTAACCTAAACATTTTGTATATTCTTAGATCAATCGTATGAATAATTATTGTTAATTACAGAAGTTTTTCAAAAAAATTTAGGGAATTTTTGTGATTTTTAAAATTGTTAAAAACCTAAATTAAATTTTTAACATAAAATTATTTTATATCAAGTATTATCTATATTGTAATGAACTTAGAATGTTTTATATTTAAGAAGTTTTACAATTATTTTGGAACTTTTTATTACCTAAAAGTAAACAAAAAAAATACCTAAAAGTAAAACAAATTAACTGAACATTTGTTTTAAGTCAAATAATATATTACAGCTTTCCAAAAGTGAAACCCTATGTTTGTAAAAATGTTGAAACACATTTTAAACATAAATTTATCGCATTTCTTCATCTAAAATCTCAAAATACGACAACACTGTTGGAAGCGCATTGGGTGTTCCAATGTTGCCACCACGTGCAGGTTGGCATCTCCGCAGGGTGCATAAGTTGGATTCCCCAAGCTGGAACTGGAGATGGGGCATGTCAACTCACATATGGAGATTTATTTGCGGCACATTCGAAGGTTAAGCGCATTTCTAAGCATTTTTAATAGAGTCTGTTGATATTCGGTGGTCCAACAATGGGTTAAGTGGATTTCGATGGCTGTGTGTGTGTGTGTGTGTGTGTGAGTGTGAGTGTGTTTGTGTATGGATTTCTTCGGTCCACTTTCTGCCCCTCTTAAACATTCTCTAGCTGCCAATTGCCCTCGCTTGCCATTCAACAAATTTGGCTTAAGGCAGCGATTGTAACTGACATAATCGAAGTGCCAAAGATCAGCAATCAAATTGCCGAAAGAAGATGAAGAAGCGGACAAAAGAAATGGGAAAAAAGCAGTAGCTTAACTGGAGTTGGCCAGATTTCAGACATTATACATTAACTTCTTGCTGACAACTTTATTTGCAGTTGATTTATTTCCCAAGAAATTGAACATGTCCAACTGTTTGTCAGATCAAATAGTTTTGTGTTGGAAAAATTCGGTATAAAAGACATTGGACTTTCCTAAATTCACTAGAAAAACTATCTGGTTATAATATAATATAATATAATTATCTCATGTGGATGTTATATTACAATTTGCTTGAACTCAAATAAATTTTGGTTTTGTTTTTCATCAATTATATTTGAAGTTATACATTGTGAGTTAACAATCTTTCTATAACTTGACCGCAACGCTAAAAACGGTAAAAGTTCTGTTAAAATTTAACATGCAAATTATCTAACATGTAGCTAAACTTCATGTTAATTTGAAGCCAAGCAATTGAAGCTCAATAACTAACTGTTGAAATTAATTTGCAGTTGAGAAAAATAAAATTCAAAAGTAAAAACAAAGTTCACCAACTAATTCGAGATAAAAAAATAAACTAAAATGCTAAATACAACTGCAGAGCTATTAGCTGTGTTCCTATTACAAAATGTTGCTTTTGCTTTTGCAAATGACGCTGTCAGTTTTTAACATCAAGATTTTTAACATGTTGCTGACATTCAAATGAGAAACAAAAGCTTAATATAAGGAAAACAAATAATTAGGTTAAATAAATAAACATATTTAAGCTTTCAGAAAATGCAATTGTAAATAAAACGGTAGAGCTATAAATTCTAGTTAAGCTCTGTTCCAATTCCAAATTGTTGCCTGTGTCATTGCCGATTCGTTCCCATTGTTAGATGTACGGCACGTTGCAATAACTTAATTTCCAACTTTAAGCAATTCTTTACATATGTGTGCATCTCGGTCAGAGAAGAGGAGAGATGTGTGTGTGTGTGTGTGTGTGTGTGTGCGTGCAGAAAACATCTGGCAACTCTTGAGCAGACAGCATTGAGTGCCAACTACATGCGTGCAATAAAAATGAAGCTTAAATTAAGAGGAATGAAAGCAGCAACTAGACAGTGTGTGTGTGTGTGTGTGTGTGTGTGTGTGTATTTTAGCTTAATTTTATTATAAAACGCAGCGCGAGCTACCCAAGTGGCAACGCTGAGCTCCCGACGCTGATAAGCCAACAACGTCTTGTGACTTTGACTTTAATGACTGGATTTATAGGTCCTTGGAGATAATCTCGGCCACCGCGCCACACACACACACAGACACACACACACACACACACAACAAACACACATAAGAAACACACACAACGCTGCCGGCTGCTGTTTTGTTTACCAAGCGTCGATGGTTGGGTGGTTTTTGGCTTTTTATACCATTGAAAATTAAGCAAAGGCGGGTATTCTCAATTTGTGAAAATGTTTGTAACATTGATAGACTTTGCTGACACCAACACAAGACATGCTTTCACGGTACATGTATTCACTTTATTGGACCGAAATGCAATCCATAAAATGCTGTCAAAATTTATTTGAACCGGGTTCAAAATATTGGCATGCGAAAACTTTTTTCGAAAGAAATAAATATTAATTTTTTCTTATAAAGTTAAATTTTAAAATTATATTCTGAGCTGTAATCGAAACTAGCAGAATAATTAATGAGTAAATTGTAGTGCTGGAATGTATATTAAATATCCTACTGGGTATCTTATGGTCGATCACTTACGACCAGAAAGTTGCTTTATATTTGACTATCTTCGTTGGGCGCTTTGGGTGTGAGTAGAGTAGCCAGAAGAGGTGGGGGATGCAGCTTGGCCCGCGGGGAGGGGGTGGCAGAAGGGGCGGGGGGTCGCAGTGAGGGGAGGATACGTCGTCGTCGTCGTTGTTACAGGGTAATTAACATCAAAGCCCGACAAAGCTCATAAAAAGACGCTGGCGAGATAAACAGAAAAAGACAGAGCGGCAAAGAGAGAGCGAGAAAGAGCTGGAGACACACATGGGACATGCTACGTGTTGTAGTTGGACAGTGGCATGAAATTATAGGGGAAGGGTACAAATGGGAAGGGGATGTGAGGAAGGGGAAGGGGTCATCAGCTTGTCTGGCAAACGGCAACGTGAAATAATGTTGACAGCGCCAAAAAAGGATGTCAAAAGGATGCGCTAGACACACACACATACACACACAGAGAGAGAGAAAGACATATAAATTAAATACACTTAGAAAAATACAAGATTTTCATAGCTAAACAGAAGATATTCAATTGCAAACAAAGTTAAAAACTGACTTAGATTTGAATCTGCAAAACTGAGTAGTACAAAATCGCATTTCAAGTTCGTTTTCCCCGATTATCTTAAATCGAGATTTTCTCGTTTGCTTGAACTTTTGTTTTTAAATTCATTTAAATCTCGAAACCTTCTATTTACAGTACACAGTGTGTACTACACACTAATCTTAAACATATCGAAAAATTTAACTATTTATAGTTAAAAGAAAAATTTAGTGAGTTCGACCCCAACATGTTATTTCAAAGGTGTTTTTAACGGAACGGAATAACGGAATAAAACTCAATTCAAAAAAAAAAAAATATCTTTAACTAGTTTGGAATAAAAAAAACTCTTGTTTCTGGAGGTGTCTTGAACATTCACTGAATTCATATAGCACATGATATTACAATTAAAATAAATGATAACAATAATAATAATAAATTAAAAAATAAATAAAATTAAAGAAACCAAATATGTAATAAAAAAAAATTATTCTTTTTATAAATCATTTAATTATAGTAACTATAAAAGCGCGTGAAGTATACCAATATTTTTCTTTAAGTGTGAATTGAGATTAATTTTTGAGCAATTACAAAGTCAAGAAATAATCTCTATTTTGTGAAAGTTTTAAAATTCAACTCAACGTGAATCGTAAATTTTTGTAAGTCAAATGATAACTCATAATAAAATAGTTTGAGATTTAATTTACAGTTGGAACGTATATTGACATATTTTTGCGAGTGTATACACTGGAATATTTATATATAAATATATATATGTATATATATAGGGGAACAATGATGTGCAGTTTGTGCACGCACATGTTTGAAGCAATTAAAATCAGATAAGTTATAGAAAATGGGCTGTCGTCGACATTTAGACATGCCACTGTCACTTGACTGTAACTGCCACGCCTCTGCACCCCCGCACCTCCTCACACACACACACACACACTCACACTACCAATCTGCCCCAACCTATCAAGTGGTTCTATTCATTGTGGCAGTGTCTGTGCCGTCTTCCGTTACGTTTGTCACGGCCTGCCATTGTCTCACTCTCTCTCACTCTCTCTCTCTCTCTCTCTCTCTCTCTGTCTGTGCTCTCACAGTGTCTGCTGCGATGTTGCATGCCACTTGCTGCGTTGCTGGCTGCTGGATGCTTCCTGGCAGCCGCTTTGCGTAATGAATTTCAACGAGCAGCCAAAGTGACAGTCAAACGAGCAGCGGCAACTGCCACTTGCCACTTGCCACACACACACACATAGGTGTGAAATATTTTTGGGTTCAACTGATGACAACAACAACAACAAGAACACATCGCGGCAGTCCGCAAAACAGCCAAAACAGGCATTCAACTGTTCATTCCATGCCTCCTGCCCCCTTTCTGAACCTGCCTCAGCCCCTGCCACGCCCCTAACATACAGTTAGCGCTGCCCCGCCCCAATCCCCATCACACTGGCATCCGCGACATCTTTTGCTGATGTATTCATGGCCTTGACGTTAACGGAGTGACAAAATTCGCACCCTTCGCTCAACTGTGAATGGCAAAAACAACGCAGAAAAAAACATTAAAAAATACAAGCTTAAAAATTTTTTTAAAGTACAAACCGCATATTGAGTACCCTTACTCTAAAATTGTTGTGCTTTAAATGGTAAATTTTTAGCATTTCATACTTATTATGTTACATTAATATTTCAAATGTAAATTTCCCAGTGATTAAAAACATCTATTAATTATCTACCGATACGAATTGAAAAGTTCAATCTTGTCAACATCGGACTACAAATCCCTAAAGATAATAATAAAATGCTAAATAATTTCAAAGAAAACATCATGAAATTGAGCGTAATTCAAATTTTTGAATTTTTTTAACTCAAAAATTAAATCAAAACGATATTTGCTTTATATCAATAGCGTTTTCCTATAGCATGTGATAGAGAAAAATATTTTAAAGCAATAATTTTTTTATTATTTAAGGAGAAATTTTAAATATTATAGAATCTGGAACGATTTATATTCAGCAACGAAATTCTTTAATTAAGAATTCTCACACGACGGTTATTTACCACAAATTGGCAGTAAATTCATTTAATTCTAAGAATATTTTCTCATGAAATAACTATAAATTTGAATTGTTAAATTCTATGAGTTGCATTTAAGCTGACAAAGTGATAATAACTCTGGTTAGGGTATAAGAATCACGCACCGTCACGTTGAAATATTCGCACGCCCTGTTACCACATTGTTTCAGTATGTGTGTGTCCAAGGAGAAAGGAGAAGGGAGATTGTGAAGGCTCGAGAATCTCGAAATGTCGTCGCATTGTGCACTTAAAACATTTGGACAACTTGAAGTGAGAATACTTTGAATGCCTGTCCATAATTCTAAGCACGGCTGAAACTCATTCCCCCAAGAACGATTAAACTACTCAAGTTTATTTCATAGAACAACTAAACAGTTCTTGAGATATTCCTTACAATTACTTCAGGACAGAGCCCAGAAGGAACTGAATTTCGTAAGTGAGAAATACCCTTAAGTATGAGCATATGATATATACTATTTCTTTATAAAAAAAGAACTGAATATAGGGTTTTGAATAAATACATTTTAAAAATCTTTTTACATAAAAATTAGAAATTCTTGATCTATTAATCATGATTCATTTGGTTAGAGAAATAATATCTTTGATTCTTTTTATTCTGACAAATTTAGGCAGAGAATCTTTAAGCTAACATATTATTAGTTCCAGAAGAAGTCTGCGTAAAATGACATTATTTTTGCAGATAAACAATCCTTAGAAAAACTTCTTAAAAAGGTTAAAAATACCACTGAATTTTATCTTAAAGTAGACATTCTTCCTTCTTGCTTGAGTAAATACTTTTATATACTTTAAGGGCATCAAAGATAATTACGTTTTATTATTTTATTACTTTAAAATGTTATTCGAACATAATGAAGAACTTGTTAAAATAAATGTGGAGTTGTTGAGAAGATTCCTTCATTATGTCAGATGTATAATCTCATCGAGGTAACCCAATCTTTGTATGGTTGTATTTTGTTTTTCATTCCTTAGAGCTAATCTACAAACAATTGATTCCGGATATAGGGATTTCCATTGGAATTTGAATGTTTCCTTACGGAAATATTTGGCCGTGTTTCAAGTAGAGTCTGAGGATCATCTTCCAGCTTTACATACTTGGATAATGCTTGTCTTAGTCGGTTCACCGACTCCGAATAGGTATTGGATGATTTGCCATCGATGTGATGAATTCCCATTTCTAATAACTTATTTTCCGTTTGAATACGCAAATCAAGCAGACGATCAGCTAAGCGACGCTAAATTTATATAGATTTTAAATCGCAGTATGTTTTTAATGTCTGTTAAGAAGAACCACTTTTTCACCGACACCTTTCACCGATTGTCAAAATGTATCGATTTTCGGTTTATTTTCTATGATTTCTGTTAAAACGATGTTAAATTTTCATCGGTGAGCGTCGGTGAAAAGGTCAAATAGGGCTTTTTCGAGAGCCTTACCTCAGTTAAGTCCGTGCAGGCCTTGCAACGCTTCAGTTCATGTTGTATATTCATTTTAAAAAGACAATGTCTTTAATGTCTTTAAATGTCTGACAACAAATTTTGAATAAAATTAAAGTAAGTATAATAAAGTAGAAAACAAATTTGATTTTTTCCGTTTTACAATTCAAAATGTGGCGTACAATTTGATGTACGCCTACTTTCCCCCACAAAATTATATATATATATATTCTTCCCCTCTTAAAGTGCAGCCACTGTCGTGGGGGGGAGGAGGAAACACTTGATTTGTTAGCGCCTTGTTGGGCAGTCAACAGGGCGTGGCCTTAACCGCCATATGGCTCAGATTCATCTCATTGTTGTTGCTCCTGTTGTTGTTATTATTATTGTTGTTGTTGCTGTTTCTGTTGTTCTTGTTGTTGTTGTTGTTGTAGGCAAATGCCAAGCATTCGAATGCATTGGTCCATGAGTCTCGGTAGCTGCACTTCACTTGAAATGGCAAAAGCACAAAACGAGCCAAAGAATGAGCAAAAAAAAAAAACAAATAATAAAGCCATTCAAAATAAAAAAAATTCTCTTTCTTTCCGCTTTCTGCTCCCCCCTCGGTTCCAAGCGCAGTCCCAACAAAAGCCTACTTTAGCCCAATTGTTTTGGCCAAGATGCGCAACAATTTTTCTGCCAGCCTCGGTGACTTTAATGTGCGTAATTCTCATCGGCGATAAAGTTTCTAAAAGTCTAAATTGCGTATCGATATGGCAATATTTAATAAAATTGCAGTTTGACGGTCTGAAGTTTCCAAATAACTCAAGTCAAGAGAAATACGGAAATAATGGGCATTAAAGAAAATAAATTGAATTTTCAATTTTGATGCAGCATCAAAGTAGAAGTCAAATAATATTTATATTAATAGTTCACGAGAAAATCGGTTAATATTTGGCAAAGTTATGACAGTTTAAAAATTAAAAAACAAATGTTAAGAGTGCTGTAAAATTGAAAAAATGTTGATGCAAAATCAAAATAAAGTCCAAATAATGATAATATTGCTATTCCACAAGAATCTCGGTTAGGATTTGACAAAGATATGACTGTTAAAAGTGAAGAATAAAGTTTGTGAAAAATGGAAAACTATTTAATACAGTAACCAAACAGAGATCAAATAATGATAAAAATTTATAATTAGCAAGGAAATCGCTAAAGATTTGCCAAAGTTATGACAGTTTAAAGTAATTGAAAAAGCATCAAGTTTGAGCATTGCTAAAAAGTATGGGGATAAAATTACTATTGTACTATTTTAACTCAGAATCAAATCAGAGTTAAATTGTTGATATTTCAGGAAAATTTATATAAAAATCTTGAATTATGTTATTGTTAAAAAAAAACATTTTTGGAGATTTCACTGAGAAATTAAAAAAAAAAAAATTTATAATATTAAAAAATTCTCAGAACTTCAAGGGGCTTTTCTCGTACGGATGTGTGTGTTGGGGGGTGTGTGTGTATGTGTGTGTGTGTGTGATTATGTGCGTACATTGCATTCGATTTTGCACTAAATCGTGCTGAATAACTAAGTTTGACAGCAGCTTTTAACCAAATGAAAGCAACCAAGTCTGTGACTCAGTGTGTGTATGAGTGTGTGTCTGAGTGTGTGTGTGTGTGTGTGTGTGTATATGCGTGTGTATGTGTAAGCAGCTGCCACAACTAATTAGCTATAGCATACATGCATTGACAGTCGCCTGGATTGTTAATGGCCTGCGTAATGGGTTAATTTTCGGGACTCACACTCGCGTTTTTTTCTGTGTGTGTGTGTGTGTGTGTGCGTCTGTGTGCGTGCTCATGCCTGTCACAACGTGTCGCGACGTGCTCGCATCAAAGGCAACGCCTGACAACAACTTAATCACATCGTGTCCAATCAGCCGAACTAATCCCCGACTTCCTTGCGGCATAACTAAATAGTACCTAGATACATGGATACATGGATAGATGGATAGATAGATGGTGGATATTTTTATTATTATTACTACAATATTATGGCCCAGAGTGCAGGCTGCTGCTGCTGCTGCTGCTGCCATCTTAGCCGACTTAAATACGCAACAGCTGCTGCATAATCAATTTCAATCCAACCCCGCCACATTGTCCCTCAAAAGAACAACATCAACAACAACACAAACTTTTGGCCATGGCTTAGAATCTAAGCCCGGCCCGGACATTGGCAATTTACATTTGGAATTCGACATCCGAAAGTATTTCTCTCTCTACACTGATAAAAAATAATATTGGTACTTAAGTCAAGATTTGGATCGCAAATCCAACAATGATTTTATAGAACATTGTTGGATTTGCGATCCAAATCTTGACTTAAGTACCAATATTATTTTTTATCAGTGTAGAGAGAGAAATACTTTCGGAGCATATAAAATATAAAACTCCCTAGTTAAATAAGACCGAGTTCTTAATTTAAGAAAAAATGTTCTTGAATCGTCCAGTAGAGGAATACAAAATAACATATAAAGAGATTAAATTAATAATTTTCTTATTGTTGTTCTATTTTGTTAGGTACTATACACATTTTTTTCACAAATATGTTTATCATTGACAAATGTGGGAAACCAAACAGCGCTTTCCCAAAAATGTTGTTTATAAATAAAATATATATTATATTTAAATTTTACAAACAACTTTAGATTTGTATGCTTATATTATACTAGATATATCAGATGGATTTTCCTGATTTTAGAACGTGGCAGTAGTCGTTTCTGTCAGTGCATACTCTACTCCATCTCCTTCTTATTATGTCCTTCATATTCTGATATTCTCATCGACATTTTCTAGTGGCCAATTATCGCTTAAGCCGCTGCGTTTTTGGCCTTTTAAAGTTGTTTCGCTTTGGACCTTGGCATTGGATTTGGGATCTTTTACAAAATATCGTTTAAATTCCATTGACATTGCCATTGCCCCGCCTACTATTTTTCGCCCACACGCCCCCCTCTTTCAGCCCTTGAAACGTTAAAGCCAAACAAGCAATAAGCCAATTAACTTAACAAACCCCACTCAAAAGATACCCTGTAAATGACTATGAAAACGGTTGAGAGAAGAGATTGGAGAGATGAGATTGGAGAGAAGAGATTGGAGATAATAAAACATGATGAAAATCAACATTATAAAGAAAATGACTGAAGCTATAAAACAAAATAATTAAATACTTGATAGATAGATTAACCGTTTCAGATGAATCGGTTACTTTGGTTTTCCGGTTTCGCTATAGTAACAAATGCTACGATTTTCAATATCAATCGGTTAAGACCGGTTAACGGTTGAGTTTCCAATTCCGATTTGAATTCCTGACTGATACATACTTGTTATATGCCCAGTGGCATTCATTTGCGTACAGGGTATGTGTGGGGAGGCTGGGAGGTCCAAAGGCTGGGAAAATATGCAGTAACCGCGAAATTGAAATTTGGCTTCGGCTGCGGCGGCGGCAAGCGGCTTCTTTGCATTGTTGCTGCCGCTCTCTCTCTCTCTCTCTCTCTCTCTCTTTCTCTCTCGCTCCCTCTGCCACTCTCTATGTCTCCCTCGCTCTATGTGTCGGCTGTTGGAAAAGGCCAATTCACCACCTGATCCTAAGTAAATACGCCCAGCCAGTCATTCTGGCAGTCAGCCAAAAAGCCAAAGGGACAGACATGCATGTGGATATTTTTTATTATGCGTCGCGAGCCGCGTTTTTCTTTTTAATTAAATGAAACCAGAGGAATTGACCCAAAACGCAGAATAAATAAATACTTTGGACCGGGAAAACACTGAAAAGACGAAAGCAGGAGGAAAAACCGGGCTACAATCCGGGAATCCCGCATATTTCTAAGCAAGCTGCCTGTTGTTATTTTGATTTTTTCCTTTCCTTTGTTTTTGCTAATAATTATTTCACTTTTATTTAATGTCTACATTGCTGAGAAGGGGTAAGAAACAAAAATTCAAAAGATGCCGCACGGCCTTTGTTTATTTTCCAAAAAACTGAAGCAAAAAAATCCCAGCTAAACAATAAAAAATTGCTCAACAGCGAGAATTTGTGTAAAAAACAATAAATATTTCACCTTCAATAAATCATTTTCATTTTCATTCTCATTTTGGTTTTTCGTGGGGTTTTGAGGGGGGGTGGTTGTTGGCCAAAAGGGTTTGTCAATCGGTGGCTGGAGGCTTTTTTGTTGGTTTGGGTTTGTTTCGTTTTCCCTTTTTTAAAGTGCAAAAGCCTGCATAATCTAAGCAAAATATATGTAAATAAATATTTGTTAAACAACAAAAATAATATCTTTAAGGCTTTCTTGGAGTTTGACCTTTTCATTTGATTCACACCAATTTCAACCTTTCACAATTTCCATAACAATTTAGCTGTTTTCTTTCACTTTTATTTATCTTTAAATTCAATTGAATTAGTAGTAAAAAATACCTCTAATAATATCCATTAAAATAAAACATTCGTAATATTTATTTGATAATAGCTTCTCGAAAACAATGAAATTATCTTTGAAGGCTTTGATTTATTATTATTATTTATATTTGTTGAGAATCGTGAAATTCAAAAATTACACTTGCATTCGAAACATTTCTCCATTTTATGAATTGAAAACTTTAAATCACAATTTATTTATAAGTCAACAACTTAAAATATATTTCAGGCTTCATTTGATTATCAATATTATTTCATAATCTTGCCGCATTTTTAAGCTGTTTACCCGAAATATTACTCATGCTTTTTCTAAATTTTATTTTTTATTTTCATTTTTATCATTTTGAAAAAATAAAATACTCGATATTTATTTGATTAAAAACTAATTGAAAAATTTTAATTGTTTTTAATTAAATATTTCTTTATAATTACTAAAACTGAACTTAAATTTCAATAAGAATAAATAATATATATAAAATGAGAAATTAAAAAAAAATAAAATCGTAAGTTTGACTTTGTATTTCAATTAAACGTATTCCTCTGGATCATGTTTTTTATTAAAATAAATAAACCATTTTATTGCAATTTTGAAAATAAAAAATTGAATATCTGAAATTTTTACTTTCCACTTTAAATTTGCCTCGTGTCCTCGTGTCCTTGTAATAAATCATGCCACATAGGACAAAGATTTAAACTTGAAAAGTTGTCATGTCTGAGGTTTGACCAACTTTAAACTGTCATAACTTGTTCAAAACTAAACCGATAGATAAACGGAAATAAATTTCAAACATGATTACATTCTGCATTAACAGCTTATTAAGTTCGTGAAATCAATTTTATCCTCCAATCCAAAATTTCGACAATTTTTGATAAACGAGTTGTTTCGGAATATACCGAAAATGGAGAAATATTTGTTGATTGATTATTCAATTATTCAATTTGTTGGATTTTGTTCATAAAACAAATACAGCACAATTTTCATAAAAAATGCAACGAAGCCCATCAACTGAATAGTGACATCAATTCTCCGTATTTTTTTTCCAGGCACTTAACCGGATGACCAATGTCATTTAGTGCATTGTTTTGGTTTGGTTATTTGACAAATGGCCACTCAAGTGGATTAAAACTAAACTAAACCAACTAAATAAATCTGCGGCCTAGACATGCACATTTGTCATAAGTCGCCGCACAAGGTGGTTCAAGTGGTGGCGGTGGCAGTGGCGGTGATAATATAGGGTGGAGCAAGAGTGGTTTGTCGCATATTAGTAAAACTTGCAAAAGGTAAATATGCGAGAAAGTTGAGTTATACATAAAAAAAAGCAAGCAATTCTTTACTTTTGCCTCTCTTCTCATCTCTCTTTCTCTCTCTCCCTCTCTCTCTCTCTCCGTCTCGTTCACTCTTGTTTTCAGTTATTAAGTGAAGTCAACTTCAAAGGCCTCAGAAGCTGCGCTTATTAGCTCGTCGGCATTTTTTGGCATGCAAAGGCATTTTTTAAGTGCGCTTCAGTATTTGCTACCCTCTACTTAACTGCCTATATGGTATATCGATGTTCCAAAAAGAAAGTCAGCGCAAGAGATGTAATCAATACCATATAAGATACATTTAAAAAATTAGTTTATATTTAATCTCACACAAATAAATATAAAATGTATGTAATAAATAAAATTAACCACGTAAAAACTCCATTAACCAATTACCATCTGAACCCGAAAATTGTATATCTTTTTAACATAACCTACTATGTATTTAAGAAAGTGGCTGAATTTGGGGTAAATAATTTTCGAGGTTCCGTTCAGAACCGTTTGCAACCTTATTGATTACATTTATTATTATATATTATAGAAAATAAAATAATCAATATAAAAGAATTATAATAAAAAAATATTATATTAAACTTATCTCCCATATACCATTCCAAAAATGTACATGTACATATCGATTACCTTTTCGAAATAATCCAAATTTTTTAATGAATTGACATTTGATTGCAAGTGTTCTACAATTTTTAGGTTTTTTAAAAATGCAACTTCTAAAATATTTATTTTCTTTCCTTGACGATCATTACGCAAAAAGGGATCGATTTGTATATATGTTATGCCTTATCATTGAAGTTCATATTACTTTTATTACAAAGATAAACACTTATTTTATATATTTTCCCTGTCTACAGGGTATTTTATAAGTCGAGGAGGCTAAAAAATTAGAGCCTACGTTTTTTCCTTTGTTGAATCTCAATGCATAATTTTTTTAATCATTTTTTGCTCCCAGTTGCCGCAACTTTTAAGTTTCGATGCCAAACAAAGTGAATTTATTATTTAATTTTAATTTAATGTTTTTTTTTTGTTTCGTTTTTTATTTTTTGAAGTTTGAATGAAATTTTTGTTGCATACAACATTCATATGAGCATATATTTGGTGTGCTAATAAAATAATATAAAGATAACAAGTTAATCTAAATTCAAATTCAAACACTGCTTGGCATCAAGTAAAAAATGTAACTCAAACTAAATGCAAGTTCCCAAGCCAAATCTAAAGCCCAAATCAAACTGAAGGCCGAATCGATGCCGCTGACGATGATGTTTCGACTATTTTGACCATTTTTATCATTTCGGCCACTTTAGCTATTTTAATGATTGACAGTAAACACATCAAGCGGACAACATTCTATACACTTAGAAAAATATGGCAAATCTAAACTGGTTAAAGATTTTATTTAACCTATAATGCTTTGTTTGAAGATTAAAATGAAATGAATCTTAATCTTAGGACAATGTTTTGTACTAGAAATAAGTCTTTTTCAATGTTGTAATATTTAAATAAAAATTAACATGATGGGGAATCGAAACCGATTATATTGTTTTTTTTTTAACAAGAAGCAAGAATATTTTTGAATATGCTCAAGATTATTTTGTATTTAAACTAAAAAGATTAAATTTTTACAGACTTGAATTAATTCCAAAAGCAAGCCAGAAAAATCGTACTTTAATCACAATGTTTTTTTCTGAGTGTAGCATCTAAAGTGCGTTACTCGAAACTCAAAATCCGCAACTTGCAACCAGCATGTGGTATTTAGCACTAATTAACGAAATATTGAAAGGAGTTACACATCATCTAATCGACAAAATAATTTGTTGGTCATTCGACAGAGATTGAGTACATGACCAATTCAGTTATGTCGCACAGTGGAATCAAGCTGACAACTAACTAGACAAAATTACAAATAAACATACTTGTATATAGATATGATCAGAGCATTGAAAAAACCCTAATATAGTTGTAGAAATGTTAAAATATCATTCATATACAGTTATATATATATAAATATAAACAATATATATTTGCTTTAAATAATTTCTATTTAAAATGGTTAATATTTAAGTTTTGAATGTTGCCGTAACCATTTGAAACGGTTACTATATAGGGATGTTTCAGTTATAATAAATTCTGTATTTTTTCTTTTTTAAATGAGAACCAACAGCAGGTTTATATATATTTAAATGTCATTTAAATCTTTTAATACGAATGTAATATGTTATAATTTAAATAAGTGAATAAACTTTAAAACTCATTATTAAAAACGGACATTAATGTAAGAAAACAGGAATTTGGTTTTAATTATCCATTATTAAGTCAAGAATCCCAAAAGTATTTGTGAACCGGAATTGCTCTACATTGTTTGGCTATTAAAATGATATTCCTAATGAATTTCTATCAAACAGTTTTGCATAACATGTATGCCAATAAACTGAAATTGTAAACAAACTATATGGATTTTTAACACTGTCCTCATCAATCATATCTCGTTTTTAAGCCATGGTACGAGGCTAAGCACACAAAAAATTGAAAGAAAATACGTAAATATAAACTGATGTTAATTTTACGGCTAAATGAGAAAAAAAAAGATACATATAAAGAATGAAACGAATATTTATGAACAAGTGATATTAATATATATACATGTGATTATGTATGTTTGGAAACGAGTTCCCTGCGGTCTACAGTGGTGTGAAACCCAAAAACATTGCTTGAAATTCCGAAATTAATAAGCTTTACACGAGATGATTTATTAATTTTTATAAATCAAAATAATAGAAAAATAGTAATTAAAGTTGAATTAAACTTGGATTCGTTGTTAGATTAATAAGAGAAAAACCCAAAATTAAAAAATAATATCTCACCTTCATAGGAATAGAAAATTGAAGCACTTTCTCTGATTTGTTTCCTTTTTTTTAACCGCATATCATTTTAAAAATCAATGTTTTTTGCACTTAACACATTTCAAGCTTTCCAAGCACATTAAAGCTTCAGGTGTTAAGCTTTAAGGTAAGTGTTATTTTTATTTTGAGAACCTCGACATGAGTTGAATTTACGCCATCAATTAAAAGCAGTTAAGTTTCGACTGAAGATGGAGGTTTAAATTTCTTGAAGTTCGCCATTAATTTGATTTCATTAATTATTGTTGAGCATATTGTTAACAATGCTTGTTACTTTGTCCAGTTAAATTAAATTAATTGCTTTTTTTTGGTAAGGAATTGTGTTAATTTGTTTTTTCTCTTTTTATACCAGTTGCAACCAGTGTGCCAGTGTTGAGTTGTTGTAATTTTAAAAACCGTCAGCGCGTGCTGTCCAAATCAGTATGACTTCAAGACCAGACACAATAACAATGATGTGGCTCGGATTGAAGCTGATTTTGACCCTGTTCCTGTTGGCCAGAACAGCAGAGGCACGTGTCTCTGAGGGAATGCAGGTGCAGTTGCCACATGGCGGATGGCTTACTGGACGCCATCGGACCACGATTAGCGGACGACATATGAGAGCCTTTATGGGAATACCTTATGCTCTACCGCCGCTGGGTGAGCTACGTTTTAGACCGCCCGTGGAGCAACCCGCTTGGCAGGGTGAACGATTGGCCGTCAAGGATGCGCCCATTTGTATGCAACGGGATCCATATAGACGTGATATGATTGTGGAGGGATCCGAGGATTGCCTGTACCTAAATGTATATACACCAGCGGCGACTTCCATGTCGAAACCGTTGCCTGTTATGGTCTGGTTTCATGGCGGCGGCTGGCAGTGCGGTTCAGGCATCAGCAGCTTTTATGGCCCCGACTTTTTTCTCGAGCATGATGTTATCCTGGTCTCAGCCAACTTTCGCTTGGGTCCTTTGGGTTTTCTTAGCACAGAGACCCTCGATTGTCCGGGTAACATGGGTTTAAAGGATCAACTGCAGGTGCTGCGTTGGGTGCGCGATAATATCGCCTCCTTTGGTGGTGATCCACACAGTGTGACCGTGTTTGGAGAGAGTGCTGGAGGTGCCAGTGTCACCTATCACATGCTCTCGAAGCAATCACGTGGTCTGTTCCATCGTGGCATTGCCCAATCGGGCACGTACTACAATCCCTGGGCGCAGCCAGCGCATAAAGGTGTGGCAGCTCAACGGGCCAGAAAGCTGACCCAGTTGCTGGGCTGCAATGCAACTGGCGAGGATTGGGCAGTAAAATTAGAGTGTCTGCGAGGCAAACCAGCTGAGGATGTTGTTTCCACGCTCTACGACATGTTTGTAAGTGTTTGTGTGTCTATATATATATTACATTTACTGAGTTTGTCACTTGACAGGTGTGGGACTTTGATCCTATGATACCCTTTCCGCCCGTCGTTGAGCCCACTCACGAGGGCGCCTTTCTGACCGTGCATCCCCGTGAGGCCGCGGCGCCACATGGCCTGGAGTTGCCGCTTATGATGGGCGCGACCTCCGAGGAGGGACTGTTGAAGACGGCGGCACTTTTAAATTTGCCTGAGCTCTTGGAGGAGTTTAAAACAAAGTTTGCACAACTACTGCCTGTTGTGCTCAATTATGATCATCAGCAGCCGGAGATACAACAGCAGATAACACAGGAAATCGAGGGTTTCTACTTTAAAGCGGGTCACAACTACAACAAGTCCAACCATCAGAATCTGACCGATGTGAGTTTTCTTTCAAGTGCTATGCAAATGCTTCAATTACCAGGATTTGTATCTGGTTTACAGCTTATATCCGATGGCTGGTTTGTTGCTGGCATTGATGAGTATCTACAGATGCGTTTGGACGAACAGCATTCAAAGGTGGCGCCCACATATGTCTATCTCTTTGACCATAAAGGTGCCGCCAGTTTCTCCGAGCTATTTAAGGGTGAACGCAATGATTTCTATGGCGCCTGTCATGCCGAAGAGCTGCAATATCTGTTCCCTATTGCACGGGAGCTGTTCGTTAGCGCCGTGCCCACACGCCAGGATCTTAAGTTGCGCGAACTTATGCTTAGTCTCTGGGTGAACTTTGCGCGCACGGGGTGAGCATAATTTTGAATTTTTTACTCAGCTAAAAAATATAAATCAACTTTCTATTAGCGATCCAAATCCTGTTCTTGGCACCAGCAACTTACCCACTTGGTTGCCCACATCCTCCTATCCTGTGAATTATGCCCGCCTTGGTTCTAGGTTAGATTCTGACGACGATTTGGTTGACAAGCTTCCACCATTGTTGCGCATGGAGGCAGCTCTGTTGCAGCAGCGCGTTGACTTCTGGAAGCAGCTCAAGGCTCATTTACCTGCCCATCAGCAACGGCATCTGCATCACGAGCTTTAATATTAATCATTTTCATCTCCAAAAATCCATTTTACTCTGCTTTTTGAAAGTATATAAATTAAGCGCTGCCAGATTTTTCGTCTAAATTCAAACAATAAATAGCGCTGCCAGATCTTGCAAGAATGTAACCGTTATCAGGATCTAAAAAAAGATATTAAAACATTTAGAAGTAGTTGGAAAACCAATGAGTTCTTCAGTTTATCATACTTTACAGTTTTCTTTTATACCCTGCATTCATTGATAATAAACATTGGAGAAATCTCCGCCAGCTTAAAGCGTATATATTTTAGATACTTCCGTTAATTCGTTTATATTAACACCAAGATCCCAGAGATTCTAAGTGCTGCAAACACTTAAGTAAGTTACATATAATCAATTCCGTAATCATTTTCTTAATTTTAAAAAAAGTTTACAGCTATTTACAATAAAAATCTAGTGATAATAATTTGAGATATTTTCAGAAGTTTGTTTAATTTGCATTCGTAAAACTACAGGCGGGAAAATGGCTAAGTTGGCGCCACTGCAAAGAGGTAGTGCTGCCACATGCTAAAAATAATAATTCTCTCAGCTGCTTGGCAAGAGTGACAAATAAACTACAGCAATAGCATTGAGCAACAACACAAATGCGTGCGTGCGAGGAACAAAAACAATGTGAGCGCTAATTAATAAAACAAGGTGACACATGCAACAATTGTCGCATACATGTATGAAATTATCCTACATATGGATGTGTTGTAAACAAACGGACAGACTGGCAACCCTGTCGAAAACGTAGTTTCATTTTTTTTTTTTCAAGCTGGCCGACATCGACATACGCGTACGGACAAAAATATAAACCAAAACACATATTATTAGAAGTTGAAAGTTATATATTTTGTATATAAAATAAACACATTAACAAGTCTATGACACACGCTTGCAAATACCAACGTGCTACATTCGTATAACTTGACCTCCAGCTGCAATTCAAGTGGACAACAATGGCTGGCTCGGCGCTGCGTCGCCTGATGGCGGAATACAAACGTAAGTAGCAATAAAATACCATGTTTATACGACAGCTTGAATCGGTTTTAAATCAACTTACACCGCATTTACAGACACTTATTCGAAGCACTTACACACGTGCAAAAGTTAATTAAATCCGGTTTAGCTGCCGCATAATCTAAGTATAATTGAGCGCGAGAGAATGAGCAATGGTCATTTTATTAGGGTTTTGCGGGGAAAGGGGTTGTCATGTCACCTGGTAAAGTCCATTATTTGTAATATACATTTTTTCAGAGCTGACTATGGATCCACCCGAGGGGATTGCAGCTGGACCGATCAGTGAGGATAATTTCTTTGAATGGGAGGCTCTAATTGCGTGAGTTTGCAAATGCCTAATCATCATTACTTGAATATTCATATAGTATGATAAGATGATAGCGTATAACAATTGCTAAATTCACCTTGTTTTTTTTTCTCTTCCTCTTTATATTTTTCCTTATTTGCAGTGGCCCCGAAGGCACTTGCTTTGAGGGCGGCGTTTTTCCAGCTCGTCTGGTTTTTCCACCCGATTATCCACTAAGTCCACCAAAAATGAAATTCACTTGTGATATGTTTCATCCAAACATTTTTGCCGATGGCCGCGTTTGCATATCAATATTACATGCACCCGGCGATGATCCTATGGGATATGAACTATCAGCCGAACGTTGGAGTCCCGTACAGAGTGTTGAGAAGATTTTATTGAGTGTGGTCAGCATGTTAGCCGGTAAGTGTTTGATAAGGCGTAAATTCCTCTAAAGACCCTTGGTGGTTAATTTGTCCGTATGCAGTAAATATGTCATGCCGGACTCTGCAAGGGTCTTAAATCTTCGGAGTGCCAATTGTTTATACTTAATATTATTATATTTTAGAACCCAATGATGAGAGTGGTGCTAATGTGGATGCAGCGATTATGTGGAGGGAACGAAGAGAGGAGTTTAATAGGATCGCACAGCGTTTGGTGCGCAAAACTCTCGGATTGCCAACACAAAAACTCGACTGAAGTGGCCCCCCGTCGTTCCCTTCATTACCGACCCACAGCAATACCTTCGTTTATGCAACAACAATAGCAACCAGATCAGCTAACAAGATAATATTAACAATTCAAGACAAGAAAACGAATCAAAATCAAAGGAAACGCATAAAAACCTATATCGCCTCCTCTGTTTGTTTGTAGGTGAATGTGTGTATGGCGTGTGTGCTGATGAGTGTGTGCTTGTGTGTGTGGATTTTGTTTCCATTCAAAATTGTAGGAGATATTCGAAATAATGAGAATTGTTTCAAGATAATTGTGAAATTTATATATTTTGAGTCCCGTAAACTTGTAACATGTTCACATACATTTTTTTCTGGGTTCACAACAGAATAATTAAATTTCAATTAGTTATTATATTTTAAATTGATTAAAGCCAACAAAATAATGAATGACACACTGAGTTGCTGCTTGTGCCTAGCAATAAACTATAAGTTCAAAAGCTAAGCGAGTTATATCAGTGCAATACTCACAATTTTTCGAAAATTTCTTCATCTGTTTTTATTTTTAAGAACATTTATATCGTTTTGTTCAGAAGCACAACAATAACAACGAACAGAATAGATTAAGATACGCATATATTCACTAATTCGTAAAATTTGTAAGTAAAGATGACGTCCTATTTCGTTAAGAGTCCATCATTAAAATGGTTTATGTTACGGACTTGTATTAACAACCCTTCATGCTGCTAAAGACAATGATAAAGATTGCGTGTTCTCATATAAACCTGAATATATTTATTTTATGTTTAATTTTTAAGGTCTTTTACCTAGAGATTAGCTGATAGATCAATCGATCATCAAATATATGAATGATAAAACTCAAGTAAAGATGCTACTGACCAAGGTTTCACTTTAATATCAAAAGTCAATTGAAAGTTGTGACGTGGTGTTAATTCAAATAGAGCGCGTCATTCAGTGCTGCCAGAAATTTATGTGTAACCAGCTGTATGCAGCCATCACTGCTGCCGAATCAGCTAGTTTCGACTTTTTCAAAGGTCGATGCTAAGAACATTTAAGTATTTCTATTGGTCAGAAATAAATATTTCAAATATATAATTATAAATATTTGCTATAAATATTTCCTCTAAAACTATGAAAAGTGCACAAATTAAAAAAAATTAAATGCTTTTCAGGTCGAAACAGCTGTTTTTCCGCTAAAGTCAGAAACAGTAGCTGCCATAAATGTTGCGAACTATGCGCTTTCGGGATCTGGTCACACTGTATTAAAGGTGTTAATCTTTAGTCGTTGTTTTTGCTTGAACACGCAGCGTGCTGCGTTTGTGAATAAAAACATTCAATTCGGATTGTTTTCTTTTGTTGTTGTTGTTGTTGTTGTTACATAGCACGCCGAAAAACAAATAATTTAAGGTATGTTAATGAAAACAAGATTACTTACAGAACTGCAGTATTGAGTGCTAATTTTCAATCCAACTAAACGAGGGTTTAATAAAAAAGACCGAGTTAAAAATAGGAAGAACAAATTGTGCGTTTATCGGACGGATTGATAAAAATAAGCGCAAATTGAAATTGGAACTAAATAAATAGCAAACAGAATTACTGGGTAATCATGACGCATGTTGCTGCCGCATTGACACGCCAGGTGTGTGTGTGTGTGCTTAACTTTAGTGAGTGCGTGTATGAACAATATGTCGTTATATGTGACCACAGTTGCATTACAAAAGTTTACCACATAAGTGAATATGTTGTGAAGCCTTTGCTTGATTCAGCATAATGTGATTTTAAATAAATAACAAAATTCATCAGCGGTAAATACACTTACGCAGTCACACACACATATATATCTAGATAGAGTTGTCTCGTTCCGTTCTTTAAAAGCTCAAATGAACGAGTCATCACAATGATCGAGTGAATTTATTTAGCTATTTAATAAATGCATATTGTTCATTTTGCAATTGGTCTGTTTAAGTTAAATTTCTTAAGTATTGTTTTAACTTATTGAAACAGATGCAGTTAGCGTAATTTATGTTTTATTTGTTTGTTTTTATATACATATAACCAGATATGAATTTCATGTATTTAGATTTTTGCAATGCAATATGAACGGTTACTCAAACCTAGTATAACCTTAGGGCTTAAATGCAACCCAAACCACTTTAATTTGATTCTGAGACTAATATTCACTTCTTTTTAATATTGAAACTAATAAGCATTTGTCATCTACAATATGCACTTTTTAATAGGTTATCAATACAACACAATCATATTTACAACGGAAACTAATAAGAATTTGTCATATATTCTAATATTACAACACTTTAAGAATCAATTAAAATATATATTCTATTCAGCTTACGACTTCAAAGTGAACTTAAAATGACAACTCTAATTCACATACACATACCCAGTGTCATCCGGTAAAGTGGGCATGCCAACGCATCTCAATGTCCAATCAGAGTTGCCAGCGTGCAAGTGCATTTTATTTTGATTGATTCTGTTTTCTATGGTTAGGACACCTCCCTGTTCAACAATTGTGTAATGTTTGTTTGTTTTTGTTTGTCCAACAATTAGTGCAAAATTAAGCATTGTAACTAACTGTACAAGTCGCATGGCAAAACCAGCTGACCATACGGCCTTTTTTTGCGCACTCTCTCACACACACACATATGTACATACATACACGGCCACACTCAACACGCACACACACACAGGTACAGGTAAACCGCTTGCATAAAATATCATAAACAAAACGGAAATCTCTGTAAGCCAATTAACATATTGAAAAATATACAAAGTATATAATTTAGGGCAGTCGATAGTAAATTTATGCCATTGTAAATCACTCAATAAATGCATATATTCGCAATATATATTCAGTTATTTGAAGTTACCTCCCTCCCCCTCATCTTTCCCTACCATTAAACACAGTGTGAACTTTTGGACATTGTTAACAAGTTGTTTTTGTTGTTTTGCCCACATCGAAACTCGAAAAGTGAATTGAATTGTTTGTAAATTATATAAAATTGAAGTGTTTGTGTGTAGACGAGACACATGAATTATTGAACATTGTCGCACGTGACGTCATTGCTCGAATAAAACTGACTTCAAATTTAAAGAATGTAAATTCATTATATTTACTATGCTAAGATGACATTGGCAATTTAATAGCGATCCGGCAATATAGGCAGTGCCAAAAAACAGTAACTGCAATTAACTTTTTTTTATAACAGTAAGAAAATACTAGTGGTAAACATTGGTAAACAAACTTGATTAAAGCTGAAGTTCGAGGAAAAATATTAAAGACCTTAACATAAATTATTTCTTATGCAAAAAATCTTTTTAAAAGTCGAAAATCACTTCAGTTTTTTAAACGTAACATTTAAAAAAGAATTCGTTACTTATAGGTGTTTTGTTACTAAATAAATTCAAAACTTATTGCTACTCATATATTTTTTTATGTTTTTTAAATTTAATTTATTGTTTTAGCTGTTATGATAAATAGTTACTTGGTTTATATACTTTATGGGGTTTACGCCTTCTTCTGTATTTTTTTGGTTTTTAATTTATTTTATTTAAATACAGAGCCTGAAATTAACTTATCTCTATTTATCCATTTTTCCCATCACAGACACTGCTCGGTTCATACAGAGAGAATGCTTTCGCTGCAGAATCAACGGCAACCAAAGACGACGCCTTTGGTGGACGACTTTGAAATCTCGGACACTGTGCTGGGACTAGGCATCAATGGGAAAGTGGTGCAGTGCACCAATCGACGCACCAAACAGAACTATGCCCTCAAAGTGCTCCTGGACAATGAGAAGGCGCGACGTGAGGTCGATTTGCATTGGCGGGTCAGCGGATGCAGGCATATTGTCAATATCGTCGATGTCTACGAGAACACCTACAGTGGTCGCAAGTGTCTACTTGTCGTAATGGAATGGTACGTCTAAATTGTATACTTCTAATCAGCGACTAAGAAAGGAACAATTATTTTTTTTAACTGTCAGACCGTTTTAATCAGAATAGATCTTAAAAAATGGGTATTATAGAAATCATCTTCTTTGGCTTCCTGTTTTCAAAGCTATTCCCAATTGCAGTGCATTTTATACTCATTTGATTCATTTGAATCAATCTATTTAGATAACTTATTGTAATTGGAAAATATGAACATAGACTTTAACATGTGGTTTAAATTCTGTTATATTTTTAGCTTGAATAATTTAGCTACAGTCTCGCGACCTGCTTTGATTTTCTTTTTTCCTCTCTTAACTCCTGTTAAAATCTGTACCTGCGTGTTAAATATTTACAGTGGCAACCCGTTGTTGAGGTACTTGAGGTTTCACTTGTCAGTGTAATTCTGCTATAAATGTCGATTTACATTACGATTTCAGCGCTGGTCTAAAAATACCAAAGATTCCACATGAAATATCTAATTGTGTGTCATTCGTAAATGCTTTACAGACATTACAGAAGTTCTGATATTTATAGTTGAACGACAACACCAAAGTTTAGATTTTGAAACATATTTACAAAGTAGTAAGTCTTAAATATGGGTACACTTTTAAAAATGACAGGAGCTTAATGAATAAAGAAATTGAATATTACATTAGCATCAATTTCAATTCATAACTGAGTAAATGCAATTAATGAATTTTATTTATGAATCTTAATTATTTCTAATTATTACATTTTCATTTTACAGCATGGAAGGTGGCGAGCTGTTCCAGCGCATACAGGACAAGGCCGATGGAGCATTCACGGAACGGGAGGCGGCACAGATAATGCACGAGATCTGCGCGGCAATACATTATCTGCACAGTCGGGATATCGCGCATCGCGATCTCAAGCCAGAGAATTTGTTATATACGACAAAACAGCCAAATGCGATATTGAAACTGACCGATTTCGGTTTCGCCAAGGAAACATTTACCAATGATACCCTACAGACGCCCTGCTATACGCCCTACTATGTCGGTCAGTTACCTATTTTCTATATCTGTCTCATGTCCACTTCGCACAGTGGAACTTATGCTCAATTTAGATTGCATTCATAAGGGACGACTTCGCTTATATTTGCATTTTGGTTTTGAGCAACAAAAAAGTTCAAAATATTTATTTATCGGGTTTTTAACAGTTACCGGTTATTTTTAAGCATCAGATTTTAGATATTGCTTCGCAAAGAAAAAAATATGTCGAAAAAAAATAACAAATTCTTTAAGTTGCACTCAAAACGTCTTGAATAAATCAAAAAATTGTTTAAGTAACAGTTTTCAATTTCAATCGCTTAGTGGTTAACGGCAATAGTTTTATTAACCGTCGAAAACTAATTTGTCCAGGATAATAAGTTTTTATATATATTTATACAAAATAATTTTTCTAATATCATTTCTATTACTTTTTAATGGAATAATGAGGAAAAAAATCAGCTGTGTCTTTTATTTTGTAAGAAACTTATATGAAATGCGAGCTAAATAGAGCAAACATACCACTGTTCCTCATTTGAAAACCGCATGACTAATTTATTATTGAATTCGATTTGTTTTGTAGCCCCCGAAGTGCTCGGTCCGCAAAAGTATGACAAAAGCTGTGACATCTGGTCGCTGGGCGTGGTCATGTACATTATAATGTGCGGATTTCCGCCGTTTTATAGTAACAATGGTTTGGCCATTTCACCGGGCATGAAGAAACGCATACGGACGGGACAATATGATTTTCCCGATCCCGAATGGACGAATGTTAGTCAAGCTGCTAAAGATTTAATCAAGGGCATGCTGAATGTGGATCCCAGCAAGCGTTTGCACATCGAGGATGTGTTGCGCAACAAATGGATTGCACAATTCCATGCGGTGCCACAAACGCCGCTCTGCACCGGTCGCATGCTCAAAGAAGGCGAGGAAACCTGGCCCGAAGTCCAGGAGGAGATGACAAGATCGCTGGCCACCATGCGTGTCGATTACGATCAGGTGAGTTTCCCAAATTGATGTATTTTTAGCAATTATTTATAATTGAGTAAAAATACATCGGTAAATCGGAAGAAAATAATTCAAATATTTTATATTCCATACATAACATTTTTTTTTTTTTTTAATTTCTGTCAAACCTTAATTGATATTAAATCGGAGTGTCATTTTATTCAGCTTCGTAAATTGGTTCAATTTGTACCCATCACAACATTTTCTCCCATACTTTTCCCTTGACGCTTTTTAGAAAACTACAAACTAATATAACTTGACGAAATCTTAACCGATTTTTTTTTCGAAATGTATAATGATCTTTTTTTAGCACCTATTTAGATTCTGCATCAATTTTAAATTTGTTTCCCTTCACTATCCAATTATGCATACTATCTTTCCTCTTAATGCTTTTTAAAAAACGTCAAATTGACACAAGTTTATCAACTCTTAACCGATTTTCTTGCGGAATGTTAATTTTACCTCTTTAACCTTGCCGATTAATCGCAAACACAAATTTTATCCTTTGTTTTTTTTACATTATTGTTTAAAACTCGATTCACATTTTGAATTAACATGACTGATACTTTTAAATCTTTGTAGATGCAAATTAAGGCGCTGGACAAGTCCAATAATGCGCTGTTAACCAAGCGTAGGAAAAGATTGAGGAGATTTATGCGGCGCAGAACAAATGAGTTTGCAACAACAGCAACAACAACAAAAAATAAGGAATAAAGGACAAACGCCAAACCCCCTTAAACCACAACAATCCCCCAACTTTAATCCCAAAAGAAAACCTACAACTAAATCAGATAAATTATCCAATCTGGATGCTCCATAAGATTTAAGCGAGTTGTTCAATGCTTACAAAAAACACAAAAAAAGAAACACACGACTACAAAATGTGAAAACCTCTCCCTTATATTGACCTATGTTACATTATGTTTATATATATATATATTTTTTTTTGTTTTTATGTCCGTTTTCCATATTTGGTTAAAGGTTTTAACGTTATTTCGTTTAGTCTGATCAAGTGCTCTTTCATAATGAAACTAAACCTACGCCTCTACAAAATATATATGTTATGTGTAATTGTATCAAAAAAAAAAAAAAAAGAACACACACAAAAAAAGCTAATGTCTAGACAAAATCCGGCTATAGCCGCCCGGGAAAATAAGAAAAATGTTCAGAATTTTATTGATTGTATTTTGTGTTTTCATCATTTTGTGACTTTCATATGCGTGAATTATTTTTTCTTTTTATATTTTGCATGATCTACTATAGATCTATATGTTTATAATTAAATCAATTAAATATTTGGATGAAATGACGATGATATGCCAGTTAACATTAAATTTAACTTTAGCCTTGCTGCAGGTTCACGTGTGTTGATTACATTTTCTGTTTGTCTAAGCGGACTCTTTATGCAAGTTATATACAATTTATCATATAAATAAAGTATTTGTAGTTTATAAAGTCTATTTCATAATGCATTTCAATTGTATTATTAATACACATGTGGTTGGGCAATTATTCTTTGTGATTTACAAAGTAATGTTGATTCTTTGTTATCGTCATAAAGACATTTATTAATAGAATTAATTATTTTCCTGTGATTACTGCTATGATAGTAAGACGATCTGCTCCATTTAACATATGCTCAACTATACCAAGTTTTATTGTAATATCATCAGTGGAAAACAGTTAGAATTTGCGTAAGTAATAAAAAATATATTAAATATTCCTGATTTGATTAAACATATATACGAGTACGTAAATCTCTTCATGTTCTATATTTCTTCCCAGCATTGTCGCTCTCAAATCTACAGTCAAATAATACTTGTAATGATCTCATCGAATCATTGGTAGACCCATTTATTTGCTGACTGCAACCAATTGTATACGAGTACATTGAATTTGCTGCCAAGTTTCATTTAAAAATAGTCGGCACATAAGAGACAATTAAAAATGCCACTTTACCGACACAATTTAAATAGAAATGTTTCAAGTATACGTATTCTGACAATATATATATCACGATATCAGATGCCTTTTACAATGTCTGAGTTGCACATACACAAAGACATCCGATAACAACTTGATAAAGCCTTTTTATATAGGTAGTATATACTTATAATTAGCAAGTATTATTGCAACAAGTTTACCGCTCATAGTATTCTGATTATGATATATGTATATTTAGGATATGATTGCATCCAGAGTTTTATTCGGTGGTGCAGAAATTCTTTTATCATTATCAATCATGTCGCTTAGTCACATCAAGTTTGGTTAACTTCTAACCTATATATATTTCATATATTTTTTGAAATTCTTCCTAGTTCTGGTGTTGTAAAAATGCATCTAAGTATCGAGTTTTCGAAATATGTAAACTGTCGAAACTAAGTCACTTCTTAACCGATCCCCATGTCAGTTATTTCATTATAATTTCATTATGTGTAATACTTTTCCGAAACTTCAAAATTTGTTTAAATTTTAACCGATTTTCTTGCGGAATTTTAATGTTTCATTATTTGAACTTTAATTGGATTCTCCATTAAAATTTTCATTTTCTCTTGATACTTATAAATAAAGGAAGTGATATTGAATAATTTGATCTTTGTTACTCGATATATTTGTTACCTATTGATCGACAAATCGATTTTATATTTCGATTTTAAGTTAGCTTCACCGTTGAGAATTCCACCATTAATACAAGCACTCACGTATGTATGTAAAATATTTAGATAGATAATGTAATCGGTACTTTCCCCGCTGAAAACCCCACGGAAATTTCCACCGCAAAACAGAAAATTTAAAACTTTTGAGTTTGCAATACAATTGTTTATTTCTCTTTTCATTCATTTATTTACGTTTGTATGTATATAATATATAACAGTGCAATTCTATACACACACTCACACACAACACTCGCACACACACACACACACACGCATCAGGCAGATCCCTAGGGCTACTTTATCGTGTAGTGGGGAAGGGGAGAAGTGGATGCATTGCAAATAACAGTTTGCTAAATGGCATTTCATAGGTATCTCAGTGCTAGCGGGGATATCAGTTAACATTTTCATATGCAAAAAAAAAATATAATAAGCATTTAACAAATACAACAACAACAACAGCTAACAGTATATTTGTGTAAATATATATATTGAGGATCCTACGGCAATAGTTAACAATTCTTCTTCTTTGTGGAGTTGTTGCTTGGGGTGCGATTGGTGCAAAAAAAAATGTAGGTGTGCATTTAATAACATTAACCTATATTATATAAATGTATATTCATATTCACATCGCTTTTACAAAAATACATATGATATATACATCAAGTATATGTTATATATTAAAGTTTCTTTGCTGTAACTGGATAGTTGGTGAAGGTGGAGCAGTTGGAGAGGAGTAGTTTAGTACCCCATATATATGTATAAGTAGATATATATGTATATTCATATTCACATCGCTTTTACAAAAATACATATGATATATACATAAAGTATATGTTATATATTAAGGTTTCTTGTTGTTTCTTGATTTCTGATTGTAAAGCAGAAGGATCAGGAGGAACGAGTAGGAGTAAGAAAGTCTCTTGTTGTTTGAAAAAGCCTTAAAACTATTTGAGTATTTTATGGCAGATTTCGAGATTAAACATGGTTGCTTTGTCGATGCTTCGACTTCGACTTCTACTTCTTGGTTACTTATTAATCCTGTTGACTTCTGCGTCGCCTGTAGTTGAACTTTAAAATTCCTGCATAAGTTAACATTATTTTTCTTTCTTGTTTTTTTTCTTCTTGCTTGTTTCCAGTGTTGTGTCCCAGGGTGTGTTTCGTGTGTGGTTTTTGTAAATTGAAGGTACGTTTTTTTGTTACTTTATTTTTCACTTCGCTTTCCAGCTCTTAGAGAAAACTATCGCAGCTATTCTCCGTCTCGCTATTGGAACAATCCATGGCTGGCAAGGATCCGCCTCTTCTATATGTCCACTGATGGTAATGTTGTTGCTGCTGATGTTGCTGTTGATGCTGCTGTTGCTGCTGCTGCTGCTGCTGATGTTGTTGTTGCTGATGTTGGTGCTGCTGCTGTTGACGTGATGCTGTGGCACGCTCACTATCACAGCTGCTGCTGGTGCTGCTGGAGCACATGTGGCTGCCACGGCGATTCGCGGTACTCGGCGATGCGGGCGGCGGCACAACGGCGTTAAGGCGCGGAAAGTATTTGTATATATCCAACAGATTGCTCAGCTTTATATGCGGCTTATAGTCCACATCATCCAGGCACTGAGCGGCGCTGCTGCTGTTCAACGGTGTCCACAATGTCAGACCCAATTGAGCGAGGTGTCCGCCCTGCAAGTTGGAGTGAGCACAAATACATCACAATGCAAGGGGATTAGACAGAGACGGACAGAGCAAGAGAGAGAGCACAAATTGTTAAGCTCAAATTATAGATGCTTTAAGTAATTATAATTATAACAGGGCAACAACAACTTATTTTTAATATAAAAAAATAGAAAAAATTAGTTGATATTATCTTTGCAGTACTTTCTATTGTAAAACTCAACGATACTACTATTTTTTTAATTTCTATTGTTAAAAGCAAGTATCTGTATTTTTTACTTAACTAAATATATTAACATTTTTCTGAATAATAATTTAAAATTTTAATTTTTTATACCCCTATATTGAATATAATAGTATTTAAAATACATTCTATAAAATACTTATTAAAAATAAAGTTTTCAAAAATCTATCTAAATTGATTTGCAGAAAATTTTCTTTTTTTAATCCTATTTTTCCGAATATACTTTTTTTTAACTTCTACTTTTGCTTTTTACTTTCGTTGGATTATATTTCTATTGTTAATCCAAATATGTGCAGACGTATATTATATAAACTCTACTTTTAACTTTTACAAGACAATGAAATCATTCCGATAAACTAAAAGGTTTATCGAACTTTTTACTCAAATTTTTCGGATTTCTTTTGGTTGTACGTATAGATCGAGTTATTTTGTTTTGTTTGGATTTTGCAATATAATAATGCACTCACCTTGATGTCCGTCTCGAGTTTATCACCAATCATGGCGCATTTCTGCGGCTTGACATTGAGAAAATTGCATGCGGCATAGAATATTTCCGGATGTGGTTTCTCCCACGGCAGATCCGATGAGACGAGCACACAGTCAAAATGTTGACGGACCCGCAATTTGGCGACCTTCTCCCACTGTGCATTCGATGGCCCGTTGGTGATAAGTGCCAGGGCATAGCCGGCACTTCGCATACGCTGCAATAATTGCACATAATCCTGCGGTACGGCCAAATAGCGATAACGTAGCTTCAACCACTGCGGATAAATGTCATCGGCAAGATGTTTATACTTCTGTTGCAACGATTCACGCCACAAATGTGTGCGCCACGAGTCCAACGAGGTCTGCGAATTATCCGGACAGCGACGGAACGATTTTAAAAAGTTCTGTGTGGCCAAATTGGCATCATCTTTGGTAAAGCTATACTGCGTTTCCAGCACGTCGGCAAGCTGCCAACAAAATGAGACAATCAAAATCCAATTACAATGGGCAACAATGCACAGATAAAAAAATATGTCAACATTTACAAATCAAAATAGTTATACTCAAGGAATCTCATTTGAAGATCCAAAGTAACAATGAATTTTTCAGATCCAGTGATATTATTAATAAATAAAACATACAGCATGTCAAGCAATTGTTTTGACAAAACAGAGAACTTACAAACTTAAATAGTTCTGCCATAATTACTTACTAAAAAGTTTAGCCAAAATGAATAAAAATAAAATCATCTAACGGAATCATATATTTTTAAAAACCAGTCGATTTTTTTAATTTTCACTAACTTTAGGTAAGCGAGTAGAGACGGATTTTGAGCTAGAAACAGTAATGACACTTGTTAGCTTATTTTCAGAGAAAATAAAGATTAAGAAATTTAAAGAGAGTTTTTTTCACAATAAAAAATTATAATTTGCTAACTGCATGAGCAGAAATTTTCCAGCAATCTAAGCAATTAAAATTAAAATAAAATAAAGAAATTCGCAGGAATAACATTGATTTGGCATATTCGAAATGCTTAAATTATTCTTTAAAATGTTGAATAAGAATCAAGTTTTCACTGGTTAAGTGGTATAGAAAAATATTAAACTCGCAACTCTAAAGTGTATGCCACATAAATCTTTATAATTTTATTTAAATATTTTGGGCCAGTTGGAAAAAAGGAAACAACTGTTTATCGATGGAAATCAAATCTAATAGTAACTTACGATAGCAAAAAACAGCGAAAAACTGCTGTAAGTGTAACAAAAAAGTAATTAATAAATCAATTTGCGTCAACAAATAATTAATTAATTAATGAGCAAGTTATTTTAGCAGGTTTTACTTTCAACAGGTTTGTTTTTAAATGACTTTCAATATCGTCGTTAATTGAAAATGCTTTTTTTCTGAAATATGCTCAGCTGCTTTAATATTTTGACACATGTATTTATTTTAAAAGTGTGGTAAGCTTCGAAATTGGAACAATTTATAAGAACTTTATTATGTCGACTTTTTAAACTTACAAATGACACAAAAACAAAAATAGGTGTGTTCAGGTTTTATTCACTTGCATATGTGTGTACATATGTAGTGGGTAATGTACGCAATAAAACTTGTTCGTCACTGATTAAAATGGAAATTTGTAACTCGTTCCAAATGAAATTTACGTCTTAACTTCCGCATTAATGCGTCATATCAGAAAATTGATTGCAAGCGAAAAAGAGAGCATATTTAAAAATTAAAATCAATTTGCCTGATCTTATCATGATCGACAAGGCATAAAAACTAACAAGTGTCATCCACGCATTAGAGATGTGCATGCAGCGCACATTCTGTTATGACTTTGACCTCTAGAGATGGACAGAGACAGACAGAGGGACAGACCGACAACGTGCATTGATCAAACTTGCATTCACTCACACACACACACTTGCATACCCTATGAGAAATGCGCGCGTGCCGACTGCTGATAGTGATATGTATGTACATACATACGTAACAAACGAATGCAGTGGAAAATTTTACAAAAATTTTTGACTGTGTGCGCGTGTGTGTGTGTGTGCGAGAGTGTGGGTGAAGCATGACACAGAGCGCGCGCACTTTCACCCATCGGGCAAATGTACCAAGATTATAAGGCAGCTAAACCAGAATTAATGAAATTCATTTTCACTTACAACTTATCACTTGTGTTCTTATACAATAAATGGCATAATACAGAGTTCTATGTGGCATATATTGACAGTTGTGTTAATGAGTCAGCCGATTTTGTAATCAATTTCAAAGCAAAGATTGTTTTGCTACAACTTAGGTTGAAATAAAAAAGAATATAATTTTATATCCCCCTGATTTTTTAATTTACATTTAATAGTAATTTTAATCCTTTTAGTTTGGCATTAGCTGTCGAGTTAAGCTGTCGTATAAACATATCGTACATACCTTGCGTATTGCTTTGGAGTCACCGGCCCGCGTTGGGATAAGTGTATTATCTAAGTCGAAGTAGAACGCTGAGATTTTCGCACAAATGCCATCGAATGGTGTTGTGTGCTTGATGCTCGATGTGGTTACCGTCGCTGTTGAAAGTTTGCTAGCGGCCATGAGTTATTGCCACGCACTGTAGAAGCACCACTAGATTCTCAAGGGGGGTCAATGGGGAATTGGGGTGCCAGCACAAATATCATATGAGCGTATTTCAATTGTTTTTAATATTTTCAATATTTGGCGCCACTGAAGGAAAACAAATATTTAACGTTCGACCTTTTTTGAGGTAGTTGCACGCGTTACGTTAGTTGAACAGCAACTGAATCGAAAAAAAACGTTGTACTAAGGTTAAATAAGGGAACAGACAGGTAAATGTAACCAAAGTAAGTGAGAGCAAGGCAATGACTGAGAAAGAAAGTGTACGCACGCACGATTCTACAGTTGGACGCGTAAGTTCACGCCGCACATTAACTACAGGTCACTCAGTTGTCTCACATTTATTTATTTTACCGCAGAATTTCTATGCGATATCTTTTTTAATTTTATCACTTCAAATTGCATTAAGTAATGGCACACTTTAATCAGTCTTATAAAGACAAAAGTTGAAATTATTTGACGTCCACAGCTTTTGAACTGTCACTGTAACTTGAGTATAAAGAGAGAGGTCAGGTCGCCCGTCAATGCGTCAGAGCGAGTAAGCAGTATAGTCTAGCAATAACAAGACAGTGCAATAAAATAGAGTTTGCATAACTACAAATTAAACAAACCGAATGATAACTTAATTTCTTCTTAAATTAAATAATTTAGGAATTGCGAGAACTCAAAGCTGTAAATCATTGAGTGAGTGAACATGCTCTCTTATGTTGCCATCCAGAAGAAATTTGCGATCTGGCAGCCCGTACCATTTTTTCAAATTACAAAATGGTTGCAACTAAAGTAATGCAGCTATTTCTGATATTAATGAAAGAATCAATTATTATTTTAATTAATTTTGTATTAAAAATTTTAATTAGGGTGTTAATTTTTTGCCAAATTATTACTAAAGAAGATAAAAAAAATGCGATTTGTGATCATACTTTTGGAACAGGGTGGCAAGTATGCATACATGTCATGGCACCACTATATTATTGACTGACGATTATAATCGACATATGGATGCGGACAGAATTTTTTTGATGACCTGGCAACGCCAAAATTTGTATTGCGGACAAATTTTGTTTACAATTGATGTAATTGATTTGTTATCAGTATAATAAATAGAGACAGAGGCTTTAGTCATGTGTAGTACAGAAGTCGACATTAAAATGTTAGAGCCAGGTTGGTTGCCCATATTCATTTAACTAGTATGTTTGTCTTTAACCACCGTAAACACGCAGAGACCACACTGAAGACTGAAGGCGCAGGCAAGGATTCTGAAAAGTATGCCAACAATAACATGACCGCTAAAGAAGATGATTTGAAATCGTCGGAGACATTGCGTGAGTCGCCCGTACAATGGCCAGAACGTTGTAAGTACCATATACTATGAAACACGTGTGTTATCTTCTAAATCAATTGTACACTTAGTTCCTGGCATGGACGAGTTTCTGACCAAGAGCGACACACCGATTCATACACCAAATATTGATCCTGCAAGAATCTTAACCAATGACAACATGTCGGCTATTAACCGTAAGCAGAAAATACTTGTCTCGTTTAATTATTAGCAAGGTGACGTATTCTATTTTGTTCGTAGACTTTAGAAGCATAGTACAAAACAAGGTAGAGACATTTCAGAGAGAGAGAGAGCTCTCAATTGTACCAAGTATGAACTATATACAGTCAAATGCAAAAGTATTGGCATTTAGATTATCCCTCGATTTATTGCCAATCTAGTGAACCATGATGACGACTAATTGATAACAATTTTCACATTTTAACCGTGGAAGATTTTTTGTGTCTTAGTTGTATTAAAGAAAGTAATTTCGAATTCTCAAAAATATTGTCAACAAGGATGTGCTATTGATCCGATAAACTCCATACAATAAAAAGTTATCAATAGAGACTTAGTGTAAATTAATCACACTTTTAATACATAAACAGTACAAATTAACGATACATTACCAGAAAGTTTACAAAATTGTATTCATAAATGGGGCAATCATTAAATTTCATTGAAAATTGGTGTTTTGAATTTTGACCCTATAAAAATTATTTTACTTGTACTTACATATATATAAAGAATATGAACTCTTAAGAAATTGTAAAGCTTCTTTGGCAACAGTACAATTGACAATTTTTTCCCATTTTACGCATTGTGGTTCAAACAATTAAAGTGTAGACGTCATCTTGTTACCCTAAAAATTTATAAAAAAAAAATTCTAATTTAGTAAGCATTTCAGAATTTGCACGTTTACCGCCAGACCAACTGATTGATAAGATTAAGGCGATGCAGGATGAAATCTATAAGTTGGGCCAGCGTGAATCCAAGGAGATGACACGGGGCAAACTTTTGGGCATCTTTGATCGCGATCGACTTACAAAAGCGAAAGGTTTCCCAAATTAATTTGTGCTTGTATGTGCAAAACATCTCTTACGTGTACGTCAGACTTGATAACTTTTAGTTTATAAAATAGACACACATACTTAGATCTTTTGGCCATCTTTCTACTAAAAAAAAAGTAGTTTTGTTAGTAGTGAGAGGCTATTAAAATATCCAATTTATTAACGTGCTTGCATGTGCTTATACATATAACTTTTGAATTGTAAAACGCGTCGGTTACGCTAGTCAACAATAAATAACATTTATTTCCATTAAAGCATTTTCTGATATTCATACAGATACATATATATATATAGTCCCGTTATATTTGGAAAGTTGCCAGAGAAGTACCAGGAGTCAAAGATGGTAGGTGTGAGTGAGTGGGTGGAGGGTGTGAGGGAAAGGCACAGTTTGTAAATTCCGCTATGCTTAAAACCAACGTTTAACTTACAGTGGCTCTCAGCTGTGATCCACAACTCTTAAATATAATACATTTTTAAGTGAATCTGTTAATGGAAATACATATGATAAAGTTTAAGCATTAATTTGATATCCAAAAAATTGTATCTAAGTTAATCATATAATGGGTCAAATAAGCAGTGAGCCACTGTATGTTTGTGCATGGATTGGTGTATTAGGAATGCATTGGAATATGTACACGGTCAAATTATTGACGAAATTATCACTTCGCCTTGCGTCAAAGTACGGCTGCCAAAAAAAAAAAACTAAAATTGAATATAAAAATTCGCCAAAATGTACCATTTAAAAAATAGGTGAACTAATGTACCAAAGTGGCAACCTTGACTCAAGGCAGTGGCTGTGGTGAATTAATACTTCACCTCGTCAATAAGTACACCATGGACACGGACGTGTGTTGCTGAGGTACATGTGTATGTGTGTGTGTGTGTGTGTGTCTGTGTCTGTGTCTACACATTTAGAAGAGGAGTATCCTTATATGGGGGTCAAGGACAACGTGAGATTTTTATTCCTGCCACTGCATTCCAAAACGCTGCTCGAATGTGATGCGATTAAAGACACCGACATCGGCCAATTGCATTGGATCGGTATAATATGCATATCGTCTAATATCCAACATGGCAACATCGAACATTTGCTTCCAGCTGGTCAAATCCGTTACACTCATATGGATGGGCATCTGTGGATCGGGTATATCGATAGCCGCCTGCAACCGATCAAAGGCTTCCGCAATCGGTCCCACCGATAGATTCACCCAATATTCGGCCGGAAAACGTTTATTCTCACAAAACGGCGCTCCCTTGCGCATAATGAAGACAAGCATGAGAATCTCATAGCGTTCGGAACTCTCGTAGAAACGCTTTGTGCGAGTCTTCTCCACAAAATCAATGAGCAATATTAATGGTGTATAGTTTTGCAGATGCATGAGCAGCTCACGATCTGTCCAAAGATAACGGGCGGCAGCTCCCATGTTGCTTTTGACGGTCAGCATGCTCATGTTGCTGGAAAGTTGTTGTTGATGAATATGATGATGCTGCTGTGGCTGTTGATGTTGCTGCAGATGATGCTGCTGCTGATGTTGCTGCTGCTGTTGCTGATTTTGTTGTTGAGAAGTTACAGTTGCGGGAACAACACCAATGCCACCGCCGGCAACTGTCGCTGGACTTGCAGCTGCTGCATTCGATACGCTCTGACTGGGCATTGAAACGAGAGTGCCGCCAGTTTGTCTAAGACAGCTGACCTCTTCGACCATGTGCTGCTTCCTCCTCCTTCGCCTTCGTCACCAAGTTTTGCTGTTGCTGTGCGCGCCAACTAGGCCAAGGTTAGACTTTGGGCAGTTTGTCAGTCACAAACACACACACACACACACACACACACGGAGACACTCCTCCAAAAGCAACACTCTTGACTTGTTGCCTCACCTTTACTGCTTTATGTTGTTGCTTCTATATATATTTGTTTCCTTCTCCGTTCAATTTAAATTTGTGCTAGGCAATTGAAGAGAAACCTAAGCTGCACCTGCTGGAGTTGCGTGCTGACTGAACGATTGTTGTCAAGCGAGTGCGTGGACAGAAAGAGACAGCCTCAAAGAACATCGAAAGTGCAACGAAAGCAACGCGAGTGCATCTCTCGGCTGTTCGTCATCAGTGCTGCATTTTTTTAGCTTCTTATAGCTACATATGTTTGGATTGCCTTTACGAATGTCGAAAAATATTGTCAATATTCTAATAATACGCAATTAAAAATTGGGAACTCAATATTTGGAATTTAAAATAAGGGTCAAATATTGGAAAACAAAAATTAGGAAAAGCCTAAAATATTCAAGCACAATAAGTCGAAATCAAAATAATTTATTGAAAATCTTTTTACAAAAAGGAAACGTTTGTCGAGCCTTTTATTATTACATGAATACTACTATTATAACCACTGTGTGCCATCTCGACAAAAAGTTTAATAAATAACACTAAGATAATAGTGTTCAACGTATAATTTTAGTTGCGATGTAAGTTCTGATAGCTTTATTCCGAATTTATAATTTCCTTACTTGTCTTCCCAATTGTGTGCTCCTCGATTTGATTTCCCAATAACACTTTTAATCTTGAACTTTTCCAATTATTGTAATTCACATTTATTTATTTTTTTTGTTGACTTGTTTACTTTTTTTCCTTTATTGGCTTGCAATATTTTTTTTCACTATTCCTTAAAAAATATTCGAAATTCATATAAGTTAGCAAATATTTAAAGAAAATTTTTCAAACAGGTATGGTAACTCCTAGTTAAAAAGAAATAAGATAATTTAAATAGCAATTTTAGTCATTGAAGCCATTTTGCATACATTCATAACATTTTATATTAATATTTAGTTACATTTGCATTTAAATTGTACAATGTTAGGCCTATACTTTTATAGTAAACACAATTTACCACTACCTTACTTAATTCAATAATTCATAATTATGCTTCATTATCAAAACTACTATTTTAGCTAAAAGCATTTTGAATTCACACCTGATATTGATGACGTACATAAATAATATACATATGTATGCATGTGCATATTACGTTAATTTATTGTAGGGGCTCCTGCAATCTGTAGCAATCGGAAGCTATTTTCCATTTGTCATTCTCGGCGGTTATAACAAAGGATTGTTGAAAGTTTCGAATTGATTGCTCAGCGTATTTAACCGTCCCGCTGGCCAAGATAATATATGTTGATTGGTTTCCCACAGCTGCGTCCAAAATGGGCTGCGAGTCTAGTGTTGTCAGTTGATGGCGGGAACTTGGCAGCTCCAGAAAGTAGCGCTCAATTGTTTCCCGGCCCTGTGCGCCGTTGCCGTTCCAACTAAATGTCGCACTGTCTATATACAGACGACCCATTTGCTATAAACATATATATAAAGGTAATGTGTTTATCAACATTTATTTGTTGTTGCCGATTTCGCCATTGCCGGCAATTTACTTACATGTCGCCGGTTGTCCAAGGAGGCATAATATAATCGCATAAAGTCCTCAGCCGTACGGCAACAAGTCTCAACTTTGTTTTTAAGCTCCTGAAATCAAATGAACTTACATTATTAATGAATAAAATTACTTTTTTATTATCGCTCACGTTGTTCATATTTGTTGTTCGAAGCGCGACAAACATAAGTTTTGTCACTTTGCAGCTATCGATGAAATTCGATATTTTTTAAAGTGAAGTTGGCTGCACTCCAATAAACTTTGGCGCCACAAAAATTTTATTCATCAAGCAAACAATAGGCGTTAATAAAATACCTTTATTTTAAAAGAAGGCTTTGTTTGATATTGGTTTATTCTCACGCAAAAATAATCACAGTTTATTTTTCTTTCTTTCACATAAATTGAACTTTGTGCCTTAAATCAGTGCTGCCACTTATCGATAAGTATGTTGACTCCCCGAGCAATGGTCTTAACCGATATATTAAAGATCTAAAAACAGCTGATTTGAACATCAAGGTGAGCGCAAAGTTTAATTTTCAGATTGTTTCATTCCTTTTCTAAAATTTTATTATGTGTTATATGGTTTTAATTGATTTTAGTACAACAGATGTATAATGTTTATAATATAAAAAATATAAATTTTAAGTTTCGCATTGATTTGCAAAAATAAAGAAACAAGAGATTCATAAATTATGCGCTATCTTGCCAACCTTAATAAACCTCTCCCCTGTTGGCAAGCGATAACAAAAACGAAATAGCTTAACAATTTATGTGAATACTCGTTACTATATTTTACTAAGGAATGAACATAAACGAACATGCTTGTCTAAGTAAATAAACCCTCTGGATTACGGGCGGTCATGAGCTCTCCAGTTGCAATTCCTGTTGGAGATACGATTCCCGCCAGCCAGGCCGTTCAAAGCATATACGTAACGCTTCCAAGCCTTGGGCAATCTTTTCAAACTGTTTTGGCGGATCATAGGCAATACAATCGTTTAATATTCTGGTGATTTCCGTTCTTAAGGCACGCTCCAGCAACTTGGGCTCATCCTGATCAATGTAGCGCTGAACATACTCTACTAGCTCGGTAAGATGCTCGTCGACGGCATCGGGGAATAGTTCGCGCATGGCAATAGATAAATTGAAAAGATACTCGCGATTGGGCCCGCTGGGACCCGCTGAGGTAAATATTTGTCTGGCAATTGATTGCACTTGCCATACATCTCCCGCATAGGAATCGTTTGTTTGCGATGCCATATACATGATGACTTGTATGGGTATAGTGGCCGTTGGATATTCATGAAACTCCAAATTCACACGATCGTAGCCATTCTTTTCGCGATAATCCAAGTGATCCAGCACCTGGGACTTTTGTACAGCTGCAATGCGATAGGCGACACCATAAACACGATCCGCCTGTAAGTCCCCCGGCAATAGAGTGACCACCCGGCCAGGTTTTTCTGGAATGCCACGATGATCGATGCTATGTTGGTAGAAACGTCGTTTATATCCACAAACAAAGCCTCTCCTCCGGTCTATATACGGAAAATCCGCTTTCCAAACAAGCGACCCATAACCAAAGATCCATACGTCATCCGATGTGGGCGCTATCCACTCGGACTCGGACTGATTGCTCGGTTGTGCATCAAAACTTTGCAGCAATTTTAACGATTGTTCTCCATTCATCCGGTGATTCTCGCTTTTGGTCAATTCAGCGAAACAATGACGATAGATCTCAGCGGTAAGCACCGATAATTCTGTCACTGTTAGACTGTTGCCAAGTCGAATGCCTTGAACAAAACGCAACATTTGCCGCTACTAACGTAAATTTACTTCAAATATTCATAATAGTACAAAAAAGAAATTATTTCACAAGGCCTGCTAATGGGATATCGATAAATTAACTGTTTGTGATATCAAATGCCGATTGGTGTCGATTAGCTGTCAACCATGTATATTTGGGAAAGTTCAAATGCAATTTATGTTTTTATTCATTTAAATATTATGTTTTTATTAAGCAAATCGTTTAATTGTTTACTAGTTAAATTGTTAGTTAAATTTATATTTAATTTCCTATTATCGATGTCAACAATTTAGTTGCCGATATCTGGTAACACTTTTACAACAGCTGTTAGTGTAGAGCTATCTCACTCGCACTTACGGGCGCAGGAACACAGCTGTTTGTGCTGCCACAGCAACAATACATAAATCGTAAACAAATCGTTTTTGAATTTATAATTTTTGAACACCACACATAAAAGTCAACCAAGGGCAAAATGAGCGGCAAGGACGATCGATCGAAGGAGTAAGTTTGACGTAATCACAATCGCTGCAGCGTTCTTTGCTAAAATCAACATTACATTTGCACAGCAATCGCAAAAATATGAAGCAGCATAAATACTATCACAAGCAGCAGCAACAACAACAGCGTGGTGGGGGAAATAACTCATCGAGCTCACCACAAACGACAGCGGTGCGTAGCCTGGTGGATGTGGCCGATTCCAGTGATGAGCCGCGATTTGCACGCAAGGGTTGGTCCAGTGGAACCCGCTCTTTGGCGCCCCAACAGAATCGGACAGACATGCCGACGGACACCGACGATGTGGAGCAATTGGGCGTGGATGGTGTACCAATTGATGACAATGCACGCGCCCAGTTACGCGCCGGCGACTACAAGCAGATGTCACAGTTCCCCAGCATGGGTGGTGGACATTTCAGCTTTGGCGCCGAAAAGGAATGGAACAACATTGCCGAGGGTCAAACGCAGTTGCATACAAAAGCGGCCAGCAGTTATTTTACGCTTAATCTAAGTCTACTTAACGCTGGCCTTCAAACGATTCCATTCTACAAGCGCATGGACTACGCCACAAGCATGTTTACACGCCGCCAGATCGTTGCCCAAACGGAGGCAGCCGAGCGTGCTGAACGCACGTACCAGGAGCGTGTGTTACGTGAATCCAATGGCAATGGCAATGTCAGCGCCTCCAAATCTCGTGCGCCCTCTGCCAAGTCTACAAAAGAGCTGCCAGTGTCAGTGATGGCAACCACAGAAGAGCCCGATGAACTGGACGAACTGCTCGCCATGACAAACACTCAACTGGAACAGACTTCACTTGCCACAGCACAAATACTGCCCCTTACCTCACCGGTGCTGCAACCGGCGACGCCCACAAGTGCCAGTAAAAACGAAGTGGAACAGTGGCTTGATAGTGTGCTCGACGAGTGAGTTGCCGATCCATGGAGTACCTAATCCACATACAGTTAGTCAAGTAAATGTTCTGATTTGAACATTTTTTATTTGATTTATCTTCTCTTATTTGGTCATATTTGCTAATAATTCGAATTAAAACGGTTATTTTTCTGCGAAAACAATTATTTGACAAGTGTATACGACAAATTAAATTAAAACAAGTTTTCTTACAACTTCACATAATTAGCACACATTAAAACTTAAAAGAGAAGTGTAAGTCAAACTAATTTTGACTTCAACAGTGTTTGCTGCCTTTTAAGCTTGGTGAATTTTTAATAAGTGCTTCCTGCTTGATGCGTCTATTAACCTCCATTAAAAGTAAATTTGTTCTTATTAAGCTTTGCTTGAAAAACATTATTGTCTGTTGTTTTATTCCATATATCGGTGCACTTTCAAATAAATGTATCGAAACATGGAGATCTTGGTAAAAGCATCAATATATTAACAGTTTATTTGTTAATAAATATCAAGGTAACAACAATTTACAACAACCATTCGAAATCTTCGTCGTTCTCACACTGATGATCGGAGATAAAGCCATCATCATCGAAATTTGTGAATGTATAGAGATTCTGATGGAACTCCGTAAGATTAGCGTGTACCAATTTCATCAGTTCACACGATATTTCCAATATCACCATGCGTTCCTGAACATGAGCATCGCGTACCTGAATCTCACCATGAAGTTCATCGACAATCGTCTTGAGCCAACGGAAAAGAACGACGGCATCGTCGTTCGGGAATACGAGAATTTCCTGTGATACGCCCGCCTCGTTGCGTAACTTCTCCGTGGAACCGTACGGTCCGGCAATTAACAAGGCTTCAATCACACGAACAATCAGATTCAGCGAGTGCAGATAATTTTGTAAATAATCCAAGGGATTAACCATGGCAATTGCCATCATTATCTCGGGATAGGCGCGTAGACGATACGTATCAAAGCCCAGATCGGTCAGCTTATCCAACATGGCCCAAAGCAAACAGCTGGTAACGACTTGAGCCATCGTATTCAATTGGCTTCCACTGCGACAACATATAATTAAATTTATCATAATGTCCGCATCATTAATATCCATCAGGCAAAGAATCTGTGAGCACAAATCATGTACCTGGCCAACAAAAAATAATTCAAAACAGTATATTCGATTATTTCCAGGAACTGTGCATTATGATTATTAAACGTTTTTTAAATGAAAAAGTCATTCATAGAAATCTTCAAAAATCTAGAAATACATATACCACCATGCATTTTGAGTTATTCTTTAAAACCTTAACATTATTTGAAAGTAAAAAATAATATTCTCCAATCAAATTAACACAATTAATAAATAGCCTTTAATCGTTTTATTATTTGGCTATTGTTTCTTTAGTTTGATGATATTTATAATTTTAAAAAGTTCAAAACTAATATTTCAATGCAACAATTAAATTTAAATTTTAAAGAATCAAGTAGTTGTGTCAATTTGGGCTATTTTTTAAACATTACCAGAATAATAGAAAATTGTGGGAAAATGTAAATATATACCGCAATCTAAAATTTGTTTCCAATATTTCCTTTCCTTAATTAAATATGTTAAATTACTCAATTCCGAGTTTTGCGTTCCTGATCTATTCTCTACTACTTGGGTGTTCTTACATGCGTCTCCCTCGGTGCAGGCCATATAATCGAAGCAGCGTTGCATGCATATGGTACGTTGCATCTGCGTACTCTCGAGATCCTCGTGATGCAGCATATAGACCATCATGCCGGCCACATGAAGTGCTGCCAATGGCTCCGCACCAAATTCGATTTCTTCGTGAGCCATTAATTGGCCAAGTCGGTCAATAAACTGTCCGAAAAAAGCATGAGAATTGACCATTTTCCACTTCCTGGACTCACCTCCAGCACGTTATCGGTAACGTGTATAAACTCAATTTTATCCTTCAGATACGATTGGTCAAGTATTTGACGCAGTTGCTCGATATCGAAGCCCTGCGGTCGTATGGTCGCATGCTGATTGCTAATTCTACAAAATATCAAGTTAAATTAAATCCACTAATGCATTGGATTTTGGTGCAAAAACTTCTCCCTTTGGAAGTTTGATAATTTAAACTTTTACATCTTTAGTTTTTACTTTTGATTAAGTTTATTTATCGGTATGACTTGTACAGTTGCTAGGTCTGCAGTCTAATTAAATTTAAACACTTATTACTTAGTCAAAATTGAACAGATTTTCAATCGAAATTTAATTTCAATATTTTATATACTGAAATACTGTAAACCTTTTATATGTATAGATACATTGAATATTTTACGCATTTGGTAAAAGAGTGACTTATTTCAAAAAATGGCATTTCGAGATGAACGCAATTAAAGCTTTTAACATTGTACAATCTTGCTGTTAGAACAAGAATATCTATAATATATATAGTGTTTGAAGATGAATATGATGCACTGTATAGAACTGGACATATTGAACATACATATATTTAAATTCCATACTAGGTATGTTATAGTCGAATACTTCACTGTAGCATTCTCAGTTAAGTCAACTTAATTATATTTGATTTAATATGGAAATGCACAAATACATACTTTACATATACAATGCATATGCTTGTATTCATGTGTTATTTCTACATGTCTTTTGCTGCTGTTAATGGTTAGCTTAACACTATTTTAATGAGTTCGCCATTTTGTTTTCGTTGCTGTTGCTGTTGTTGTTGTGCTATGGCTGTTGTGGAATGTGTGCTACTGATACTTGCTTAAGAGTTTTAATGCTTGAAGCAGACGGAGCGCGAGAGAGAGGGAGAAAGCGAGAGAGCGAGCAGTTAACACACATAAATACAAGTGTAGATTTTGTATGTCTGCTGATTGCTTGTGTCCTTGTGCCGCATTGCAAAAGAAACTGACAAAATGCAAAAACACGCGCGAGTCGCACATTTTAGCATAAAAGTTGCCGCCCACACCCCCCCCACATTCTCCCTTCTATCAACTTCCCTATCCACGCCCACTTACTGCTTGAAGTTTCTTTGCACACTTGGAAATATCTGCTCATTATGCATTCATATTTTGCAATTACTTGTCTCGCACACACACATACACACACACCCACAGAGACACAAACATACGCTGACAGCAAGTTAACAGCCGCCGTTGCTCGTTAACAGTCAGAGCTTTGGCCTCGCTGCTACTGTTGTTGTCCCTTTCACACGCTCGCATATTTGCGCTTTTAGCTGTCGTTACGTTTTGTGCGTGTGTGTGTGTTAAGAGTTTTCTTCCTTGATACCCTGTACCAGGTGTACATTGAGTTTGTGCATTATATGCAATTGAAGAAGGTGATCAGTTATGTTGCATATACAAACATTTCTGATTAGTATTTGATCTAAGGTCTCCTCTTTACATTTAGACAGGTACCGAATATGCCATAAAATTAATAAATCGGATTTATTAAATCCAAGCATTCAAAATATTCTAATAGTTAAGAGCTTGCTTTATACATTTCCTAGATTTCGTATTAGCAAAAATCTGAAAGTTTGGTGATTTTCTAATGATTTTTAAGAGTCGATATTAAATTCGGGCCAACTAAGAAAATTTATAAATCCTTTAAAATTATTGTTTAATCACAATTCTGCGCAAATTTCGGAGCTTTTGACTGAATTTTTAAAATTGATCTTTGAAGCACCACCTCAGGATGATCTCCAACAAAAAAGGATTTGTTTGCACACATATTGCTTTTATATATTATTGTATATTAATGAAACAGAAGTTTCGAAAAAGAGCTATTTAATGTACAATATATGCACGTCATTTTAATATGAAAAAATTTTGTATTAGACACTGGCACAGGGTATCAATCTGTCGCGTGCCCTCCAGTTTAGTCTTTATGACTTGGTTATCTTTTTGCAGTCTTTATTTTGCCTTTTTCATTTTTGCTATTTGCCATTTGGCCCATTTGCGTGCGTGCGAGCGGGACGGAAGTCGGCGCAATGAAATTTTATAGAAATTTCCATATTCAGATTTTAATTATGCAGCTGCATGAAAAAGATTAACAACTTTTGCCAAGACATCGACGGCAACAGCATTGTGCATTTTATATTTTAATTATGCATATTTTACAAAGGCAGTCAAGGGGCAAAAGCTATATACGATATGTATGTAAATACAAATGCACATACGACATATTCTACATACACTGAAAAAAATAGACCAACTTCTAACACCAAGAATATTAATCTTGACTAAGACTTGGAATATTGATCCAAAAAATCGCAGTTTTGTAATATGTTATAAGAATTATAATCTTAAATTGTTAGGAAAGCATAAAGCATGTCATATTTTATTTAAAAACAATTTTAAAAGTATATTAAAAAGTATATTAAAGGAAAACAATTAAGAAATATAAATATACTACCAAAGCAAAAATCAATAAAAACAATTATAAATTTAAAAACCTTCATAATATATATTTTTTTATTGCTAACTGATTTTACATTTTTACTATCATAAGGAATTGGTCTTATTCAAAATGCTTTCAAATCCAAAATGAGTTTTTTAATTTTTTGATATCGACGAATTTTTTATATCAAAATCTTGATTTTTTTTTGTCTGTGTAGATTTGATTACACAGATACATGTGCGTGTTGTGTTTTTCAATTGAATCTCTCAAATAATTTAATTGCAGTTTCTCTACTTTTTCAAACTTGTTTTGACAAACTTAAAAATTTTCATATTTTGTTTTAAAAGAGGAAAATAATCAAGTATCTTCATTATTGGGAGTGCAACAGGAAACCATACCAACCGAAAGTCTCCCAAAACTCATACCATTTTAAGAAGATTTTCACTCCTGTATAAGCTACAAATATTTTAAAATTTACATAGTAATTATTACTTTAGTGATTTTCCTAATATTACAGATAAATAACAATCAATTATAATTCTTATATTTAATTTTTATTTTACTCAAAAAAAACTTATTATAGCTGGTTAGATTTTAAAAAAATTATTCAAAATTAATCATTGTTATGAATAATATTGAATAATCCTAAAACCTCTAATATATTTAAGTCTCGGAAAAAATTTAAATATGATGGTATCCCTGTGGTGTTAATATATATCTAGTATTTATATTTATTTGTTATTTATTTATTTATTTAAATCTAACGCAAAATTCTAAATTTAATTTAATTTAGGTAGCTCTAGCTACTTAGTAGTATTTATTTTTATTCCATTTCGTTGATTGAATTATTATTTACAATCACTGAAAAATGACTTTCTTGTAGCTCTCTATTGATTTATAAAAAAAGCGAACAATATTTAGTTCATTATTTATCTGTAACCTATAAATTTTTTTTTTATTTTTTATTTTATTTTATGTCGTAACAATTAATGGACCTACTGTATTTTCGTAGCAATTAAGTAAATTGTTCGTCTGCAAGGTGCATGATTTATCTGTTAACTTGGCCTGAACAAAGCTGAGCCAATTATGCAAATCAGCTTAGTCTTCTATGGGCTATTATATCTATTATAGTATAATTGATGACAATCTTGATACTCTGTACATTTACATAAGTGCAGTATTATCATTTTCCCACCCTCTTTAAATCCGCCCACTGTTTCATGAAGTCGCAATCAATGCCCACTGTATTTTCACTTCAATTAGAAGGCATAAAAGCATCAAATTAGCAGAGGGGTAGAACCCACTACCTCCTCCTCCCCCCCCCTATCTTCTCTCTCTCTCTCTCTCACACCAGCCCTACCCCCTAGTGCAATTGAAAAGTGTCAAGTGCGGTCCGAAAAAAAGAAGAGTGGAAAATAATGCGGATTAACAATCATAACAATAACAATAATCATGATGATGTTGATGATGACGATAAGTAGCAACTACCCTTTTATTAGCATTCAAATTAAGAGCTATTTGTACCCTGTAAATGTGTGTGTCAGCCAATAGTAGATATTATTATTTTAAAATTCCCCAATTTGAATCAATTATTAAATTGTTTCTTGAGCGCAGACTAGATTCAAGGATATCTGCTAGTCGATCACTGCCCTGAACAACAGCAGCTGGGTGTAATGTGTTATCTACACTTATTTTACATAGCTTTTCTGCTTCTAACTGCATTTAATAGCTGTTTTAGGCTAGGGTAAGTATAATTCGATCAGTTCTAAAAAAATAACAGGTGTAAATATACTTTTATATTAATCGAGGTTTTAATGAGGTTTTAAAGGGTGTCCACTAGTCGATCAGTACTTTAAATAGTGTTTCCTATTTTCTGTCAAAAAAAATTTAAAAAAAAACGAAAAATTCGAAAAACAAAACTAGGAAGCATTTAATACCGAATTACAAATTAGTATGTCTGTTATTAGAAATAAAAAGTTGAGTAAAAAATAAGGGAGAAAAAATTTAGATAAAGCTAAATTTATAAATTTTTTATTATTGGCTTTAGTTTCGTGTTGGACGAATGATTTGAGTCGCAAAATTAAATCCAATAACATTATTTTCTAATTTTAGATATTTGGTCACTTCTACTTGTTTAGAGGGTATTTGCAAGTCGTGTCAAACTGTCACTTTGTGACTTGCATTTTTGGGGTGGGTTCATTGTTTGTTTTGCAAGCGGGCAATCTGTAAATTTTACGCCTAATTTAAGACAAATTGTTGACATACAGTTGGCACTTTTGTGGTTTACAGATGCCACTGTACATTTGGGGTGGGGGATGGTGGTTGATAGGGGCGGGATTGGGCCACAAAAGCCAACAGATTTTCATATCATTATGAACTGATTTGTTGAAAAACCGAGTTGATGTTTCTGTTGCTGTAGGCGGTTTCTATTTCTTTGTTAACGAAGTTCAACATGTAAATAAGCAATACAGATGCTGACAGACGGACAGACGGTCAGGCAGTGGAGGGGAAAAGGGGAATAACCACCTAAAAACAACAAGTTCCATTTTTCTATTATTTAAAGTCGCTAAATTGCCAATTAGTTGTAAACCACAAGCAAACTTTCTTCCCTATTTTTCCCACCTGTGTACAGCCATCTCGGTCTGTTAAATAACGTATCGCTTTTCTATAAACATAGACAGCTTTCTTTATAAGCAGATCCATCGATATTTTAAATTGTTTATATTACTGGAATTGTTTCATTTTCAATGGCAACATAAACATTCAAATAAAAAGAATTCGTACTGATTACTGAAACTTAATTTGTTTCTGGTTAATTGATTGCTAGACTCTTTAATCGATTTAATATCATATTATGGAATAATGTGCTTGCCACTAAAGCTCTATATATATATATATATATTAAAAAAGAATTTGGCATTTTTAATAGAAACTATATGAATTAGTTTCAACCTCATTGAAGTAAAATTCAATTAAATTGAAGATAGTTTAGTAACTAGTTTCCAATTATTTTTTATAATATGTAAATTTAAAAAACAAACGAATCTGAGGAAATTCGGATATCCATATCAATTTTTTGAGATGCAAAGCATCGAATTTGATTTTATCGAAAATTGGGTCATATTCAAAAAACAATGGGATTGCCGCGGAATATGGTTTGTATACTAATTTGGGTTCTCTTCACTCCTAGATTAACAAATCGGAAGATCTATACATATATACTTTTTTTATCTATATCATTTATTAGATTGGTTTTCGTATACGCGAAAAGTTGGGCAATTGGATCGCAGCAGTAAAAAGAGACATTCCTGTCTTTAAAGGTCGATAACTATTCTGATCCGAATGACTACAGATTTTGTTAAGAAACAATATTTTTTAGACTCAAATCCACAAACCTAATTATTATATGGTTTTCAAGTAGCAGTCTACTTTGTTATAAAACTTAAGACGGTTTTTTTTTATCACATATCTCTCTCTTTATCCCCCTCTTTATTCCTATACTATATTCTGTAGATTTTGTTAATAAAAATACATGTAAAATTAATATTTGACTTACGGTTCCATTTTTATTTTAGCAAATCTCTGTCTTCCTTTTCTCTCTATCTTTTTTCCCTTTATCCCACTAATTCTTTTATCGTTGCGTTCTTTGCAAGGCACCACGATCAACTGGGCCTCGACCCTTATCGATCGAGCCTGAATCTCCCACTAAAACATCAAACAAGTTCGCTCTTCATATTAAATTGCAAACCTTTTCGATTGATTTCTAATGTTCGATGAGGTTCGTTCGCGTTTCTGACTTTCTCTTCAGCTTTAAGAGTTCAAAACATTACAAATTTAATTTAGATTCGATATACGATCGTTTCTTAGGAATTTTAACACAATATTGTTTAAAGAATATATATAAAAAAAAAGTATTATCGTATTAAAATTGTATTGAAAGTGTAATATTTAAAATCTATTTTTTTTAATGACTTTTTGAAGTGTAAAATTTGATTTTATATGACAGTAACTGTGTTTTGTGATGGTAATATTTATAGAAAATTTATTAACGATAGTATGTATTATCGACTTGTCGCTTTCTTCAAAGCTTTTATGAACTCAAACCACAACAATGATAACAACAAAAGCCACTTGACTTCCGACTGCGACTTTTAGCCGACAGAGAATTGAGTTGACAGTGTTCTGGATGGTTGTGTGAGAGGAAAGGTGAAGAGTGTGTGAATTTACATCAGGGTGCATCGAAATCTACGTTCAATTCCAAGATGTTTTCACCAAGAAATTTAAATAATTATCCTGGTCGCAGCTTTTTAAAATGCATTTTTTTAGTCTTTTTTTTGTGGACCAAAATTGGTTTTAAAGAAGATTAGTTATTTAGTCTCTGAAAGTCCTGCGTCCAACAAGTTTTGATACCAACTCTGTCTGGATGGGACTAAAAACAATAAAGATATGGTAATAATAAGACTTGAAAAATAATTTACCTTTTTTAATTCAAAAGCGATGATTTGGAGTTGATTGGAAAACTTTTGTTTCTAGATGAAAACGTCTTAGAATTGATTGTAAAATATTAAGTGATTTTTGCGCCCGTACAAATCGATGCACTCTAGTGTGACTGTATTTACGTGTGTGTGTGTGTGTGTGTGTGTGTGAGTGTGACTGTTGTTTGTAATATTGCTGTCCTTTTCACACCTGTTGACTCGGTGGTGGTTTCAGTTTCGGTTTCGGTTTCAGTTTCATTTTGTGATTAAAATGTTTGTCATTATCCGTTTGGAAAAATGTTGCAAATTGTGTTTGTGCCGCAGGGCGTGTTGACACTTGTCTGGGTGGTTGTTGCCCCTGTTGTGGTTGTCACCATCGTTAGCACATCGTTAGCCGTTAATTGTTCTGTGCATCTGAATTTGTGTGTCGCATTTACTCTTAAATTGTTAAGTCGTTCACAAAAAGCCAACAAAGCTTTGCGTTTAGCTTTGATTGAAAAAAAAAGAAAATGATTTCAAAGTCAGTTCATCTGATGATGTCTTATAGACATTTAATTATTACTTGTGCATGTATTTCCCATAACTGTTATGAGAAATAAATAACTAAAAAATTGTTAACTAAAGACTTAAATATTATTAAATACTTGCGATTAAAAGAGGTTTCAATAATTGTACATACATAATTATTGATATTTATCTTTTGAGAGTCTTTCACGACTTTTTATTCGAATTAAGACAATTTAAATCTTTAAAGACTTTTATTTCTTATAAATAGTTTTTCAAGATTAATAATTAACTGTCTCATTGAAAATTTTAAAAGTCCTAGAAGCATTTATTCCATGAATAGACTTACAACGCTTAATCTCTCCGATCCTTATTTAAAGACACCGAAGTTTTTTCAATGTAATAAAGTAAATAATAAACATATGAAACATTTTTAAACAAATTTAATGAATTAAGTGAACAAACCAAACTATATTATTACTAAGATGTTCCTAAGCATTAATATCGAATCCAAGAGAGCGGTTTGTTTTTAACTTTAATTTAAATGCAGAATGAATTTAGTGTCTAAACTATGATAAAAATGATAATACTTTTTAAAATTGGATTCAGTTTTGAGCAAGTTATGACTTAATGAACTCGGCAAAATTTAAGATCTAATGCCGGTTCTGATATTATTCTCGGATTGAAAGTTGTTTAGAATACTTGTAAGTTCGATATTTTTTTCTAAGATTAATATTTAAATTTCTATCAAGCGAGTAAAAGATATTTTTTTAAATTAATTTAATGCCTTAATAAGAATCAATTTTTTTAAGTTATAAGTTAAGTTATAGTTAATACTGCTGATTAATGCAACTTTATTGAAATGGTCTGGTCACTTAACAGTCAGTTATGACTTTGACCGCCTTTAATGCATTATCCCTTATCCTGTTGAAGTTATGTTTTTATGTTTTCTCGTTTGATTTGCGAGTTTGTTGCGTTAATTACAAAAGCTGAAAGCTTAATGCAATTAATAACTCATTAAATAAATACAAATCAAAGTGGACGCAGTTGCAGCCACAAACGGAACACAAAGTTGCCTCAAAAAGCGAGAGAGGATCCTTTTTGGCCCTCAAAAGGATGGCAGACGTAAAATGTACCAATTAAAAATGCAATTCAAATTTCAATAGATGCGCAAATGAACCGCAATAAAAATACTATGTACAGTCTATGTGAGGGGAAAGCTCAATGAATGTGGCTACACTCAGAAAAATATGCAATTCTAAAATTAGCTACGTTCGTTGTGACGCAAACCAATTGAAAAACGATAAACGAACATTGTTATCTACAAAAAATCATAAATTATATAAATCAATTTTAAATTTAAACGTTTGACGAAACTTTCTTATGCCAGCTACATATGTGTATATGATATAATAGTCAGTTTTTAAGCAAACTTAGTCACACTTAGTCACTTAGAACACGCCAAATATAAAAGCCGTCAGTTTAATTGAGATAAGTTCAGAAAAATTGCATTATTTTAGAAAAAAATACTTTATTACTTCTGTGAATTAAAAAAAAATTGAAATTTTTTTTCTTAGCAACAACTTTTGTATTTATGTCTTGTAAATGAACTAGAAAATCAGGAGGAATTTTAAAATAAAAAGGCTGGGAATCGAACCCATGTATGTTATTGATTTTAAAAGAAACAAATGATCTGTCCAAGATTTTTTGATATTGGAAATAGTGTGTATCGATCATCAACAGACTTGAATTCAACGCAAAACGTATTTAAGGTATCCCAAAAAAAGCTCATTCGAAATTTTTTGTTATAAGGAAAATTGAAATGAGAATATTTGTTCTTAGTTTTGCAAATCCGAACTCAGTCAGCTTTTGACATAGTGTATAAAAATATAGATCGGGTGAGGAAAGAGTAAAGAGGTGGGTAAAAGTGGACGGTGGTTGTGTTGTGGAGTTGGTATCTATGCTACATTTTATTCATTAAATTACATTCACATTTCATAGACAATTTCATGGCAAAACTTAACGCAAAGCCAACTTATTCCCCCTCCACCCAGCACACTTACCGTTTTCCACTTTCCCCATCTCCTCGTCTCTCTCTCTCTGCCTCCGCAAGTCAAGTGTCTTTTTAATTAGCGTTCTGCGCTGCTTCCGTTTGCGGCCACTCGAACTACGACTGCACTCCTCTTTCCCCTGCTGTTCCCATTTTACAGTTACCTATCACAGTGTGTGTCTGTGCATGCGACCTCTCTCAACTGTTCACGCTCACTCTCTCTCTCTCTCTCTCTCTCTCTCGCTCTGACTCTTCCTCCCACTCGCCTGTTTGCTCTCTCGCTCACAGCTGCTGCTCGTTAAACTGAGATTCAATTTGTGACTAAACATTTCTCGTCCTTTTTGTGTTTCGTTCATCCTCGCGAGCTAAATGTGCATGAAAAAGCAAACCGCTAACCAATGCTGTCAGAACAGCTTTTTTCCCGACACATCTAGCTGGAAAAATTAAACTAAGGATAATTTGAATTTTATCGTTTTTATAAAAGCGTTTCCATTTTTGAAGGAAAAATGTATATACTATATTTGTAGGTATAAACTAATGCATAGTAAAAGAGACAATTTAAGCAGATTTAACGGTAACAATTCGTAATTTTTAATTTTAAACTTATTTTATGCATTTTACAAAGTGTTTTGATGCACATTATTGTTATTAACGTCGAGAGGTCATTAAATATTAATAACATTTAAGTGAAAAAAAAATAGACATTAAAAAATCATAGGTTTATTTTCAAACTAATCCCTGTTTTAGGAGTGAACAACACTGTCAAAACCACTAAGCACAACAAAATAATTCCTCAATAGGTTACAGAGATAGAGAGAGCTAAGGAATGCATTTTTGAACTAGTGCTACCAATTTCTAAAAAGCTGTTCTTATTTAAAAAAAGGTAAAACAAGCCAATTTTACAATATATTTGAGATATAATTTTTTAATTTGAAATTCAGTATTAAATTTTATATACCTACCTAGACAACTTTTTTTTAACAATTTTAGAAATTTTGTTATTATATCCAATATTCTCTTAATATACATAATTAATCATCATAACAGTTTTTATTTTTAAATAACAAATCCGTCATAAGAGCTTTTTTTATTAATTAGCAATATGTTTAATAACTTGAATCACTGGTAAACATTTCTCTTTATTTAATTTTATATATTTCCATGTTCTTTTAAATACTTTTCAGAGAATATCCTGGCAGCCTTTTCCCCGCCAAAAGCCCGACACGGCTGCTTTTTTATGCGTCTCAAGGGTTGGCAACACTGAAGCAAATGTTTCGACTGCGACGTTGACGTAGACTCCATCGTCAGCGTCGACGTCGCATCGTCTGCTGCCCCTGCGCTTCAACTCTAACTGCTCTTGTTACTAGTGCTGTCTCGCTTTCGCTTACGCATATTGCATATGCGGTCGCTCTTTGTGGTTATGTGGCCCGTTATAATTGCATGCAGAGTTGTTGCTTGTTTTCCGGTTGGCTGACAGCATGTCTGACAATTCTGCTGTCCCCGTTTCCCTTCCCCAACGACAAACACTTTTACACTTGCCTGCACATGTATTTGTATATTTATATCGATATATGTATGTATATATGCATATACATAGATAACATGCCATTTACTACTATATAGCGACAAATTGATATCGTTTTGTATGATTCGCTCAAGTTGATTTTTAAGCATTACTCAATGAATGCGAATTCGTATTCGAATAAGAATTGCAACGACAATTCCAATTGCAATCGGAATCGGAGTGCAAGCTTTTATATGCTTGAGCTTTAACTGTACTCGTAACGAGCTGACTAGCGGTAAATGTGCGTGCGTGTTTACCACAATTTTATACTGTAAATTATTATCTGGATATATTATACCAAAATGAATTATTTCACTTTGAAATGAACATGTCGATTTAAATATTAATTAAAATTTAATTGTGACATTTTCTTGAGAATTGCAAAAATTTTAAAAAACCAATATAAGGGGGCAAAAACTAATCGTTGTATTATTCAGGTTAAAATATTAAAAGATAAAGAAAGGTCAAAATAAGTAATATTGTTTTTGGAAAACAAAAATTTGAAAAACACAAATTAGAAATTGAAGTCATATTTATTATAATTAATATTTTTAGAATTTTTAAGCACAGTATCACACAATATACATATATTTGATTTTATGATAAATGGTTCGTCATGACTTTTAGTCTCTCCCATTATTTTCCTTAATTTTTGTCTTCCATATTTTTGTTTTCCAAATCTTGCCTTCAAATAACAGTTTTTCTGATTTTGGATTTTTCAATTGTTATTTCTGTTGTTTATTTTTTTCTGAATTTTCGTAATCGGAATATAATTTTTTGACATTCGAATAGGGGATCGTTGTAATGAACGTTTTTTTGAACTAAATGTGATTTTCGTACACTTTCTTTACATAGAATCGATTAGGCTTCTATGATAATGTCTTTGCAATTTAATTTTCTTTTCTGTGTAGCTTTTCCCAATTTCCCAATGATTTTACTCGCACATTTTCATAACGAACTTTATCAAATATGCAATCCAATTTTTTATTTTTCACAAAAAAAAAACACTTTTATATAGTGCGTGGTGTTTACAATTGTAGTTGTGTGTGTGTGTGTGTGTGTGCGTTTTTATGTCAGTGTATGTGTGTGTGTGTGTGTGTATATTACAGTTAATTTGACTAAGCCTAATGTTAATGACAGCATCTGAAGTGCGGAGAGAGGGGCTTTAAGGGGGAAGGCGGGAGATCGGGATTGGTTTGTTAAACAGGACTCGACTCGATTAATCGATAGCTCAATTTCTCGACAACTCGATTAACCGACTAATCGATTGTTCGATTATATGATTACTCGATAGCTCGATCGTTCGATAACTCGATCATTCGATAACTCAATTTGTGTGATGCATCGATTAATCGAGAACTCGATTGAAGCACAGTTTCGGGTATTGCACAAAAACATTTATATATTATTTACATAGGCAAGCGAGGGGAAGCGTTGGCATTGTGGCATGCCGCATGTTGCAGGCCGCGTGTTGCCAGTGACGTCTCTACATGGGACAGCCGTGCACATAGCCAACGTTGCGGAATATTGCCGCTGCTGCGGCCGAGGTCAAGAAGTTGCACGGATTACTTGCCGCAGCGGCTGCGGCGGCGGCGGCACTAAACGAGCTGGACAAACCGCTGGGGCAACAACCGAGCGCACCGCCAGCGCCATTCTCGACATTCTGCACCACAAAGTCCTTCTCCAGCGTTGCCTGATGTCGCAGCTGCTCCAAACGCAGTTGATTCTGACGTTTCCACTTGGTGCTGGAGAGATAAAGAGAGACAGAGACAGAGAGAGAGACAGAGACAGAGAGAGAAAGCGACGTTATTCACTAGTATTGTTAATCAAATCTTTAGATCTACTTTAATATCTTTCCATTAAGGATTTTCTTCTCCCTTGTTTTCCATAATAAATTCTAAATATTGTTATACAACAAACTAAAAGTAAGTCAACCAGACATAATAAATAAATATTTCAGCTGAAAGCCTTTGCTAAACTCTGTAAATACCTAATTATACCATTAGCTTTAGTGAAATGTATATATATTTAAGGGTTAAAGCACAAATAAATAAAATAAAATAAAAAACTTTAATATCTAAATCGAAAATGTCCAAAATATGTATTGAGTTGTCGTTAATTCGGAAAATAGTTAATCGCTTTGAAAGGGATTTTTCCAGTTATCCCTTACGATTTAATTGGATCTCATAAATCATATTAAAACTGATCAAATGCTCAGCAGATTTTCAATTTTTATCCATTTCAATTCTTCTTCCATCATTTTAAACACTTTTCTTTCATTTCTCTTAAGATTTTTTAATAAATTGTGTTAGACCAACAATTTTTTTAAACTCTTTATTGGTATTTAAAAATCCATAACTCTCTGTTATTTGAATATCATGTTATGTGCATAAGGTATAATTCCTTAAGGGGAATCGAATGCATTAAAAATTCGTTTGGAACAACATGACTTGGAATCGAATCCACTTTTTTCTAACTAAGGTATTATTCACTTATGACAGGCTGAAGAATCTAACTTGAGAACGACGTATTCCACAAAGACATTATGAATTACATTTCATTTTTAAAGGATTTTGAAAATTGAGACTCTAACCAAGAACAACAACTCACCGTCGATTTTGGTACCAGGTCTTGACCTGCGTCTCCGACAGATTCAATGTTTCGGCCACATCGCTGCGATCGGCGACGCTTAAATATTTTTGGCAACGAAACTTGCGCTCCAAATAGGCCAACTGGGCGTGTGTGAAGGCCGTGCGACGTCGTCTCGGCTTCCTGCCGCTTTTGCTGAGCTGCAGTTTGTGCTCAGCATAGCTGCCACCACCTCCGCCTGCAGATCCTGGTCCTACTCCGGGTGTACCACCGCCAATGGCCGAGCCGTCACCGGCTGCTGCGGCAGCCAAGAGGCCCGCTGCCATACCGGCGGCAGCAGCTGCCGCACTTAATCCCGATCCATGACCATGTCCTGTGGCAGGTCCTGGCGTTGCCGTGCCACACGACTCCACACTGGACTCGTCGTGGTGGTTGAAATGATGCGACAGCAACAAATCCTGCTGACATCCATTCACCGTGGAATCCGGCGTCGATCGGTCCTCAATATCAATGTCCGACTCATCGTTGGATAGTTCGATTTCTGAAAGAATTCCATGTCAGTTGCAATTTTATTAATTTTCATATACCCTCTATATACTATATAGATAGATCAATTTCTAAAAGGATTCCATGTCAAGTCACTTTAATAAAGCCCTATATCATTTTATTATACATATTAAACATTGGATAGATGGATTTCTGGTTGGATTTCTGAAGGAAAAAATTGTTATAACTATGTATGAATTAGTTATGTAACTTCCATATGCCCTATATCATTTAATTTAATTTTTTACTCATTGGATACATTGATTTTCAGTTCACCTTTTTCAACCTTTTTAAGAAAATAATTGAAATTATCCCTGCAATTTTCAAATGTGCTGTAAGTATATTTGCTTTTTATTCTTTTTTGAATTATTTTCTATAACAGTGAAGAGAATTCAAAGGATCAATTATTATTACAATAAAGTATATAATAATTATATTAAAAATGTAAATTTCTTTCCTTTTACATTTTCTATATTAAATCGCTTGCATTTAAATTGCAAATCACTTTATTTGACCTTTAAATTTAATCGGTAGATTGAACTTCAGATTTTTATAAGAACCTTTCTTGAATTTTTACCATTTCAATCAATTGCACTTAAAAAAAGGTTCAAGTACATTTATTGTTTTGATCGTTTCGAATGAAAATTGAGGCTAAAAATAAAATGTAGTCTGCTTTTTGAGCGCAGCGTGGCGTTAATGCGTTCTGCGAACGGAGAGTTGAGTGTTGCGAGTTGATAGATGAGAGTCTCCGAGTCTGAGAATCGGAGAATCGAAGAGATGCGAGCGCGTGCAGGCACTTTGACCTATCCAAGGGACTCTCATTATCATCCTGTGGCGAGACAACGATGCTAAGTGCACCTTGTGCCATTGCGAAGAGGAAGCAGGGGAGAGAAGAGAAGACAGGAGAAGAGAAGAGCAGAGAAGAGAAGAGCAGAGAAGAGAAGTGCAGAGGTGAGGGTCCATTAAGTGGGCGTTGGTTGAGGTCCATTAACAAGACACAAAAGTCAAGTATACATCATGTGGATTCTGATTTCGAAGAGCAATCAAACATGTTATTTATATCCGACGCGCAATATATATATATATATATATATATATATATATATATATATATATGTATATATATATATTCGCTCGCAACGGGATGTTGCCTGATTAAATTCACGTGTCTTGTCTCAATTGTGCCTTCCTATTGGAATTTACGCTATTTCCCACATATGTTTGCCCAAGGGCAGGAAATTCAGAGCCTGGAGGTGGTAAAAAAAAACAAGCAACCAAAAAAACAACCACCAGAGAAAGGATTCTGCCCACGTCTACATGCGTGTGTGTGTGTGTGTGTGTGTGTGTGTGTGTGTATGCCCAAAGCTCTACTTTGTTTATACCCTGCACTAAAGTTTACAACTGGCAAAGTTTGGATCTCAATTGTTGCTCCCAAGAACCGAAATTATTGATTAATTTGTTTTTTCTATATTGATTTATATTTATGAGTAAAAATAATCATTGATTATTATATCATTAAACTTTCTAAAAACAAATAATTACACTTGCAGAAAAACGTACAAATTTCAAATTATTGTAAATTTTTATTATATAATTCTTATAATAAAACTTATTATGATTACGGTCTCTGGTCTATTGTCTCAATTTGCATATCCTTAAATTATGAAATTTACGATTTAAACATCAATTTTTACGTATACCGGACACAGATCCGTGACAGACCCCATAAAGTAAACCATATGTATTTTTAACAGCGTCAATCTTAGAGACTATAACAGAGACTTGAATCTAGGTATGTAGGGTACCAAACATGATATGATATCATTTATTTTTGAATCGGACCTCTATAACATATTGCTGTTATAGGAACTGTCGTTTGAAAATTAAGTTGTAGTAAAAAAAAACTTCCTTGTTTTCTAAGATCTAAGATACAATTAGATACAGGGTATCTGTTGGTCGAATATATATTGTGACAATACTGATTTGTATTTTTATGACTTAACTGCGGAAATTATTTTTACATTTTAACCCCAACATGTTTTCATTTCTATTTATATGAACCATATAGAGAAATAAGATGAAGAAGTCGATATACGTATGTGCGAATGGCGATTCAATTATGCGCGTGTGTGTGTTTGGGAGAGTGTGTCTGTGTGTGTGTGTGTGTGTGTGTGTGTGTGCGTGTATAGAACAGTGGGGCGTCTCAAGTGAGTTGCTTTATTTTTTGATGAAAAGTCACGTCGAATCAATTTGCGGCACAATTGCCATTTAATAGGCACTTGAATTGTGAGATACAAGGAAAAACTCGCATGTGCCGACAATTTAAGTTAAGTATCGGATAAATATAATGATAGCATAAAGATAACTCGACATATTTATATATTTTGGGATGCAATGAATTTTCTCACAAAAAACCATAACCCAAATTTGTAATCTACGGTCAATTATAAGATGTCTTCGCCAAGAAACCATAGTTCTAAAATCAATGTCTAGTCCTCGCATTTTGGGTTGAAAATTTTGTATTTTTAGTTCTGTTTTAAAGACAATTTGTCTCTTGATTCTATGAACTTTTGCAGATTCTGGTGCTAACAGCAGTTTTGATATCCATCCTGTCAGAACCGGACTAAAAAATTTGTTAACAAAATACATTTACATATTTTTTTTCAACAAGTAAATGTTTCCGTATTTAAAATCTATCGTGACCAAAAAATAAAACATAACAAATTGAAGCATATTAATTTCGACATTGCATATCTTAGCTGTTAAATGTAAACTTAATCCTAAACTTAAACTGTGACTACAAAGAAATACAACATTTAATATGTTCATATTTGTATAACACATTAAAATGTATCTATAAAATGCGCCATAAAGTATGCAACGAGTTGTAAACGTAACTGTCACTTGACTTAACCTCACAATTGATATCACTGAATGACTTTCTTCAGTTCTTCTGTTTATTATTTATTTTTGGTTCACTTTTTTGTGATTCTTAATTGTCTTTCTGGCAATTAGCGGGCACTTTACATGCACCCAACACTTTTGATGTTGTGCGTGTGTGTGTGTGTGTGTGTTTGTGTGTGTGTGTGTGTGTTGAGAGAGGGGTTGTGGGCGGGGAAGAAACCACTGACAACTGGCCGCAGGCATTTAAATCTCACACTTCGCCTCAATTAGAAATGACAACGAAACTTTTAGCAAGCAAAATTGACAAACGGTACACTGAAAAAAATAAGTGCCCTTCAATTAAGAGTTTTAACTCAGAACAAAGAATTTTCATCTAAAAAAATGCATCGAAAAAATAAAATTTCCGCGCATTTCACAAAGGACACAGTTCTTATTTTAAGAATTAATAGTAAAATCAACAAATTAAAAATATTTTTTAAGTTTTTAAATTTATAACTTGTTTATTTTGATGTATACATTTTTTTTCTGGCTTGGTAGTTTTATAAATATATTCTGAATATATTTTTCTGTGAGAAGTCTGGGAATCGAATCCGTGTTTTTTTATTCAAAATGTAGCGATGACTTTAACTAATGTTTCTAAATAAAATATGACATATTTTGACTTGGCCAAAAAATCTAACAATTTTATCATTGATAACTCTTAGACTAATATTCTAGGTATTAGTTAGTTGGTCTTATTTCAAGTAGAAAATATATATCATATAAGATGAATGTTCATGATTTTAGAAGTGGACCTGTTATTTTCTTTTAGTGTAGTAAGGATAGAAAGGGTGGCACATTGGGGATGCAGTTGAAGCAACAAAACGCTTTGGGCAATAATTTAATTTGTTGTTGCTTTCGTTGTTGTTGTTGCTGTTGCTGTTGTTTTACTCGTAACTTGCGCTCAAGCAATTTGTCACGTACAACAACTTTGATTGTTTAGCCTCGAATCAACCACAACAACAACAACAACAATTATAGCAACAACAATGCAAGACAATAGCATGCAAATTATTCATATGTCATAAAACATACAATAAGCACGCGATTAAAAGATACCCTGTAATAAGCGAGCCCAAAAGTGTGCTATGAAAAATGTTTCATTTGTATTTTATTTTTATTTAACTTCATAACATTATTAATTACTAAAGTTATTGTAACTAGAGTTAACTGAACAGAACTAAGAATATATCGAATTTTTTAGCAGTGAATTCACTGGTAAATTTCTTAAACGACTTTTGATTGTTTTTCTAGCTGATAAATATCAATAAATCTTATGTTTAGTAGCTTGAGCATAAAAAACTATATTTATATTATATTTTTATTTAATTTATATTTAATTACAATTGATGCCTCATATGAACTTCGATTTTTTTTTAGGAAATGCAAAGACAAAGTAAAACGAAACAAATAATAAAACGTAAAGCAAACAAAATTATAATAAAGAAAAAACAAAATTACAAATTAATAATTCAGAGCAAAACTTGGAAGTTAAAAATTGGGAAAAGCTTAAATCAAAAATAATTTTATTGAACAAAGTGACGCACAATATTTATATGCAGATCGTTCTTTTAAAATCATTAACAAGTAATGGATTTAAAAAAGTTTAGATTTTTTTGCTAGATTTTTGTTTTTGACTTATTCTGAAATTTAGTAAAGATATAAAACTGCAACAAGCAAATGTTATGAAAAATCACGCAATTTATATTTTTTAATTTAACCATTTACCAACTTTTTGTTTTTAAATGTTTTTCCGGATGCTTAATTCTTTATATTCCCAATTCATTTCAAAAACTTCATAATTTTAATTTTTGTATCAAATTCTAAAAGCAATCGAATACGAAAAGACAAAAAGTTAATATGCCAACTTTTAACGTAACTACAGGGTAGCAAATGGCCCTAGGCGTTCGCTCATTTGTATATCTTCTCTGTATGAGTCGCTTTGTGTGTGTGTGCATGTGTTTGTGTGTGTTTAGGGTTGTCGCCTAATTATGCATGACATTAAATAAAGTTTAGCTCAACAATTACAACTATTTAGTAGCTAATTGCTTTGCCACATGTGTGTGTGTGTGTCGGTGTGTGTGAAAAGTGTGTGTGTGTGAAGATTGCAACTGTCTGTGTGTGTTGCATTTCTTATACTTTTTATAAGATGTTACTAAATATGGGTCAATAATAAGTTAACTTTTTAAGTAATGCTTACAAAAAAAATTTAAGAAAATCAAATATTTTACTTAAATTTTCTCTGAATAATAAATGTATTTAATGCTCTGATTTTATCTGCTAAAAATCTATATAGTTTGTAGTTTGCGATATTTTGTTCAATCTCTCTAAGATAAAAAGTTTATGTACCTTTTTCTCAGTATTTACAATTTTTTCTATTTTCAGCATGACAACGAAATTATGATAATAAAATAATATTTATTTTTTCGTTGATTTTATTCTACATAAAACTAGTAAAAATGTAAATTTTGTTACATAAAAATAGTTTAAACATTTAGAAAATCGAAGAAAAGCGGGGAATTTATAAAAACTTTGTAGGTATAATTTAAAAATATATTTAAATTTAATATGCTACATACTTCATCCTAAAATAATAATAGATGTTAAAACCCAGACTGCAAACTACCAATATTTAAGAAAATGTTCTTTTAGTTGGTTCGAAGATTTGGTTCGAACCTTATTTAATTTTAATACAAAAACAAATTTAGTTATTTTAAGTTTTCTTGGATTATTTTTTATTTAATATATTACAATATTTTAGAAATATGTGTATATTTTATAAGTACATTAACTAAATTTTAAGATCTTAATATGACTCATTATTTTTTGATTATAATTCGTGCGGCCCAGAAAATGAAAATATGAACACGAATATGATCCTGATTCCTTATTCTTACTTACAAAGTTACTAACCTCATTCATATTTCATTCAAGAATAATTGTTATTATATGAATCAAGCCATATTTAAACTTCAAATCATTTAGGTTAATACTCGTAACTCACCAGAATCCGTTTGTCGGCGATTAATTAAATCTCCCAGTAGATCGCGAATTAAAAACGATTTTGAACTTTGCATTTTTTTCAAAACTACAGTGATTTTAAATTTATTAGATAACACTGAGAAAATCGCTTGGAAAATTGCAATTTTGAACGGGAACTCAAAGCTATGCAAACAACATTGCAATCAGGTTTATCGATAATGACTTGTTATTTGATTAATTATAGTGTTTAAAAGAACATGTCACAGGCAAAAAAACCAAGAGGATTAACGCGAGCCGACGGCAGAAAAACAACAACAACAACAAGAAGAGGAACAACACCAACTTGTAATTGTAATTATTATATAAAAAATTTAAGTTAAAGAATTTGTTAATTGAATTGTTGGTAACGCTGACAGCTGAACCGTTAAGCGCAAAGTCAAATGAACAACTGAGATGCGAACGTTTATTAATCCTTTTAGCGCAGTGCAAGGCTCACACACACACACATACCCACTCAGATACACGGACAGCACACACACACACACACAAGTGAATTACGCGATTTGTTGCTGTAAACGAGACAGTTTAGCGTGCAGAGCTGCCTAACTCTCCAGTCTCCCTCTCCTCTCTCAATTCAACTCACTCTCTCCTACTTCTCGCTTGCTCCCCCCACAGCCGCCTGTTAACATCTTATTTAGCTGTGATTAAATCAGTTTAACAGGCGCGCCATCTCGCTCGCACATAGTGACAAGTGCAAGTTCCGTTCAACGTTAGCCATTTTGTTTTTACAACACAGGACAAACGCACAACTTGCTATCGCATTCGCACGCTATACTCCTGCACGCTGATTGGTCAACACACCACTGTGCACTCTCACACTCTCTCTCACACACACACACTTGCACACTCTCACAAGCTGGCATCCCTGTGCTCGCCTCAGGTTACGCTTGAGCTTTCGACTCTGTTCATCTCTTCATCCTCTGCCAGTGTTGACGTCTCTCAGTCGAGCGCAGTTTTTGTAGTCAACGCATCGTTAGCGACGTTTCTCTGCCGTCGGTTTATCGCAATTCTTTGTTGTGCTTTTTTCGCGTCCATGTTAATAATTTTTCCGACGGTTTAGTGTGACTGGAAGTTATAATTATGATTGCAAAATTATAATTATTCCGCAAGGAATAATATTTAAGGAGGCATGGTAGATCCCTTAAAATATATACATATAATAGGGCGGGTCAATTTGTTATTGTCAAAAATTGTCTACCAGAAACTATGGAATTGACAATAAATTCCTACATCCTTCTCGGAAACATAAAAAGATGAGTGTCACATTCTGCGCAAATTTTGCTAAAATCTATCCACTGTATCAAATAGATGTTTTACGAACGATCGGTCGAAAATGAAATTTAAATATAATTAATAATAATTAAAAATATTTTATGTTATACATTAACATCCTAAAAATGTCATAGAAACGATCAAACAATTGAAAATGCAATTCTTGTACGAAGATCTATTAGTTTTCCAAACTTTTAAACTCAAAAATCGAGGACAAGAAATTTATTTTTTTAATGTTAATTTCAGACTGAAGTTATTGGTATAGTTATTTTCAGAATTTTAAGTCTTAAGAAAAATGTAACTGAGAAAATAAATTTAAAAAAAAAACAACACTAGCCTTTTTTCTCATTTCTAGTCCATAGAAACATTCTTAATAAATACATCTAACAGATTATAAAGCTACAAATGAAAAAAAAACAAACCTGTAGCAATTCCAAGTTAGATAAAAGTTAGCACAACAATTTATGCAGTTGTTTGATAAATCAGAATCACAATATGATTCAAGCGAACTAAATGAAATGTAATACTCACTTTATAGGGTAAATATTATGTCAGCTGTTAGCTAAAAGCTGTTCCAAAACAAAGATGAAACAAATGGTTTTTCCATCTTAAACGCAACTTTCCGCATTTGTCTTTATTTTCCCATTCAATTATTATTGTCAGACGACAATTTCCTTAGTATTTGACAAATATAGTAGGAAAGAAATGTAGCAAAAAAAAAAAAAAAAAAATAATATGTTATAATAAAAATAATAATGTCAGTTTGGATTGTATTACTCGCATTGTTGACGACGAATTTTTGTTAGGAATATTGTGTGGCATTATTAAAGGGAATCGGACACATGTTTATGCAAACGTTGAAAGTTGTGTTCTTTGGAATTTAAGTGTATATATGGAGGAATATGTAGAAAACTAATTTGTAAATACGAAGGCTATGTATACGTTAAAATTTTGAGAGGTTTTCGCACTTTGTTGATCCACTGACCCACTTATCAATTGATGGTTCGGTTTCCACCCATTTATTACTGTCATTCAACGCTGAAATCGCCGCACCGAGCAAATGTATTGAGCCCGTTATGAGTATATCCAGTTCAATATCTGTGGGATAACGCAATCGGATCTCATAAAATGCATCCGACAGTGTCCCATACATTTGACCCCGATCCATTTGATCCGTTTCATTGCATAGTGTTTTCCATAAAGCCGCAATATTTTTGGCCCGTTTCCGTTGATTATCGGCACTACAATATAGCGTCGTCTGGTTGGGATCATCCTTCAGGGAGTTGACTAAGTTGGGCACAAAACAGATCATGTCAAAGCTGCAGGTCTCTTGTAGCACACGCAATATTGGCATCGGATCGGATCCTCCAGTTCGATTGAATATCAATATCTTCGGATTAGCAGCACTGTAAAAAACCATTCAAATATTTTTATTTATTAATTAATATTTTTGTATATAAATTGAATAATTTTTTTTAATGATTTAATCAATTCTATTTCTAATTCAAACTAAAAATAAAAAAATAGACAAATAAATCAAGTTGTCGAGTTTACCAAAGAAAAAAACAAATAACTTTTCAATGTAAATGCAGAATCCAATTAGAAGCAAAAAATAAAAAAAAATTAATAATAATAATAAATAATGTAATGCAAATATATCGGTTCAGATTTTAACAATATTATGACGGTTTTAGATTTATGAAAAAGTATCAAATTAGAATTGAGTTGTCCGTTATGAACATTTAGGTAATTTCATTACATTAATTATTTTATTAACTTTCACTCTTAACTCAATTAATTAGGTGAATTTTTAAATTAAATAAATTTGTAAATTTTAAAGTATTTATATAAATATTAAAATTGTTTAAAATTATTAATTTTTGAATAAAATAGGTAATTATATTAAATTTAAATTGCTTAATAATATTAGCTGTTAAATCCATTACTTATTTATTTTAAACAAGTTAGTACTTCAATGAATTATTTTAATATTATAATTATAATAATTAATTAATTGTAGTAATTAATTTTATGATTAATTATTTACTTCAACTTTTATAACTTATTTTTATAATTAATTGATATTATAATTAATTAATTACTTTAATTTTTTAATTAATGAATTAAGTAATATAGTTCACTAAGCCGTACCTCAACTTGGTGCTCTTCAGATACCAATCACAGCAGACTTGCATGCTCTCCAATGTGTGTGCACCGTCCAGATGGAGACGCATATTCAAAAACTTAACAAGCTGGCAACGCCCTGGCCAGTGGGCCTTGGAGAGACCGCGCAGTACCTCGGGTGTCATGTTGGGCTCATTGACGGCATTATCCTGATGCAGGGGCCCGGTTGTCTGGCGCAACCAATCGTAGGCCAATTGAATGGCCAATGCGCCATTGAGGCGCACATAATCGCCGCAGCTGTTGAGATAATCATCATAGAGATTATAATTGAAATACGCTTCCGTACTGAGAACTTCAACAATTTGTGCCTTTTTATCGGCGGCACGTTCATGGATGACCTTGAGGCATTCGGGCTGTGTGACATGCGTATAGACATGAGATCCCGGCTTTATAATGCCTGCCTTTTGCCACGCAATCTGTTCCAATGTCTTGCCCAAGAGATCCGTGTGCTCCAGTGCCAATGAAGTGATACCGACCGTTTTCACATTACGCACAATATTCGTGGAATCATACTCTCCACCGAGTCCCACCTCGAGGACAACAACATCGACACGCTCGGCAATGAAGACATGGAATCCCAATATGGTTAGGAACATAAAAAACGATGGTAAATCTTCTTCATGCTCCCGTCGTTCCATCAACCGGTTGTACACCTGCCAAAAGTGATAGGTGAACTTGTGCTTGGCCAGCGGATCGCCATTGATGCGGATCCGTTCGTTGGTGGACACCAAATGGGGCGAGCTGAAGAAACCGGTTCGTGCGCCATATTGACGCAATATCGATTCAGTCAAGGCGCACGTTGAGCCCTAAAAAACATGCACCCAAAAAAAAACAATCAACAATCGACAATCAAAAGAACAAAACGCTAAAAAAATAATTCAAATTCGAATCATACACTGTTCAAATTAAACTGAAGTAAAGCCATTTTTTATACACCTATAGTATGGTTTCTTTTTTATTTTAAGTTTTAATGTTTGGAGCTTATTTATGTTTTTATATTTTGTCAACAGTTTGAAAACTGATACTCAAAAGCTTCTTCTGAAAAGTTGCTATAAGCTGAAAACTTAAACTGTCCTGTATATTTTAAGTTACTCAAGCTAATTAGTTTCTGCTTTGGTCAAAACAATTATTTGACATATTGTATCCTAATTTTAGAAATTGTGTCATCAAAATTTAAAAATTATGTGGGTTTTAAGAACTGTAATTTTGCATTTGAAATAATACAATATTTTAGATAATTATTTCTAAATTTAGAAACCGCAATTTTTTGTCAGTGTACTTGTAAACAAAAGCATGGTCATTGACCATATTAAATAGTTGATGAACAAAGCTCACTAGATTACAATACAAAACTGAAACTACAACAACCAAATTACGCTAATCAGTTGTCAAAGCTCGGAGAGCGACATGGTTATCGATAGATCTACATGGTGAGAAATTTCGAGTATAATGCCAATATAATAATATGATATGTTATATTCAAGACTAAAATCATTTTACTCAATATTTTTAAGGATTTTAAAATCACAATTGTTGTTTAAAAATATATTATTAATTTAAAAAGTTAACACGAAGAAGATCTAAAAGTTTGCGTAAGCTAAAAAGTGATATTCATATAGTGATGTCATTTGATTCAAAAAATTTACGAATTTAATAATTTTGCTAAAGTTAAGACCAAAGATAGATAAATAGTAATAAGACAAGTAAAGAAAATACGATTTTTAAGTTAATTCTCCAAACTATTTTGATCGTCTTTCGCAATCTGCTGAACACTTGATTCAAATATTCACCTAATCGATATCATTGAGTTAAAAATATAATCAGCTTTGGCATTTCAACAATCGATCATAACAAATTTGCGATTTGGCAAGTTCTGTTTATCAATTAACTACTGAAATCTCTTATTGATAGAGAAAAATGTTACTAATATTGCGCATTATTGTGCAATGAATAAAAAAAAACACATACATTTTTAAACTTAAATGATTTTAAATGGACACATACAAGTAACCACAATATTATTTAACTTTGTATATTTGTACACGGTAAAAAAATCCAAAAATCCGCGATTAAATAATAATAATCAACGGAAACTTGGTAATTTCTTTAATTGAGTACAAAATACTTTATTCAAGCACGGATTTTTATTTAAATTCACAGCAAATATGTTGGTTCTTGGCCAACAATAAGATTTTCTTAATTAAATTAAATATTTTACTCCGTATGACCTTTTTAATATAAAGCCGTTTTCTTACTAAAATCATATTTTCGGAATATTATAATAATATCATAAAGAAATCAAATAAATCTAAATTTTAAACTTTTAAATTTGACTTTAATCATGAATTATTTTTTTCTGTATAGCGCTTCTCTCACGTTGAACACGCTCCCAATGTGATTGTCATTAATGTGCACAAATTGTTAGCATCAATTTTCGTGTATTTAATATATTTTGTGTAAATAAATATGTATATATTTTTTTGTTTTGATTAATTTGCTTTGTGAAATAAGCGTGTCGATGAGTATGAGTGAATTGTAGTTGCATTTGGAAGTGGAACTAAAACTTACCTTGCCCTTGGTGCCGGCAACATGTATAATGGATAGCTGATCCACGGTATCTAAGGACAAACCGCTACGCTCCAGATATTTGACGGTACACTTTAGAGAGTTGGTCTTTGCATTTGAGATGGAGTTTCTAATGGATTGCTCATTTGGCTGCAACTTTGTTAGCTCCTCAATGGATGCCTATATCAGAGAGAGACAGAAAGAGAAAAATTTATTATATTTTCTATTTCTTGCTCATAAATAATCAATATTATAATTATAATAATAATACAATATAACTATAATTAAACTTGAGATATAATTATTATTGTTATGTGAGCTATAACTCAGAATCAAATTGTAAATAATTATCTTGTAACTTTTATAACTATAACGTTTATATTATTAAATTTTGTAAGTGTATTTTTCATACTCACATTGTAGGCGGCATTCTCAGTGGCAATGCAAAGCTTATTCTGATCCTTGGCTCTTTCGCGTCCGTTGGGATAGAAGACGAGATCCTCAAACAGAACATCATCAACTTCATCATATTGAGGTGTTTTTTGTAAACTTAATGAGCCACTATTGCTGTTAATATTGCTTTTATTATTATGACTACAGTGAAGTTCTCTTGATGTTTCGGATTTATTTGGTGTCCTTGGCGCGACCGACACTGTGTTCGCAAGACAAATCTTAAGGTCGTCCATGCGTGCAAAATTGCCTATAAAACGCCCATCTAGACACAACTTGGGGATCTTAAGCACTGAACGCATTACCTTGTGGCAAAGCATTATTTTTTAATATTTATACCACTATCGATCACTTCGATTCTGGTTTGCAGTGTACTCCCTCTCTCTCTTTTTTCTCTCTCTCTGTCTCTACCGCTCTCTTTGATTCTCGCTCGCTCGCTTGCTTGCTCTCTCGCTCTTTCTTTCTATTGCTCGCGTATCGTACGCTTTCAAACTTGTTCGAACGGATGGAGAATCAAGACTGTGGAGCGGTGAGTGGTGAGGGGGAGACCGGTGAGCGGTAAACTCGACGGCTACTAAAAAAAAAAAAAAAGACATAAACATTTGTTATACTATATAAATAAAATCATAGATAAAGTTAATTGACACATTTATAATATAAACAACTTGAATGCGTGGTCTAATCTCTGTTAAATATTAAATAATATTAAATATTACAATTGCAACACTTTCTTATATATGTATTTATGTAAATATGTATTGTATTTCATAAATACGCATACGCAATCATGACATTCAATTGCTACACGGGCATCAGTAATATTTATACATATACAATTGCAATAGATTAACATTGAAATGATAACGGTTATTAGATAAGGCGGCATTTACTCGATCTACCACTTTGTTATCGTTCTACGCGATTACGATACATGCCAGATATATTCAGTTAAGCACAGCCAGATGGCAGCTCCGATAGCGGTTTCTCACGTGTGATATTGATTTGCCACAGTTAAATTCTGGCAGCACTGGTGGAAGAAACACTGAACCCAACTTAGCTATTTTAAAGCTAGCTCTGGCTATTTTCAAAAATTAAAATAAAAGGCGCGTTTTTCGTTTTCGAGCAAAAATTTGCCAAAAACTAAACCATTTAAAGAATATTTTGAATTTGAAATTATATTAACTAAATGCGAACTTTTGTATGCATAACAAAGTAAATTTCAATTAAAACCGAAAAATTTAGCTTTAAAATTACAAATGTCTTAGATTTTAACCTATTTTTCAAATATTTATTACAAAATGAAAATGAGCTTTAAACCGCGACTCAAGCCCGATTTTCGTTGCGACATGACAAGTTGGCAGCACTAATAGTACATTTTTTCTCTTAGAAAGTTTCTACGATTCACAGCGAATTTCATAATACATGCAAAATAAATAAATAAACTTACATGGCATACACAGCTGGGCCTGGAACGCGGCTTGTCACCGTCTGCGGACAGTTAGCGAATTATCAATAGAATACATGTATAATCCGTAACGTGGTGTTGTAGGCCGAATCCGTATCCGAAATAACGCTTTGGGGCACTTTCAGTGTAGGTGTATGTGAATGACGCAACGCGGTCGGTTGAATGGCAAAGAGCGCCACAAAACAAGCAAACGAAAGAGGAAGAAAAATAAATGTGACAATTTTGAGACAGCTGTTGCTGTGTGCTATTCAAAATATGAGGATAAAACTAATTTCAAATCATGTCTGACGCAAATACCAAACAACCAACTGACAAGTAAGTACACAGCTTGCTAAGTGTGACAAAATCAGTTGCTAAATTCTCTGATTTTATTTGAAAAGAATACGATCGCGTCTAGGCGTCTGTGAAGTGTGCGGCAGGCAGGAGGCACGTTATGCCTGCCCCAAGTGTGAGGTGAAGACCTGCGCGGTGGCCTGTGTGCAGATTCATAAGCGTGAACTTAACTGCGATGGCATACGGGATCGTACCAAATACATGCCCCTCAGCGCTATGACGGAGCGCGAATTCATGAGTGACTATTGCTTTCTAGAGGAATGCACACGTTATGCGGAGAATCGCAAGCGGGATCACAACAAACGTTATACGCATCAACAGCGACAGCTGCCGGTGCCACTTTATCGCATGCGCACGGAGGCACTAAAGCGCCAGATTCGTCTGCAATTTCTGTTGCCCAATTTCAGTCGCCACAAGCAGAATTCCACATATCTCAATTGGAAACTACATCGTTTTTTCTGGCACATTGAATGGTTGTTCACACATGCGGACAGCGAGACACCCACACGTTTTGTCGACTCACGTTGCGATGAGGACGAAAGTCTGTCTACACTTTTACAGAAATACTTGGATCTGCAGGAAACGACGGCACTGGAGCAGCGCAAACAGTTGCAGCATCATCAGAGTGCGGGCATTGGTCAGTTGACACTTTGGCTGCGTGCGGAGGGTGTTAAACGCAGTGGCTCACGTTGCTATGCTTTGGCGGCACATAAATCTCTGCGTGATAATCTCGGTGGCAAAACGATTATCGAGTTTCCCACCATCTATGTTAGCTACGAACAGCGTCCTCCAACTGGCTACGAAATCATTGAAACCGGTAAGCAACGACTTTTCGAAATCTATGGGCAAATTTCAAATATATCTATTAATTTCGCAGATGATGAATCTGATGCTGATGTTGCAGCTTCAGCTCCACCTGCTGATGCGAGAAACAAGCGCTCGCCCAAATCAAAGAAGTCACAACAACCAGCTACCAAGAAAAGCAAATTTACAGCAGCAAAATCAAAGGAGCTGCCCGAGATGCATAATCTTTACGATTTGGCAGCCAGTCTCGGTGCAGAAGAGAACATCGAGGATGATGATGATGATGAATCTGACGCAAGCAGTGATGATTTGCACAGTCATGAAGAACCATTAAATACTTGTACATATTAAGATGCATACCATTTTAAGATATTATTTAGGCATTAAAGTTATCAATGTAAGCTAAAACAAACTATATATGCATTGTACATATGTACCGAAAAACTATAAACTGAAATGTGAAACAATGTAGAAAAGTTATGCCTTGTAGAGAATGGTTAGTTATCCAACATAATATATATATATATATTTCATAAGAATTATACATTTTGAAAACTTATTTTTACTATGCTGATTTTCCGGTGTGATTTGTAACAATATACGCTCAAGCATCATCCTTTGTTGTCTTGAAAAAAACCTAAACGCCAGGAATTGGATAAATAATATTGTCAGAAACATACATTGCTGTCTCTCTTTCTCTCATTTACCATACTCTCCCTCTCTTTTACGTGTGATAGAACAACATGAATTTCATTAAATGCTTTTGTTGTATACCATTGATTTATTTATTTAATGTTTTTAGGCTAATTAAATGATAATAATTATGCCGTTTATCAATTGTTTAGTTGAAAAAAAGTTTGATACAGCCTGCATATGCATTCTGTATTTAGGCGTTGTTATGTATATATATATCTCTCAGTGTATATTAAACTTGTGTACAATCTGTTCATTTCGAGGTTCGACTCAATGTTTTATAAGCCAGCAATTACACAGTATCTAATGCATTTGTATTTTGTTAATACAGTTAATTTTAATATACCAATTGAATAACGTTGAATTTTTTTCTGTTTTTGTACATAATACATAAGTGCGCTAGTACACAATTTACATACATGATAAAATATATCTCGAAATACATGTATATATTGTATTAATTTGTTTTTATTTTTGCCTGCACCAGTTTTATTCTATTTATTATGTTTTAAACTAAATAAAAATTAATTTAAAAAAAAATTAAATATATGCAAAATTTTGTAACAAATTAACATTTTTCAAATGCATTATATAAAACAAAATAAAGAAACATTTAAGCATTTGCTCTATAAATTAATTGGAATATTTATGTAAACATATGTGTATGTAAATTTATTTGCATGTGCACACAAAGAATCAACACCGAATTACATATAGAGAAAATACATGGAAAATTTTAGAAACGAACAAGATTATCTTGCATTATTTAAATTAAACTATTTGTATAAATATATTGATGGTTTAATCGTTTAACCAATTCTCTTTTTTCTTCAAATTCTTCATCTTCTCACTATTCCCTCTATATACGTTCATGCGTTTAGCTGTGTCTCTTCGTTGACTTAACTCGAACAAAAGACTCTAGATTTATTTAAACATACATATATTTATAATGAAAATATAGAAACAATAGTATAACTATGCATTTCGCCTGTCTTTACGAATTATACAACTAATAAAAAACGATGCAACATACGAATACAAAAAAAAATAATAGGGAAAAACAATATTAAACAAAAGACATGTTGCTTTAATAATAATTATATGGGATTAAGGGGCGTGACGGGGGCTACATAGAGAAGAGAAAATTTACATATATATATTTTTTGCTAATAGTACATAAATTTGTTAACAATTCGCTAAACGCGCACACACTTGACAGTTACAGTTTGATAAGTGAAAAAGAAAAAATGACAATTAAACAACAAATTATTTATAATTATAATAATAATAATAATATGAAGGCAACAATTAAACACAGTTGATTTATAATTTGTTGCTATCGTTGTTGTTCTTGTTGTTTACAGCGGCATGCAGAAAGTTGTTGTTGTTGTTGTGCATGTTGTTAGCTTCCTGGTGTTGTTGTTGTTGTTGTTAAAGTGTAGTTACCGTCTTGGTTGTTGCTGTTGTCAACTGTGTGTGTTTGTTTTTCGTGTTGTTGTATTTGTTGTTGTTGTGCACGCATTACAAATTTGAAATTTTACGTATTGCTCGAATCGCTGTAAATATATTGAAATTAGAATTTGTTTAGTTGAAGACAGACAAAGTTTATTGATAGTCTTCGGCATGTCACCTACATTTGCTACTCCTACTGAGGCTATTGTTGTGGTTGTTGCTGCTGTTGCTGTTGTTGCTGTTGGGGCACTGCGCCAGGCACAAAGAATCCGCCCTGCGGCACGGCAACTGGTGCCATCATTGGCGCCAACACAGTCTGTGGAGCCGTTGTCATGGGCGCACCCGATGGATTGAACACATCCACATACGAGTTCTTCAACGCTGCAGAGAAATAGATCGATTAATATTTACATATATACATACATATAAACTGCAGTCAATTGAAAGATTCTCAAACAAAAGATCACAAGAAATTATTATATTCATTTTAAACGTTTTCGTTTTAGATTCAGCAAATAAAATATGAGACAAAGAGTAAACACATTAGATTTTGAAAAACATAATATATCGATTTAAAGTGAATTTGTTGTTAAATCAAAAATTATGTTTATTGGTTTTAATAGTTTTTCCCAATTACTAAGAGTTTTATAAAATTATTCAAAACTAATTAATAATTAAAATAAGGAACAATACAAAATTTGTTGTAATAGAACTTGTAATATTTAAATTCATTGTTGACTCAAAACTTACTGCGATTACGTTTGATTTTAAACATGTTCGATTGCAATTTGGGCTGTGCACCACCAGGCGTTGCCGCTGGTTGCGTTGAAGCTGCAGCTGCAGCTGCAGCTGCTCCTAATCCTGGCATGGGTACAGTGGGTATTGGTGATGCTGCTGGTGCTGGCACGGCAACAGGCATTGCTGCTGCTGCTGTTGGTGCTGTGGCAACTGCTGCTGCTGCTGGTGTTGATGTTGCATACATTTGCTCCGAATAGTTGGCATAGTTGGCATCATAATCGATCTGATTGACTTGGTTATCATAGAGATTGACGTTTGGCATCTCGTGCGTCTGCTGTGGCAACAGATTGGGCGTGGCAACTGGCGTCGGTATGCTGCCCAGTGTATTGAGTGCAGGTGGAGCTGGAGCAGCAGCTGCCATTCCCATTCCCATACCCATACCCATTCCCATATCGCTCATCTTTGGTGGCGGCTTAAACGATTCCGTTTCATCGGCATTGCCCTCCGTGTTGGTCCAGCATTTTCGTTCCTTGTCCCAAACAATTGTCGGATTCTTATCATCCGGTAATATCATTTGATTTTTCGGCTTCAGCGAAAACTTATTCCACAAGCCACCGAACCAGCCAGCATTCTGATTTCCTTGTGCACTACAAGAAAATTTAACAAATTAAAATACAGTACAAATAATGATAAAGGAAATCGGGTAAGATATGACAAAGTAATGATAGTCTCAAGCATTTAAAAAAAACCGTAAAGTTGTTGATTTTCTATAAAAATCGAATTATTTAATTAAAGTAGCTGAAAATCGCTTTTGCGACAATATAACAGACATAACAATAAATATAACAACAAATATTGAAAAATGTAAAATAATATCAAATATTGCATTTGACACCTGATAATGTCACTTACCCAGGTAAACCGCCAGCTGCAGACTGTTGTTGTTGCTGTTGCTTGTTGCCCGATGTTGCAGCTGAAGCGTTCTTCGCACTTGCCCCTGGGGCAGCACCACCAGCAGCGGATGTTGCACCTCCATCATCGTCATCATAACTCTTTGATTTTGGCATCGAAATCGTTGGTCGCATTTGTTGTTGCTGATGTGGATCATGTTGTTGTTGTTGTTGTTGTTGGCGTTGTTCGTTGTTGTTGGATTTCGTTTATATGGTATTTATATATTTTTTTTTTTAAGAATTGCGTGTGGCATGAGAAAGATTCGAGTTGTTGATGTTGTTTGTTGGACGTGGAGGGGGAAAGGGGGTTTGAGAAATGGCATTTGATTAGTTTTGGTTATTTGCAAACGAAACACGTAGAGAAATTGGTTAAAATGCATATTAACACACATATACATACTCAAGAGTAAAATATATATATATATAAGTTAATGTAAATGTTAGTTGCAACATAAAACATTTGAAAAAAATATAAAAATAGTTTTCTTCTTCAACTGGCGCAGTCAAAAGTATGCATTTTCAATTAATCAATTAATCAATTAAATTAGGCGCTCTTTAATCAACTTAGCAACTATACATAATGTCATTATGTATATATGTATGTTTATGTCTGTATGTACAAATAGCTTAAGCTAACATTATTCAGTATTATTGCATAGTATTTGTTTTAGTTTCGGCTTTTGCTATTTTATTTTTCTTCTCATTAAAATATAAGTATATATTTTTTTTTTTGCATAAAACACATCACAGAGTGCCATTTTTACATTTAGTTTACAGTTGTAAATATGTATGTATGTACGTAACTATTTGTATGAGTGTAGCGCGCAGGTACATAGGGTGAGAGGAGAGCGGGAGACAATAGAAAAGCTGTGCGGTAAAGCTCTGTGCGCGTAAACATTCTGTTAACACTTAACAGGGACCATAGAGAGGCGACTCTGTTAAGCGCAGTGCGCAGCGACTTCAAAAATGTTAACGTGTCAAAGAAAGTATTGGAAGGAAGCGTATTCATTCTGTAAACAGCTTACAGAATCTTTAAAAAGACTGCTCTGTTACGTGCAGTGCGCAGCGCGTTAACGTATCTTAACAATTTATAGAAACGATGCATTTACAATCTGTTCACATTTTACAGTGAGTTAGCAAAGAAAGTATGCTCTGTTAAGCACAATACGCAGCACTGTTGTTAATTTAGCAATTTTTAGCAGATTTAAGGAGTTTGAAGAAAAACACTAATGTCATAAATTTTGTTATGTGTTTGGTTGCATTTACTTATTACATTTCTTGGCCATTTCCCTTACATAACTTTTTCAACATGTCGTTAACATTTCATAACGCTGCGCACATTGCATTAACATTGCATTTACATTGCTTTTACATTGCAATTTGAAAACAAACAAAACGTTGCAAACTTAAATCTAAAGCTGTTTCTTAGATTTTAGAGCCAAGCCGGCAGCGCCATTGCCATTGCCATTCCTAGTTCCATTCCCAGTGCCTGTTCCAATTGCAGTTCCATAGCCACTGTTAATGGTATCGGTGGGTGCATCAATGTCAAAGGTGCGTACCACCGATGTCGCCGATGTTGTTCTTGTTGCTGTTGTTGTACTGGTGCTTGTTATATGCTTTTTGCCATCCAAAAATGCTTCGAATTTGCTTAAACTCTGCTCCACTTCACTGCACATTTTCTTATAGTTGAGCGGTATGGCCGGATTGGCAATTAACTCCTGCATGGACCACACATTTTGTGGTGTTGCTGCTGCTCCAGTTGCTCCAGCTGCTGCTGATGTTGTTGCTGCTGTTGCTGCTGCTGCTGCTGATGTTGTTGCTCCAGCTCTAGATCTAGCTGTTGCTGCTGATGATGTTGTGGCTGCAACAACACGTTGTCTTGGCTGTGATTGCTGCTTAATGATGCCCAATTTGCTGAGAAAATCATTATTACGTTGCAGCACATAATAATCATCAACGTATACATCATCATCATCGTCGTCCTCCTCATCATCATCATCATCGTATAGCTCGTCATCGTCATCGTCATCCTCCTCTTCGGCGAGTTCCTCACCTTCTGCATCCTCATCGATAACATACTCGTGCATCATATATCGATAACGCTGCAATTCACTGCGATCCGCATTCGCCTCAGCATCATAGCTGCTGCGCTGCTGCTGCGACGATGGCAGAGCGGAAGTTGCTGCTGCTCCCAATGGCATATCAATGGGATATGTCCCATTAAATATTATGTGTGGCTTAATTTTGTGGTTTTTGGGCTTAAGAAGGCTGTAGTTGCTATGATTTTGTATGGGACGCGCCAGTGCTAGGCTATAATTTAGGTTATCGCTATCGTTATCGTTGTCGTTATCGTTATCATGCTCCTCATCAATTGTTGTGGGCAAATCAAAATTGACGCGCTTAACACCGCCTATTGCTGCTGCTGCTGCCGAAGTTGTTGCTCCGCTCGTGGCACCAATTGTTGCTGTGGCTGCTGCTCCGATTGTTGCTGCTGTTGCAGTTGATGTTGTTGTTGTTGTGACTGTACTGGCTATTGGCTTGGCTAACACCGGCTTGGCTGGTATAAAGCGTGTGGGCGTGGTTAAGGTTTTGGGCACAGCATTTGCCAAATTGTTGCACTTTTTATTATGATAATTAAAACTTGTTGCTGTTGCTAAATTACTGCTGCTGCTACTGCTGCGGCTGCTGTTGTTGTTGCTGGTAGCATTATGTCGTTTATTTAGGTTTATAATGCTACTTACATCATTCAAATTGAATGCCTTTGTTGTTGTGGCTGTTGTGGTTGTTGTTGTTGGCACTGTTGCTGCTACGACTGCTGCTGCTGCTGTTATTGTTGCGGTTGCGTTCGTTGTTGTCGTTGCTGTGCCTTCTGTTGCCTCAAATTGCAATTTGCGTGCCAATAATTTGGTTTTATCCTTGCCAGCAGCGGGCAGCTTCAAGGCATTGTGTTTAAAGCGATTGTTGTTGTCGTGCATGTTGCTGCTGTTTAGTTGTTGTTCGTGCAACTGCAATTCTTGCAGTTGTTGTTCAATTTCAGCTGCACTTGTTGCATTACTATTGTTGTCAGCAATGTTGTTGCTGTGCGCGTTATTGGTGTTGCTGTTGCTATTGTTGTTGTCAACAATCATCTCATTGCTTTCCATATGCGACAGCTGCATTCCATTTAAATATGTGTGTGTGTGTGTTGCGGTTGTGCGTGTGTTTGTGTGTGTATGATTAGAAACGTTAGCAACATCATAGTTTTTTTTTTTTTTTTTGGTTTTGCATGCAGCGCGTAATTTCAATTTGGAATTTTGTGTTGCTTTCTCTTTAGCCAAAAAAATAAAGATAACAATAAGACATACAACTAATGCTATTAATAATAAATAAAAAAAAGAATAACTACAACAAAAACACTAAAACTTAACTCTGCAAATACACAACAATGCAAATAATTAACAAACATAAACAATCTATAAATACATTAACATAAGTATTAAGTATATAAAGGAAAGTTTACAAAAAAAATAATAATCTTAATAATAATAATAATAGTAATATCAACAAAAGAGGCCATTGAGAAAATGTGTGTCAACCAGGAACTGTAAACACTAAGTTTTATCCCAAACATAACAATTTATGTTTGTTTATCATTTCTATCCACTAACAATATAATGATTAATTTTGAGTTCTGCTTTAATAGTTAATGATTTCTTAAATTTTCTTTCAAAAAATATTGATTAGAATGGTAGTTTTTGATTTTCCACACTCTGAATTAACAAAACAATTAATAATATAGGTTTGTCTTTGCACATCGAGTACGAATATAAATTTTAAAGCTTTTTACAATTTAAGCATATTCAAAACTCTTTTAAAACATTCAATATTTACAGTCCCTGGTGTGAACTAATCGAGATGTAAGGCTGCTGCAAATTGCAATTAAATTGCTGTGGTTGTTGTTGGTGTTGCACGTACCTCTTCGCCATATGGCTGTTGCACGCTGCTGGGCCAATAATCGTAACCACCTGTTGCAGCTGGTGGTGCACCATAGCCAGTGTTGCCTGTTGTCTGTTCACCATATGCCTCGCTGGCGTGTTCAATGTGGCCATAAACTGCGGGCTGTGGTTGCTGCTGCGAGGGATCATACAATTGTTGTTGATGCTGTGTCGCATTTGGATCGTAGTACATTTGTGGTGCATAGGCAGCAACAGCAGCAACATCGCTGTTAAGCGTCTGTTCATGACTTTGCTGCTCATAATAATCCGACTGTGGCTGCAACGGTTGCTGTTGTTGTTGCACATGTTGATGTTGTGGTTGTTGTTGCTGTTGCTGCTGGTCCTGCTGCACCTCCTGTTCACGCTGCATGACATCTTCATATTGCATATTTAGCTCACGCATTTGTTTATTCAAATCCACAAATTGCTGATCAATATCGCTTTGTTGTTGCTGCTGTTGCTGTAATTTCTGTTGCTCCTGTTGTTGCTGTGGTTGCTGTTACAGAAATGTGAAACTTATTAGCAGATGTCGCACAATTTAATGTTACATTCGAAAACAGCAAATAAAGTTTATGAAATTCACATTAAACTTCACACACAAATCGAAATCTAGGGAAATTTCCAAACATTTTTGGAAGATATGCGGTTGATTTCGTTTTCTGTGGCATCCACAAATATATTTATTTCCTGCTTTCAGTTGAGTTCGATTGCTTTTCGATGTGGCAAGAAGACGACACTCACCAGATCGGCCAGTGTGCGCAGCTGACGCAGCCATTCCTTTTCCTCGGGTGCACCCTGAGCAGGCGTCGACTGACCAGCATTATTACTGCTGGCATTTGGTGGACTGGCAAAGGATACACGATTGATCAGTATGGGATCATGATAGCGTAAACGTTCTGCCAAACCACAAACCTACAATAGAATATACAATACAATCTGTAAATACATGTAATGTGGCAATTAAACTTAAATCAACCTACACGTTGTATAAAATCGCCATCGTAGCTTTCCGGCTTGAGTTCAATATGCTTGGCAATCTGTTCCAAATAATTGGTGCAACGGAAGTGCTGACCATAGTCCAGGATGCGTGTGGCCAGCAGGAACTTATAATGCTGAAAGTTGACAATGCTGAACTTCTGATCGAACAGAGATCGTGCATACTCGTAAATCTCCGTCATGATGATCGCCTCGTTGCTGGCAAATTCATTGAAAGGCTTGTAGTGCGATGCGCCCAGCAAGATTAGTCTGGAAAATGCAATAGATTAATATATAGGTAACTTTAATTTAGAATTTCATAGTAGATTTAAAACAACAAATAACGCTTTGAGTCAACATTATGGAATTAGCTATAGAGACTCGCTTAACACATAAATACATGTATTATTCATCACTAGCGTGTGTTGATGCTTACCTGGGCACATTGCCAGTGAGCGTGCTCAGCTCTGTGGCAGCGCTATCATAGCGTCCAAACTCCTCCTGTGCCACAAGATAACAAAAGTGTGCCGCATAAATGTCGCCACGTTGGAAGAGCGTATCTCCTAATGCGACAACAGAGCTGCGATCGTATTCGGGTTGACGCGACTTGTTTGTCACCAGTATGGAGAGATGGGAACGCCAATCGCCCCAATTCTCGTCACGCAGTTGGCTAACACACGACGGCGTGTGGCAGCTCTTCATCTGATAGAGCGTCTGTAATGGATCATTTGCTTTGATCGCACGATTTAGAAACTTTTGTGCCACATCTGTCAAAGCGTAACGATCCTCGTAGAGGGCCAAGAAGAAAGCGTGTGTCCACAGTTTGTGATCGGTGGCCCACTGCAATGCTTCCTCCACATTGCCGCGCAGCACATAGCTGCGAAACTGATCTGTGGCCGCCTGCTCAGACATTGGTGCATCCGTTGCAGCCACATCTGCGGCATCCGCATCTAACTCGGTGTCGCCACCAGCGGTATTTCCAGCAGCTATTCCCGTTGCCGTCACGGGCTCGCCATCTGAATCGTTAAGCATTTCGTTAGTGTCGGCACGTGTCTCCGAAGATTCGGCATCCGCTTCGGCATCCGGTGCATAGGGATATTCCCGCTGATTTTCCAGCAACAAATCTCCCACGTCAGTATCCGCAATGACCTGAAATTACCCGACAATTAATCTAGAGTTCTAGTGGAATATATAACAGATATATATACAATAAGGAAAACAAATTTTAAAAGCCATAAACTTTATAAGTTAAAGATCAAAAATATTGTATACAAAAATAAATAGCTTTTAATTATTTTAATAATGTTATTATTTGATGTTCATTATTATTATTCACACAGATTTTTTAAAAATCACACAAAAGTGAACATTATTGTTTACTCAAATTTCTTAAAAATCGTCAAGAATTCATTATGTAATTTTTAAAATACAACTTATTATTACACGATAATACAACTACAGGCTACTTGGACTTTTGGTTCAGACTGTAACATGCTCAGTCATATACTAATAGATAGATATATTTACAGATTTAAATTAGAGCAATGCTGCATTGCAACTTACCCCATTTTGTCGAAGTAGCAAGATGAGTAGATGCCACATAAGAGCATGTGAGGCACGATATTTCTCAACGTTGCCAAGTGGCTTCTTCTGCGTGGCATACAACACGCTGCAGGCACGTGCTGGTCCCAAACGTATCTGCTCTTTGCAGAAGCTTATAATATTGTCCTTGTGCAGCTTGCGACCTTGCAACGGACCCGGATAGGCACGCAGTAAACTACTTGTGGCATCCTTAATCCTTGGCGCCGACACCTCGACATCGTTGCGCAACCGACCGCGTCCAGCGTATTTGGGACGCACACGCAACAGAAGACTCATCGAATAGGATGCCACTAGATGTGGACGATTGTAGAGCAACGGCGTGCGACGTCGCGGTGGACGTGCCACAGTCGTTGTCGTTGTTGCCTCCGCATTTGGGGCATATGATGTGGTCGTTGCAGCACCAATAGCTCTATGAGATGAGAGATTTATTAGTGCACATTCCAATCAAAATGTTTCTCTTTGAACATAAAATTCAACAGCAGACAAATCGATAGTCAAAATCAATATAAAATATTTAATCAAAATCAAAATTCATGCAAATTGAAATAAATCAAGGGGCAAAGAAGGAAAGAAATTAAGTTAAAAATAGTTGTAATTTTCCTATTTCCCCCCTAGATGATCATAAAAGCACCCATACCATATAAGCTTGGTTTTTCAAGAAAAATAAGTGAAAGATAAGATAAGAGAAATTTCAGTTCATTTGAAGACTAAGAATTCTGATAGAGAAGTTGAGAGAAATATAAATAGGTATTCAAAGCCATAAATATAGCTAGAAAACTTTCCACAGCTACAACCTTAGCTCAGTTTTTATCGTGTTCACGATAATTAGTATAATTATCATATAGTCAGTATATAATACAATTTATAAGGGCTTTGCAATTGTTTTCTCCTTTTATATTATAAAACCGCAATACACCATTAAAAATGTGTGGAAATGCTGAACCATTGTATTTACATCGTTGATCTGTTATTTATACGCGTTTAGAGGTCTGTTAAAAAACGTGCTTTTACTAACATTTTCACGTTAAGTCAGCGCTATGTTAACATAAAGCTTTAAATCTGTATACATGCATCGATTGCACAAGTTGAGAACTTAGCAAAGTAATAACATAAGCATTAACATCGTCACATTAACATTGTAAGCAGTTAACAGTCACTCCCAACTGTTAGCTTTTGCTTTTCTTCCCTTAATGATATATCCGAAAGCGAAAGCAGAGAAAGAAACGGCAATAGAGGGGCAATCCAGAGAGTTAAAGAAGGAAAAGCACAAAAGGACTTTGGGAATAAGTGTATGTAAATGTACAATTTGTATGAGAATGGGGAGATGTTGAAGCCAAACAAAAGAACACAAATGAGACCAGGCAGAAAGACAGATGAAAATGTTGAACCTACTTGAGAAATGAATTTCGAGAAGAGTTTCTAACTTTTAGTATTGAGGAGGAATGTGAGCTGTTTTTTGTATTTGTATTTTGGTTTTGTTTTTGTTTTTTGGAATGACCACCTGATATCAACGCCGCATTCCGAGCCAGCATAGTAACGTGTATATCCTGCTGTTAAAGTTGGAGCATCATCACCGTTCAAATTGCTGAGGGAACGTGCACTGGAGATGCCGTATGAAGATGCCATTAGACGGCGACTGTCGCTTCCATAAAGACTGCCTGAATCTTCACCCAATGTTGTGTTTAGGAGATCCGTGTAGTTTTGTTGTTGATGTTGCTGTTGTTGTTGCTGGTAGAGATTGAGTTGTTGCTCATGACGACGACGATGGAATTCATTGGCTTGTGTTATGTATGCGTGTGTGTACCTAAAGAGTAAGCACAGGGCGGCATTTTTTGTGTGTGTGGATCGATTGTTGTTTTTGTTAGAAACGAAACATTATTTTTGTTTTACTTGCATTGTTAGTAGAAGGACACAACACAACTGTACTTGATATGGGATGAAAATTCTTAGTACAATTACTTTTTTTTAACAGGGGGAATTACACAAAAAGCACAGCGAACCGAACGGAGCGAGGTGAGCGAGACAGAGAGTGTGAGAGATACACAGTGAGACAGATTTCTTGGAGGAAAAGTGGAGCAAAGGATATAGGATCAGGTTGTCTAGGGTTTGCGACATATAATTATTTATGCTGAGGTTAAAAAAGGTAAACAACTCAACGCCCATCATTAATATTTGTAATCGATAAACTAAGTTATTACGCTGGTAACACTGAACACATCATTAGCAGCGCCTATGTTAGTTCAATGTTAATTAACAGTAACGAGTAAGCAACAACTTAACAGCTGAACGAGCGAATTCAGCTAGTAAAGAGTTAGATTGTGTGCTGATTTTAAGTGACTACAACATGCCCCAAAATATCAAAAAAAAATTGTGTAAATTTTAAAAAAATTAATTTTACAACAAAAGGTAAGAAAACTAGTAACAAAACGAACAATAACTTCGATGGGAACCGAAGACCAACAGCTGTATTTATTTTCGACTCTGCAGACATTCCAATCAAGTCTAACATAATGTGATACAATTGGAAAATGAAACACTTGGGTTTATAAAACGTTGTAAAGAACCCGCCTTTACATTGGTTTATTATCATTCTAGTGTTTCAATTCCATTCGATCAACAGTTTTCATATTATATTATTATTAAAAACGAAGCAAATGCTTGAAAAAGTTGATTTTTAATGTTTCAGTTCCACGCGTTCCTATGCTTCTTTAGTTTTATAATTTCAGTTGCAATATTTCTATGAAAAACGTTAAGAAACTTTGGAAATTTTGCGATTGTGTTTCAGTTCCATTCGTTCTGAAGTTTTTTTTTTTTTTAATTTTATGGGTTTAACTTGCTAAAGTTCTATCGAAAGTTATGTGAAAACTTGAAAACTGTGGGTTCAAACAATTTACGGACGCATACATTGATTGTAATACATTTTTCTAGCCTTTTGGGGCAACATACGGAAATATAGCGATAGTTGGGTCTGCAAAGACTGCAGTTGGAGCAGTAGTATTATCAGTATAGTTAGTATAATGACTTTTAACTCACCTTTCGCGTTCCCTGAGCAATGCAGCCTCATTCCCATCAGCGGGTAAAATGTGTGCACCCAAAAATTGCTGATGTAGCTGAGCTGTTGCATGTGGTGTTGCTGTTGTTGCTGCAGTGGTTGTCATTGTTGTTTTGGAGCCAGCAGCGGCTGCTTTCAATGCCGCTGCATTCACCGCAGCCATTGTCATCGAGTTCATCATTTGGCCGTAGAACTTGGCATACATATCTGCATAGGCATGTGGATTCCTCGACAATTGCTCGTACATGCCATACGGATCATAGGCAGCTGCATTCGCATATTGTTCATAGTTGTTGCGTTGTTGTCGCTTGCCACTGTTGCTGCCACCACCGACTCCTCCATTGGTACGCTCCTTTTCCATGTCACTGTTGCGTGAACTCTTGCCACGATATTCCTCATAGTCACGTGCATCCCAATGGGAATGCGTGGGATCGCGACGTGCGCCACGACTGTGACCGCCCTCGTGACTGCGTCGTCCGTGTCCACGTAGCTTCTCATGTTGTTGTTGTTTCTCGCGACGCGATGGCTGATAATGACTGCCACCACGTGGTGCCGTTGCCGACTGCTGCTCGTAGTCATCATAATCATCATCAGCAGCTGCACTGCGTCTGGGTCGACTGGCCTTGCTGCTGCGTCCGGCACCGGCACCACCATCGCTAGCTGCCGCCTGTGCAACTGCATCGGCAGCATCCGATTCACCATCGTAGTTGCTATTACTATTGTTGCTATAGCGCGAACGACGCTCCGGTTTCTGTTCTTCGCGACGCCATAAATTGCGCTCACGCTCACGTTCCCGCTCCCTTTCACGTTCACGTTCCCTTTCACGTTCCCGCTCCCTGCCACTGCCACGTTCATGTTCATGCCGTCGCTGATTTTCAGCATCACGACTGCGTCGTTTGACATCTCTGGTGGATTTGCTGCTGAGACTATCATTGTGACCGAGGGAAACGGCGCCACTTGGTCCACCCGCAACACCACGCACTGAATTATCAGTTTCACCTTCATAGTTGTTGTTGTTGTTGTTGCTGCTGTTGTTGTACTGACGTCGCATGCTACGCAGGCTTCGCTCATCCGGCTGGCGACGTGGCGGCTCATGACGATCACTCAACAGCCACTCATCCTCGGACTCATCCTCTGATTCTAGATCCAATGAAGCACCTGGTCGTGGCTTGCCACGTGCAGCCGTTGCATGCTTTTTCTCCAGCGTTGATTGCTGCTGCTGTTGCTGCAGTTGTTGCAGTTGTTGCTGCTGCTGCTGTTGTTGTTGCTCTTGCACTGCATGCCGTGTTGTTGTTTCGTTTTCCTCATGTGCGAGCTGTTGTGTTTCCATATCCAATTCCACGCCAGCTGCAACTGTTGCTGTTGTTACTTGTGTTGTTGCTGCCGGCAATTGTGGCGTTACGGGCTGATCCTCCAGATTTTCACCATCGAGCACCACCTCACGCTGTTCGCCTGATAGCACCACAGTGGTTAACGTTTCCACACCCGTGACCACACGACGTGGTGGCGGCAGTAGCTGTTGTTGTTGCTGCAGCTGCTGTTGCTGATAGATATCGTTGCGTGTGGGCGTTGGCGTTGCCTGTTCACCCTCGGAGGTATCCTCACCATCCGCCTGACGCTCGGACATATGCAATTGTGCGTTAGGCACACTGTTCGTTGGTTGCTCGGTGCCCGTGACCAGACGCTGTTGTTCCACCAGCTCCGGTTGGCCCAGCACCAAACGTGACAAACCTGGTGGTGGCAATAAACCATCTGCCTCCCAATTGCTCTCATTTAGTTCCTCATTCTGTTCCGATAAGTGACTTGTCTGCAAATACTGAGCACGCTCATCATTTGGTGCGGATAAGAGCACCTCCTGATTCTCATATTGCTGCTCGACATTGTGTTCCGGCGACAGAAACTGCTGTAAAGGCAAGGGTGCAGGAACAGAAGCAGGAGTGGGAATGACACCGGAAACAGGAGCTGGCACAGCTGTGCCATCGCTTGTGGCAAGTATATTGACACGCTTGCTGAGTTCACCTGAGCGCTTGAAGGGATTTCCTGCTACTGCTGAAGTGTCTAATAACGGCGGCGGCAGCGCAGGCGCGGCTGCAACTGTTGCTGGTGTGGAAAGGATCGCTGCTGGTGGTGGTGGTGGTGATGCAACTGCTGCTGTTGATAGAGGTGCAACTGCAGCTGGTGGAGCAACTGCCGCTGGTGGAGCAACTGCTGGTGGTGGTGTTGGTATTGCTGCTGGTGGTGCTGCCAATGCTACTCCTATTGGCATTGCTACTGATGCTGTTGTTGCCACAATTGGCGGCTGATTTTGAAAGGCGCGTGGTGGTACAATGGCATTCAGTTCTGGCTCTGGCACCACCGCCGTATATTGCGCTGTGTCTGGTGTTAGCAACGGAGGCAGCTCTGACAACGCTTTGCCGGCTTCCGTATTGTTGTTGGTGGTGTGGCCAAAAGCGTGCCAACTGCTTTGACCTTGTACATTAAATGCATCTTCTACAACACAAGCAAGCGTTGGCGCCTCGCTATTGCTCTGGTTATTGTTGTGTAACATGTTGTTGCTGATATTGTTGCTACTATTATTATGATTATTACTGTTATTCGCATTATCATTCCAATCGCCCCAATCATCCCAGCCATCATTTTTGCCACTATTATTGTTGTCAAAGACATTCGCCTCCAATTGCTGTGGTGCTTGATAAAATTGCTGCTGCTGCGTGGACAGTTCAGTTGTTGGTGCTCCATAGAGCAAAGGTTGTGGTGGTTGTTGCGGTGGTTGTTGTGCTAGCAGTTGTTGTTGTGGTGCATAGTAATTGTTGTAGTTTAACGTTTGCTGCTCCTCGGGCCAATATTGTTGTGTGCTTGTCTGTGGAGGCAGCTGTGGCTGCTGAAACATTTGGCTAGCATAAAGCTGAGGTGTCTGCGGCTGCTGCTGCTGCTGATGTTGCAAAGTTAAAGGCGGCTGATGCTGCTGCAGCTGTTGTGGAGCCTGTTGAGAGTGATGTGGCAAAGTTGCAGCCTGCTGCTGTCGAAGTTCTTGCTGTTGCAGCTGCTGAGGCGGTGGCAGCCAGTTAGCGTTGTTGTGCAACATGTTGTTGCAATGGACAAACTGCAAATACAAAAAAAAAAATAAAACAAAACACGATTATTTTACAATTGTCATTTTTGTATTTTTCGTTTAAAGTTAGCTGGCAACTTTGTATACATCGGCAGCGTTGCCAGATAGCTGCAAGCCAATTGACAGCTGATATGATTGAATTGCCCATTAAATAACTGTTGTCTCTTATTGGAACACACACACACACACACAAATTTTACCACATTACCTGTACCCCCTCAAATTGCTGATTTTGATTAATTTGCAGGTATTGTAGATCAAGAAATTTAGATTTTGCATTCCCCTGCAGCTGTTGTGCGCGATGCTTTAGCCAAGACATGTTTTTTGGGACTTGCTTGGGCTTAGGTCACTTAACAAATTCGTTTGTGTTATGACAGCAAAGGGAATGAAGAAAAATATAACAAAAAATAAATAAAGTTTATTTCATTGTACTTGCCAATTGCGTATGCGCTGATTCTTCTCTTTTTTCGTTTCGATTTTATTATTGTGTATACTCTTTGTATAGTTCAACAATCGCAATGGCAGCGGCAACAACAACAATAATCACAGTGAGCTAAAAGTTTACGTGGACGTTTGCTGCGTTCCCCCTTATACCCTAACCACTTTTTGCCACTCACTCTTTTTCGTCGTTTTTGTTACCACCGTTTTGCTCTAAATGTTGTTGTTGTTATTATTGACAGCAGTTATTTTATATACAGCTCTCCGGCTTATTTTAATGTTTCAAATGTGCAATGAATTTTATATTCACTAACATTTACATCTATTTAATTAATAAACACAAAGTATTTATTTGTGTTGAATATTTTTCGACATTGGATGTAAAGTCAAAAGTGAAAACGGCAAAATTGGAGCACAGTGGTTGTGTGTTCGAAAAAACCAGTGGGAAACGACAAAGAGAGCGCACGGCTGAGAGAAGTTGCCAGGCGAGCTGCAAATACAAATAATACGCACACACACACAGGGTTGTAACCGCTAATATATTAGCTGCAAGTGCCCGGGGGGTTGCTAGCACTTGCAGACCGAAAATTTTCGCATAATTAGCTGGACAGCAGCTGATTAGTCGGTGAACCGACCTTTTTGGGGTTTTTTAATATCAGCACCATCAGCCGTAGGTAAATTCACACATACATTTTCGTACGCACCGTGTCACAGCTTCTTTCCCTCTCACGCACATCAACACAAAAAACACAAGGTGTCACTCCTGCGCCTTTCTTTTTCTCTTTTACTTTGGCCTAATTATTTATTTGTGTTTGGGAACAAGACTTACACAAAACTGTTGTTCAATTACACTTTCTTGGAGTGTGTTAATAAACCATTTACTTGTTTAATAATTTTTAAACAGTTGGGTTATTTTTAATTAAATGGAATTTTTCGAGTACAAATGCCAACTCGACTCTATCGAATCTAGGGATGGGTTTCGATATAGCAATATCATATCGATTATATATTGACGATATTTAAGCAGGAGACGATATTATTGTGGATATCGTCAATATCGTTAGTTTTAATAGTATACTCTAGGAACAGTGACAAGTTATTTATTTAAAAGACTTTTAATGATTACAATTTCAAACGGCTCGTATTAAAAACTCTATTTGTTTCTTAAAATAAGTAAACAATTTTATGAACTTTTTAATTTGAAATTAAATAAAATTGAATAAAGCTAAAATTTACAACGTTTCAAAATTTTAACAAAATTCAAACAAAAAGACTCAAAAAATTTCCAACTGTTTTATATCCATTTTGAAAATTGATCCCAAAGTAAAAATTGGCCTAACGCCGACATGACTATTAAAACAAGTTGGCAGTACTGCTACTACACTTGATCTAAAACGTGCATTCGGTCTTTGAAATTATTAAACATATAAAAATGGGGAAAAAGGACAAGAATAAGAAGAAAGGCAAGGGAGCGGAAAAAACAGCAATGAAAACGGATAAGAAGCAGGCTGCCAAACAAAAGAAAATGCTGGAAAAGCTCGGAGAAGTAAACCCACGCTATGACCGGTTTTTGTATGCCACGAAATTTGTAAACAATGAATTTTCCTACCTTTAAAGGCCGATATTGCTGAAACTATTAAGACTTTGGAGGCTGAGGAAGGACGCATAAAGGCAATTACCGAAGAACTATGCCAACCGCCAACTCCACGTGCCAATTTCACACTCGTGTCGCATCCCGAAAAGGAAGAACTCATTATGTTCGGAGGGAGCTTTACAATGGCGCCAAAGTGTCTATATTTAATGATTTGTACTTTTATAATATTCCACGCAACGAGTGGAAACAGTTGAAAATCTCCGTCGGGTCCAACACCACGCAGTGGACATCAAATGGTCGCAGTTGCCACCGATGGCGGACAATTGTGGGTAAGAGATACGGCAAACTTTCTTAATAGTCTGTAACTGCAATGAAATTGGTTGGTTTAATTAATTTTTAGTTATTTGGCGGTGAGCACGCAAGTCCCTCGCAGCTCCAGTTTTATCATTATAAGGATCTCTGGACACTGAGCCTGAAGACCCGTCAATGGACCAAAGTGACGGCACCCAATGGACCGAGTGCGAGAAGTGGCCATCGTATGGTCGCTTCCAAGAAGCGCCTTTTTATCTTTGGCGGTTTTCATGATAATAATCAATCGTATCATTATTTTAATGATGTGCATGTCTTCTCTCTGGAATCATATCAATGGCTTAAGATTGAAATTGCTAGTACAATTGCGCCTGCTGTGCGTTCAGGTTGTTGCATTGCCGCTGCACCCGATGGCAAGATCTACATTTGGGGAGGCTACGCAAGGACCTCAATGAAGAAGGATTTAGATCGTGGCATAACGCACATTGACATGTTCTCACTGGATCAAGACAGTAAATATAATAAAGTCAATCATGTATTTTCTGTAGTAATCTAATGTATCTATCCTTTTTTAGAATCTGGCGGTGACAAGTACAAGTGGACCACTGTTAAGGCTGGCGGTTATCGTCCAAAGCCAAGAAACAGCGTTGGCTGCACTGTGGCACCCAATGGCAAAGCCTATTGCTTTGGAGGCGTCATGGATGTCAACGAGGATGATGAGAATGTTCAGGGACAATTTGGTGATGAGCTACTCGCGTTTGATTTAACATCGCAATCCTGGCGTCTGCTCGACGTGGTTGCCAAGACCAAAAGCAGCGCCAAGAAAGATAATGAAAAGTCCAATGATGTTGAAATGAATGAAAATGCGGCTGAGCCAGCGAAATCCGTGACAACCACAACAGATGGCATTTTCACAGTGACTGTTGGTGGACCTGGTGCCAGTCAACCATCCACGCCATATGTCTCTGCCATTCCGAGTTTATTTGGCAATGCTCGCCGTACAGATGCTCCTGCTCCTCGTATGAATCCTGGACTTTGTGTTTGCAAGGGGAATTTGTATATCTTTGGCGGACTCTACGAGGAGGATGAGAAACAGCACACGCTTAATGATTTCTATGCCTTGGATCTCCATAAATTGGAACAGTGGAAGGTTATTATTGCGGGTAATCAGAAAGCGCACGATTGGATTGATGACAGCGAGAACAGCAGCTCCAATGAGGAATGCTCTAGCAACGATGATGAGGACGATGATGATGATGATGATGATAGTTCCGGCATGGACACAGATTGATTTTGTGTTAAATGCATATTGTGCATCCAAATACCTCTTTTCAATAAATATTACGAAATTGTTTGTAAGAATGGGCTATATTATTTTTCGAGAAAGTCCCCTTACATTAAAAATATATATTTAAGCAGTCTATTTCAATTTCATAATTATTACCACGTGGTTTGGATTTAAGCTAATTACAATGTTTCATCTCAATTATTTTAATTCTACGAACAGCATACTAGCTTTAAGGTATCTTGATTACTATGTAGGTAAGCACTTTACTAATCATAAAGCTTATCGATAACACAGAAGATAACAATTTTTTTAGAGATGTGTGCAGTTTGTGCAACTTTTATAAATAACACAAAATAGCTACTGAAGTTTATAAAATTTTAATGGTTTTCTTGAAACATCAAAATTATTGTGCCGTAATAAGCTAAATTTGGACATAAACTGTTGGTACTTGTGCAGAATTCGAGGGCGAGCGAAAAACACTTGTTGGTATTTTCCTTTCGCGGTGTGCTCAACTATCGGCATGCGCGCATCGCTAGACGTGTGTGTGTGTGTGCAATAGTATAAGTGGTTAGTGTGTGTTATTATTATTATTGTTAAGGTTAACCAACAACTTAGTTAAATGCTTTAGCGCGTTACGTATCTTGTTAATATTTTGTAAGTTAAGTGAGTGAGTGAGAGGGAGAGAGAGATAGAGAGAAACTAAAGCCAGAGGATGCTGCGATTACTACTAAACAACTGCCGTCGCAGTGAGATGCACAGGTAATGACAACCCTGCTCCCCCTGACAGAAAGACCCTCCCCGGTCACCCTGTCACCGACCCACACACACTCACATGTCAGCGAAGGTTCCTCGACCAAAAAAATGATAAAGGTTGCCCTTTTTATTCATTATTGTTGTGATTATGTCATCGTGTATTTTTGTTTTTGTATAGCCAGCGTCTGCTGTCACAGTTGCCACAGGCTCAGCTGGGGCAGCGGCTTCAAAATGCCAGCAGGCTGATGCGACAGCATCCACACATGATGATGCGTCCAAAAACGACAGGAGCAAGCAATGCCTCTCGATCATTACAGACGACACGTGCCCTGCTCTTTGGAGGCGGCACACTCGGAGTGGGCGTGGCTATGCGCAGCTGGTGGGCGTCACGATCGTTAGTTGTGAACTGTGAGGGAAATCGTCTGGCGGGTGTCATACAACACACGCTCTCGGATGAGGATCAACATTTTGACTGGAAACGATTCTGGACATATCTGGAGCCACATACTTGGGAATTGCTTGGCGCCATATTCGTAAGCAACGAGCTCAATCATCTAAAGTTAGCGATGGCAACATAGCTGGCAATATCGATGTTATATTTTTTTGTTTTCATTATCGATAATTTTGTCGAAGCATCAGATAGAAATTTTTTTGAAGTGCGATTCTTTCAAGCTTTATTAATTTTTATACAATGAAGAAAAACTTAAACATTTTAGCAAGTTTAGAATTTTTTTTTATAAAAGTAAAGAGAATAACGCCTTTAGATTGATAAGCTTAATTGGACATTTCAGTTTAACAAATATTATTAAAAGTGACAAAAAATTTTGCTTTTAAATCTGTTTGAATGATGATTTTTTTCTTTTTGCAGGCGGCGCTAATTGTGGCTTTTATCAACATACGCATACCCAATCTTCTGGGTGATCTAGTCAATACGCTGGCCCGATATGCGAATACCTATGTCATGGATCCTATACACAATTCCTTTGTGAAGGATGTGAGCAAACCCGCCAGCAATTTACTCAGTCTTTATATGCTCCAATCCGGCTTCACCTTCATGTACATTTATTTGTTGAGTCGCATCGGCGAACAGATGGCGGCCAAGATGCGTCAGGATCTGTTCAAGCAGATCGTACTACAGGACATCTCGTTCTTCGATGAGAATCGCACCGGTGAACTCGTGAATCGTCTAACTGCCGATGTTCAAGACTTCAAGACCTCGTTCAAACAATTTGTCGCCCATGGGCTGCGAAGTGCTGCCCAGCTTATTGGCGGCAGCATTTCCCTCTTCATGATATCCCCCCATATGGCGGCCATTGCCCTAGCCAGCGTTCCCTGTGTCGTCATGTTCATGACGTACCTAGGACGCAAGCTGCGCACTCTCAGCAAGAGCTCACAGGCTCAGGTGAGTTAATTTTTTAATCCTGTTTCTTACATTTCAATATAATCTACGAATCAGTTTAATTTTGATGTTTAAATACTAGAACAATCGATAACTCGATTTTCGCGAAATCGATATATCATTACTTTAAATCGTTTAATATTTTAATGATCAATCGATACATTAACTTTAAATTTTCATAATCTTCACATTCAATTTTTTTTTTTAATACTCTCCCCTTGACTGTTTTCATAAATTCGAACTCTCATACCTTTGTCAAAACTGAAATGTAAATTTTTATCATTATTTGGCCCGTTTTAAAATTCTTTTTTTTATTGATAAGTTGGTCTTTTAATAATTTCAGCATCAAAATTGGAAAGTATAATTTTTGCCGCTATCAAAGTCTATTATTTCCATACTTTCGATTATTGATTCATAATTTGACACTTTCGAAAACTTTAAACTTGAATACTTGAATCCAAAATTTAAACATTTTTTTAAAATGATAATTTTGTATTTGGGTATTTAAATATTTTGAATTTTTTAATAAATTGCATTTAAATATTAAGAAAGAAATAGTCAAAATAATGGCATGCTTCCTTTGCAGTCGGAGCGCGCGACAGGCGTTTGTGAGGAGGCGTTGTCCAACATCCGGACAGTGCGTTCCAGTGCCTGTGAATATCGCGAGATGCAGTTGTTTGAGAATGAGACGAATGAGGCGGCACGATTGGCACAGGATTTGGGCCATGGCATAGCTGTATTTCAAGGTCTCACCAACTTCTTCCTCAACACGCTGGTGCTCTCCACACTGTTTATGGGTGGACATCTAATGTCAACGGAGAGTTTGACGCCGGGTGCATTGATGGCATTCCTGGTGGCATCGCAAGGCGTGCAGCGTTCCTTGGCCCAGGGATCAGTGTTGTTGGGCACAATGATACGTGGCATGACTGCCGGAAGTCGCGTCTTTGAGTTCCTGGCGATGCAGCCCAAAGTGGAACTGTTACGTGGCTATATCATACCCCAGGAACGTTTGCACGGCGAGATTCGATTCGAGAACGTTTCCTTTGCGTATCCTATGCGACCAGATCAGGTGAGTTTCATCCATTGAGCCATAACTGGGAGTCATTTAATCAAACTAAAATTAGAATTACTATTAGAAAAAAAAAATTTGGAAGAAGAAAATAAAATTTGTTATAATTTTACTTAGATATCAAAATTGGGATACCAAATTTTTGATGACAAAACTTTTAAATATACTTTATCCAATATATTTGATATAAAATTGTGTCATTTTCCATTAAAAAAAGTTTACACTATGAAAAATCGCATGATTCTTAATAAAATACTTTGGATTTTGACTATAACAATTTTTAATTGGATATTGGCTTCTGAACTTCTTAAAATGTTTAAAGTTCTTTATTAAAAGTTGTGTGATTTTCCAGTTATAAAATTCGAGTTATATATAGTCAAATATTTTGGCTTTCTAACCCTTTTGCTAACTCAATTAAAAAATGTTAACACAACATTTTGTTGAACCATTTTAATTTAAAAATTAAAAATGTAATAATATTATATCTTCTTTAATACTAATCAAAAAGATTTTATGTAATTTAGGTATTCAGAAAACTTTTCCTATTTGATTAATTAATTAATAATACCAAATTGTTCAACCTTCTTGTTTTATTTAAGTTTTAGTCTATTTTTGAGTAGTTTCAAAAGAAATTTTGCGAAATTCGTATGAGATATAAATAATAATCTCTCTCTCTCTCTCTCTCTCTCTCTCTCTCTCTCTCTCCTCTGGATCTCAGATTGTATTGAAGGACTTTAGTTTGACGCTGCGTCCTGGCCAGACGGTGGCACTGGTGGGCGCCAGTGGATCGGGTAAATCAACGATTGCAGCGCTCCTGGAACGTTTCTATGAACCTACCTCAGGCAACATCAAACTGGATGGCTATAAACTGTCGGATATATCACCATATTGGCTGCGTGCCAATGTACTCGGTTTCATTGAACAGCAACCGGTGCTGTTTGGCACTAGCATATTGGAGAATGTGCGTTATGGTAAACCGGATGCGAGTAAGGATGATGTCTATGATGCCTCCAAGTTGGCGCAATCCCATGACTTTGTGACGGCCCTGCCCGAGGGTTATGCCACCAATGTAGGTGAACGTGGCACACAATTAAGTGGCGGCCAGCGACAGAGGATTGCCATTGCCCGGGCATTGGTGAAGAATCCACGTGTGCTCATATTGGATGAGGCGACAAGTGCACTGGATGCCACCAGTGAAGCGGAGGTGCAAAGAGCTTTAGACACTGCCGTACAGAATCGTACCACATTAGTGATTGCCCACAGGCTGTCCACCATACGGAATGCCGATCTGATAGTCGTCCTGGATCAAGGACGCGTTGTCGAGGTGAGTTCACTCATGAGTTTTACATATTCGAATCTGAAAGTTATTTTCTAGTTAAATATTACCGTTAGATATATTTTTTGGAAAGACATTATTCGAGAAACATGATAAACATTTATTTTATATTTGTATTTAAAAAAATTAGTTTTATCTCTATTCTTGCTTAATAACTGAAATAACCTGTAAATTCAAATAACATCTAATTGGGATTTTTATGAAAAATAATTATTAATAGTTATTTTATGTTTTTTTAATTAATATTAAAGTTAAATCATTTTATATAATTTTTTTTCTCTTTCTACACTTTTTTCAAAATCAACATATCATTTTTATACTTTGAATTGTACCCGTTACCGTCTCCGATAAATTTATCGAAAATGTTTTTTCCTTGCAGACCGGCAAGCATGACGATCTAATGTCTAAACGTGGCCTGTATTATGAGCTAGTGCGTCAACAGGAGCGAAGGGAGATTCAGGATCAAGTTGAAGCTGTGGAAGCTGAGGAAATATCCACCACAAAATTGCCGCAAGGATAGGCATTGTTAATTAGTACAATAAAACGAATGAGACGATAACATGATTCCCTGTACATACATAATTATTTTTTTTAATTTTTTTTGGTTGCTCAATAAGTTAAATTTGTAATTTTGGAAATACAAACAAATGTTAAGCAATAGAAAACGGCAATCGATGTGATTAGCTATTAGGTAAATGGCACACAATCAATTCATGTAAAATAAATGAAAATGTTGAATTTTGGATTTTTATTTAATACATTTAATATTCAAATTACTAATAAAGTTTAAGTGCTGCCAACTTTCTTAATGGTCATGTCGCAACACAAGACGGGATGGCAAGCTTGGATTACATATTTATAATGTGATCAATTTTCAAATTTACAAAAACTGCAACAATTTTAAAAGTTCTCGGTTAAATATTTTTTGAAAAATTTAAAAGAAATGCAGACTTTTCAGTTATCTTTTTATAAAATTAAATAATTTATTTAGGTAAAAAGCGAACCAAATAGGAAATTTTCACTGGGTGGCAACTTTTTGGCCGGGTGGCATTGCTCAGTGAGCAATGCTCACTATGTTGGAGTAACAACAAAATTCAGTGGGACCGCATTTGTTTTTTTATTTTCGACTTGTGTGCAAGTAATTCGAGTACCCAAACGTGCGACCGACTGTGGAAAATGGTGTGAGCAGGAAAATCGTCAAAATTCGCAATATGCGGTTAAACAACACAGCATCAAAAATCAAAATAAAATATATATAAAATTATGTAAGTGTGTGTGTGCCTCCGTGTACGGTGTTTTGTTTTGTGCATGTGTGTGCGTATAGTTTTGGCTGTTTTGACATCAACAATTAGTAAGAATGCAACAACAACAATAATAATAGCAACTAAAACAACAATAGCACAAGCTTGCTATTTGTTAATGCTGATGTCGTTGCCGTTGTTGTTCCCGTTCCCCCACACATTTTGATCGACATCAACTTTTTTGTTATGTGCGCTGTATGCATACAGTTGGTCCAGCAAGTGATTTGACAATATCAACAAATCACATATTTTTTTATAATAGGTTCGATTAAAGCTATTTTATCTTGAACTTTATCTAAGATTTAAAGACAAACATAATTAAGTAAGAATCTAAAAGATATGTATAACAACTATATAAAATGTTAACAAGAGAAATGGTGTAAATTTTGTATATTGTCAAAGCACTTGCTTGACCAACTGTATATCGTTTGTTTGTGTTTGTGTGCATTCGTCATTTTGCCTGCGTGTGTGCTATTTTTTTTAGTTTAACCATAATGTAACAATGTGCACATACAATGCGGGGCTGCGTCAGCGTCAGCTGGTCACTCAATAACTTATATGTTAAACTGTGTTGCTATTTTTAATGTCATTTTGTTGTTGTGCAAGAATCATCAGTCACTCCATTTCTCAGGGTCAATAACAATAGGCTCCGCTCTGCTCGAACTCGTTGTTGATCCATCCTCCTCCCACCCCATCTTTGAATTCCCATAGAGTTGAGAACTACGGCTCCACTTGCTGAACTAGTTCCACCAACTAGTTGTCATCACGTGATAAATTCAATATACATATATGTATAAAGCTTATCAACTCACAACACCATTTAATGCATTATATGTAACGCCGGCTCTGACATCATACTTCAATAAGACATCAAAATAAAAACCAAACGCAGCAATAAAGTAGTTTGACTTGTTTACATGCGTTTTGTTTAAATAATAGTTCATTTTGTAAAACCGGTTCATTAAACAAAGACTAGCCAGATCGTCCGTCATGGATGCATACTCGCTCTCTCTCTCACTTGCCTCTCAGCATCAGTGTTGCCAGAATTACAAGAGCTTAAATAGCTAATAAGAAAAGTCAACAGGAAAAAATAACAAGTCTGCTTAGATAAGTGATATTGATTTTAGTTTTTATAATTTGAGTTAATTGTAAAATATCGATTTTTTCTCCAACTACCCCTCTGTATTCGCAACATTTTCCCAATGGATAAAATCTTATTTCTTAAATATTTCCATTAATATCTTATCAGCATGGACCTCAAAATATCCTGTGGCTTGCAGTGCAGGTTTCCACACTTTAGTAATTAAAACTTATTAAATTATCTAAGACATTAAATGATGCATCCACTGAAAATAGGCAATGAAGGCCTATACTTACACAGCATAAATATTTTACTTAGGTCGATTTGGCGGGTTAAAAGCTAAGTTGGCAACACAGCTCAGCATCTTACGCTCTCTCTCCCACTCTCTCTCTCTCTATCTACTCTCAGCAAGCGTAACGCAATACACACATGCATACATACGTTTCCATGCATCAACAAAAAGAATACAAACAACAACATGGAGAGAGTACAGGGAGCGTGCTGCCAACCTGCGCGAGCTGCCTCTGCCCGCTGCTCGCTCAAAAACACAACGATGAGAGGATAGTGATGGCACTTGGGCAACAATGGCATTGCGATTGCTTTCGTTGTTCGGTCTGCGATTCCCATCTCCACAACTGGTATTTTGAGCGCGAGAATTTGCTCTACTGTCGGGAGGATTACTACGCACGGTTCGGCGATGCCTGTCAACAATGTATGGCGGTCATAACGGGTCCTGTGATGGTCGCTGGTGAGCATAAATTTCATCCGGAATGCTTCTGTTGTGCCGCCTGCGGTTCATTTATTGGCGAAGGCGAATCCTATGCCTTGGTCGAACGTTCCAAACTTTACTGTGGGCAATGCTATGGCAAAAGTTTACCCATCGATGCCCGACCGCGCATCACAAAAGCCGGCAAACCGATGCACTCGATTCGTCTCGTCGAGATTCCCAAGGATGCGACGCCCGGCCTGCGTGTGGATGGCGGCGCCTTAGACGACGGTTGTCCCACGGTGCGGATAACCGAGTAAGTTGTGCATACTTAGCGCCTTCCACTCACCCTATTCCTTGTAACAGAAAACTAATTTAATGTTTGGTATTAATAACAACGCTAATATTTAAATACTATAACCCAAATAAATACCAAATAAATACCCAAATAAAACCTTTAACTCCATTAAAAATAACTAAACAAATAAACTTTTAACACCATCAATCATTTTAATGTACGTTTTTGAATAGTATTTGATAAGTATTTAAGAATTGATACAATTTCAATTTAAAATTATTATTTTTAATAAATATGTTTGGAATTGCTAAACATATACGGATAAATTATGCGTTAATAAAAATACACGTATTTAAATTAATCACAAGAATTGCACTTATGGACATTGAGTTGAAACCTGAAAGCTCACTAAAAATAAAACAAATACAGTTTTAAATCAGTGTTTTTTAAATTTTTACACTGATTTAATATTTGTGTTTGTAGTTTAAATAATTTTTAAAATAGATAAAATTTAACTCCACTAATGCAAATACAATTATTTAAATCACATGTGATAGGACAAGACAAATAAGGATTTACAGCTGATTTAAATATTTGTATTTTTAATTAAATTAACTTTAAGAATAAACATATTTTAACTCTGGTGCTGGTCTCATGTTTTTCCTTTCTTTCTCTCCCTTTATTTCTCTTGCTCTCTTTCTCTAATTGTTTCACTGTGTGTGTTGGCTTTTCAAGTTTAATTTGTAAATTTTATGGTCGCATGGGAAAATACGCCTTTTCCCTGCTTACCTCGGTGGCGGATCGTTGCTGTGCTTCATATAGGTAATGAGTTCACCCAGTTTCCAGTTCCCAAATTCCCGCAAGCTCAAAAAAAAAAAAAAATAAATAAATAAACAAAATAAATATAGTACACTAATATTAAGTTATGATATTGCAGGATCGATGTTAATCTCACAAATCTGCACATTGGCGATCGCATCTTGGAGGTGAATGGCACACCGGTGAGCAATTCATCCGTGGAACAGATCGATAAGCTGATACGAAGCAATGAGAAGATGTTGCAGCTGACTGTGGAGCATGATCCGGTCCAAGTTTGTCGCAGTTGCAGTCAGGCGGATATACAACGTGCCAGTTCCGCATCCACATTGATTCTGCCCCTAAGCACATCCGCATCCAGCGTTGAGGTGGGCGGACGTGGACGGGAGCGTCTCTATAAAGCCGCTGCGGTCGGTGAGCAGAGCGGTAAGGCGCGTAAAATGCGTCAACAAACTGTGCAGCTGCAGCAACAACAACATCAGCAACAGCAGCAGCAACAACAACAACAGCAACAGTTGCAACCACAATATCAGCCACATCCGCAGCAACTAAAGGAGAAGGAACGCTGCTCGAGTCTTTCCAAGCTGCTGGATGAACGACATACAGCCCAACAACACTCAGCACATCCTCAACTCTATGAATTGTCACGGACGCAAAGCTATCGCGTTGTCCAGAAACCGCAACGCATCTTTCGTGCCACCGATCTGGTGATGGGCGAGAAACTTGGCGAGGGATTCTTTGGCAAAGTGTACAAGGTAAGCAGCGTTATCATTAGCATTACTTTAAATTAAGCATTGCAAAATAGTAGTGCTAATAATGAAAATAAAATTTCCCCAAAGGTAACACACAAGGTAACCGGTGAACTGATGGTCCTGAAGGAGCTACATCGTGCGGATGAAGAGGCACAACGTAATTTCATCAAAGAGGTTGCCGTTTTGCGTCTACTCGATCATCGTCATGTGCTGAAATTCATTGGCGTCCTTTACAAGGATAAGAAACTGCATATGGTTACGGAATATGTGGCGGGCGGTTGCCTCAAGGAGCTCATTCATGATCCCAGCCAAACACTGAGTTGGCCACAACGCGTCTGCCTGGCCAGAGACATTGCCTGTGGCATGAGCTATTTGCACTCGATGAATATCATCCATCGTGATCTTAATTCAATGAATTGCTTGGTTCGCGAAGATCATTCGGTTATTGTGGCGGATTTTGGTTTGGCAAGGAGTGTGGATGCACCACGTCTTCCGGGTGCCAGTGCCAATGCGAGTCCAGCTGCTGGATCTGTGTCATCCAATGCTGCTGCTGCTGCAGCTGTCGACACCAATGCCATGTCGCCCAGCGGCACCTTGAGACGGAGCAAGAGTCGTCAGCGTAGGCAGCGTTATACGGTGGTTGGCAATCCCTATTGGATGGCTCCTGAAATGATGAAGGGCCTCAAGTACGATGAGAAAGTCGATGTCTTCTCCTTTGGCATTATGCTATGCGAGGTGAGTTCATACATTTTCTATCATAATGTGTTACATTCCACTTTATGCAGCGCAATTCGTAAACGTTTTACTGGCTGTGCACTCATCAAATATTTATAGTTGCTATATTCGCTTTATTTTCTATTAATCTTTCTCAGCCAAATCTATTTATCTCATTTTCATACGATGCATTCTTAAACTTTTTACTGACCATTTTTATAACAGTAATGTGACCTTTATTATATTACCTTTCCTGTATCCATAAACTTTCCACAGGCATTTTCTTCCCATTTTTCTTCTGTGAGGATTTAAGTATTAAAAGTTTTATTGTCTGTGAAGGCATTAAATACTTATAACTTTTGTATACACTTTATTTTGTTAAATCTCTCTCTACTTCGGTGTCACATTCGTAAACGTTCCACAGGCTGCAAAATCTTTGCCTCTCATTTTCTTTCTATTTTGTCTTTTGCGATGCTTTCTTCCAAAGTCTTAAGCGCGATATATGATTAATTTAATGATTAAATAAATAATTAATACTGTTCACTCCCAGTTTCTCAGATATTTGAATAATTTTGCGCTTTTTTTGTTCAGATTATAAAGTTAAAAGACTCATTTGTGTGCCTAAGAAAATCCATAGATAATTCCTAAATAAAAATAAAATGTACTATTTTGTGTTCTTTGGCTTGAATTAATATTTTGCTTTGCTTTCTCGCACTCGTAGATCATTGGACGCGTTGAGGCTGATCCGGATTATATGCCGCGCAACTCGGACTTCAGTCTGAATCAGCAGGAGTTCAGGGAGAAATTCTGTGCCGACCGCAATTGTCCGGAAGCCTTTGTCAAGGTGGCATTTGTCTGCTGCGATTTGAATCCAGATATGCGTCCATGCTTCGAAACGTTGTACGTTTGGTTGGAGCAGCTGCGACAGCATCTGGATGCACAACAACAGCCGCCGGCGCGACTTTTGCATGAGATTGAGAACTTTCACGATAGCTACAATAGTTCAGAGGATGCACTGTCGCCGACAACACAACGCAGTCTCGATAATCTGACAACAGCGAGCATGGGAAAGGAGACGGAACAGACACTGCACGTGGAGCTGGAGGAAAAGGAGAATGTGGAGCAGCTGGAGCAGGTGGTAATGCGGGCCCAGGACATACCAAAGTCACCGCATTTGGGCAAAGATTTCTCACCGAGCGGTGAGCGTTTAAGGGACAGCATGCGAGCGCGTCGACGTCAACGTTTCCTTGGCGCCCAGCAGAAACTGCGCGGCCTGACGCCCGAAACCACATCCACGGAACGTGCTCTGAAGCAGGCCTTAAAGAAATGCCGTCCATTTGGTGAGAAAGGTTATCTGGTGGATTTGCGACCAGGCGCAGAGTTGCAATTAAATGATGTGCGTGATTTGAATAATTATTCGGATGTTGACTCCAGTTGTGATACCAGTTTAAACTATCATGAAGTGAATAATGTTATGACGCCTCCGCCTCCGCCTGCAGTACAGCCCCCTCCCACGCCACCCCCCTTGCCGCCCAGCCAGAACGAGGAGCATCGCTCGGCCTTTGAGGATATGCGTACACGTCTGCGTCAATGTCGCAGCAAATTCGAGCATCTTGAGGAGGCGAATCGTAGCAATTTCCATCAATCGCAGCACTCGATGCGTAATTTCTTTAAAACACCGCCGGTTGCATTGAAAATGTTTCAACGTCTGGAGCATGAGGCCACATTGAATGGCGGCAGTGCCGCTCCACGTCGCACCACCCAGCGCATTAATCAAACACCCATTTTTGGCAGACGTCAGTTGCCGGCGACGTTGCCGCAATTGCAACAGGAGTCCGAATCCCTGGAGCACTTGGCATTGGCAATGCCCACAAAGAACAACAACATCAAAACACGGTACCTCTTACAAATTCCCAATCTACATTATTTTATCTTAAAATGTTGCCTTCCCTTCCGACACTTTTGCACCATCGGTGAATTTGTCATTCACATTATTCGCATTTTTTTAAAAAAGAGAAATTCCATCGGTTTTTGATCGATACAAAATACATCGGTAAAATTAAATCAAAAATTGAGAAATCAAACTAAAAAATTACATTTAAGCGTACAATAAATAGGAAAAAACATATTGAAAATAAAAATATGGAATGCCTAAAATATTGAGTAATCACAGCATTCAATAATACATATTTTGAAAAGAAATTGTACAGATAGAAGTGGAAAAAATACTCAATATTCGGAATAATTTAATTAGCAACAATAAATTTATTATGATTTTCGTACTTTCAAGATAATACAAAAGAAAGAAATCATTTGATTATGAAAAATTCAAAATTTATAATCAAAATATTTTTGTTTTTGTCTTATACAAATTTTTGCGGTTCCAATTTTTGGTTTCCTAACAACAGCCATCCTAATCTAATTTTGTTTACTTAAGTTTTCGCATTGTGAGTAATTTTTGTTAACATTTTTGTAGGGAATCCAAACCACAAACGGCGGCAACAAAACGAAGTAAAGCGACAGCAGCAGCGGCAGCCACAACTCTTACCTGCACCGCCGAGTTGCATGTGGCACCAGCGCCAACAACAGTTGCAGCTGCAACAACAGCAACAACAACAAGCACAAGAACAACAGCAGCAACTTCGAACTCTACAGTCGCCAACTCGGATTACCTGCCCAAAAGCACAAATTGACGCTACCATTGTCGAATCGTTCGCCCAGCCAAAGTCAGAGTCAGAGTCGACCTCAAGGTGGCAGCCACAAAGCAAAGCCACTGAAACCACCAAACACCACTGGCAACAACAGCAGCAGCTGCAGCAGCAACAACTGTGTCTCACCAACAAGAATTAGGCCCGGTTCACCCAGCAAACATTTGGCTCAAAGGCACACGGCTGCCACAGCGCAACGTCTGAATAACAATGGTAAGCTGAAGTGCATGAAAAGCACGAGAACATGACAGAGAAGAAGATAGAAAAGTGAGTGGGGAAGAAGTAGGTTATTTTACAGAACATGGTAATCATAAATCGTTATCTACGTCAATTCTAAGATGTTTTCACTAAGATACCAGAGATCGATTTTTCTCGCTGTTTAGGTGGAAAAATGTTGTGTTTTTAGTCTTTGAATGACGAAATATCGTATATCGTAATCTTCGGTCAATTCTGAGATGCTTTCACCAAATATAAACAGAGTTCTATAATGTTGTGTTTTTAGTCTTTGAATGAACAAAAACAAAGTCTTTGACATTTCAAAAGTCCCTTTTCTAAAAAGAGCTGGAAACAAATCTTATTGAATCGAACTAAAAACAAAATATAAAAATTTCATGAAATGTCTTTTTATAACTATATTTTCTTGGTGAAAAATTCGTAATAAATAAAGAATTTAGGTTGCCGTTTCTCAATTTGGGTTTTCCCATTCGAATCAATTTACCATAATTTACATGATAGGAGCATTAGGAATAATTGATTAAATAAGAGTTGAATTTTATTATATAGCTTAAAGATTCGGAAAGATTTTAAAAAGTAGCAGTTATACGAAAAAGAAATCCATGAATTTTGATGCAGAACCTAATGCAAGACTATATGAAAATCGGTTTGATTTTGACAGAGCTATGACAGTTTGAAGTTTGTGAATAAGTGTCAGGGAAATGATATGGTAATTAAAAAGTAAAAAGTGAGGGAGTATAAAAAATAAAGCTACCAAGTTTTTAATCGATCGATGAAAATAATAAACGAGATCAAGATTTTGATTTAGTTATATCCTTGGTATTATAATGCTTATAATTATGAATGTATTTAATTATATTCAATTTACATATTTATTTTACTTGATTGATCGATGAATGTAATAAACGAGATCGAGAAGTTGAAAATTGCTTCCGCGAAAATCAAGCTTTCCATTTAGCTATATCCTTTGTCATATAATGTAAATAATTATGTATATTTTCATTTATGTTCTGTTTTCATATTTATTTTACTTGAACATATATTTTCCTGCTATGTCAAACTAACGATTTTTCTCCCAATTTCTACCTTCACATTCTTTACAGTGTCCTCTGCCTATCCGCAACAACATCAGCAACAGTCGCCGCAGTCGACGAAGAGCACTCGACTCAGCATCCTCAGTCCGGAGAAGGTGCATCGTTTGGGGGCGCATCTCAGCGATCAGAGGCAAAAGATGCGCGACGAGGCAGCCGCGTTGAATCCCAATCCCAACAGCAATGGACATGGAACGGGAAATGGGCGTGCGGGGGGATCGGGGGCGGGGAGTTCGGCTGCGGGGGAACGAAGAAGACGAGCGCCACCGCCGCCGCCAGTGCGAACTCATTTCAACACACGTTGTTAACTGTTATACACGCTCTAAACACCATGGCGACTGTTATATATAGCTGATATACGCGCCACCGCACCGTTATACACGTCAATATTACTTTAACTGTATTTGTATGTCGACAGTTATGCGCGCACTGTACAAAAGGCCAACTGTTATACACGGCATTAACATAACTGCTACACAAAATTCAACAGTTCATCGCCACGGCTGTTATACACGTTCTGTACACCACTGCGACTGTTATAGAAGACATTTACAGACATTTCCATAACTGTTATACATGCCAACGAATCTTAAAAACAGCCGTGAGACACGCTGCAGAAGACACGGCAACTGTTACACACGACATAAAGACATTACATTAACTGTTATACGAATTACAGAAACTGTTATACACGCCGCATTCCACAGTCCGACAACGAAAAAAATACACATTCCGTCATGCATTCAAAGAATTACGAAAAAGCCGAAGAAAAACGAAAACAAATCATCGAAGCCGAAGACAAAACAAAAAAAAACGAAGCGACGGCAGTTGACAGATAACTGTTCGAGAGTAGAAGTAGAAGAACAAGCACAAGCAAGGAAGCGAAATGGAGAGAAGCAGACAGGGAGGAAGAAACATGTTGTAGAGTAACACGCTTGCGCTGTGACCAATGCAAAGAATAGAAAATACCTGTTACGAAACTCTTCCTAACCTACAACAAAAAAAAGTATATAACAATAAAATGTAAGCTTTAATATCTTTAAAATAACTCGAAACTGGTCACAGTGCGGCATCATATAACAGATACGACAGTAATGCTCAATTTTAACCACTGTTATACAGCTAATTGCAAACACTTTGTTTATATAATCCGTTTTTTTTTATATATATACATATATACTATTTAAATATACTAAATATAAAACATGTAGTATATAATCGACAGCAAGCTTAAGTGCCTGTAATATGAAGTTGCAATATTTACAAAATTGTATAAAATGATATAATATGTTCTAACCACTAAGTTTACAGGGTAGTGCTTAATATAACATTTACATATATAACAGTTTCCGCTTTAAGTAACGAACAAAAAAAAACTCATCTAAAAGTTGAGCAAAAAAAAAAAGCTGAAAATGAGATGACAAGATAACAATTTACGAATATTTAGCTACGAAAGACAAAAGGATAGAAAGAGACGAATATAGAAAACCTTGTGCCATGCCCACCATACGCAGTAAAATGCGAGCGATAGAGATGACAACGTTGAGAACAAACAAGAGAAAAAGAAAAATAAAGATAGGTTTGGGAATTAAAGCGATGCGAAAAGAAAAGACATAAATAACTGAAAACATTTAAAAATACTTAATATAAATAAAATTTATTTTTTTATATACATACACATATACAAATACATTAATTACATTCCAATTTAGTGCTTAAATCTAATTTATTAAATATAGTACTTTATACGACAAAAACAAAAATACTGAAAAATGTATAACAGTATAATAAATACCCTCCTATTAACTAATACGTTAACGATACTAAACAAATAATTTGTTGCGCAACTGTAATATATATATATACATATATTTATATATATATATATCTCGATCGGTATTGAGAAACGAAAGTCTAACTTACATAATATGCAAGCATATATTGTGTATAACTGATAACTGTACTACGTCTGGCGATTATCTCTAAAAACAAAAATGTGTAATACAATTGCTCAATACAAAAATTAGTTCGTAAGCGGCACAATGCTAACTGTTATACACTCTCACACACACAGACACACACTCATGTTAATGCTGTTATTACTGTTATACATGCTGTATTGTACTTTATATATCTAGGGATAAATTTAAAAAGAAATATATACGAAAACGCTTACAATTAACTGCAATTATGTGACACGCCCCCCGCCCTTTCTAAATAACTGATTTACATGCGTATAATAATAATAACAATAATTGATGAGATTTGCTTAGCTTAGCTGTTATATTGACTGTTATGCTAACAGCCGTATAACAGTTGTTGGCTAATATTTTTGTCATACTACTGTGAATGTGCGCCTCTCAATGTTTAAACTTTAAACTAACTTTAAATACATACATATATGTGTGTGTGCACATACATATGTATATATGATACATTATAAAATTAGTAATACGTATATTGCGTATATTTTTGTATGCAGTTGATAATTATTATTATTATGTTTAAAAATACATTTGATTCCATCAAAACCCCATATAAAATATATATGTGTAGTTGTTTTTCTTCTTATTGATAAACCCCATGAGTAATGTGTGTGTACAGTTTTGCATCATCATCATCATCATGAAACTTTACCATGGACCTTATCATCAACATCATTAATAGGTTGCATGACTTGGGTTCACGAGTGCTCAAGCGCTCGATATACTATTATACCCTACACACAGTTTTCCACCCACAAAAAAACCCTATAGTCGACTATGAAATACCCTATTTTAGTATATACATATATTTATTTAAACAGCCTAAACTATCGTTATTTTTATACAATCTTAAAGCGATTATAGGTAATTAATGATAATATTTAATATGAATTCTTTGTGATGAAAAAAAGTTATCGATTTTGAAAACTTTTGGTGTCCTTTAAGGGATATCATATAAAGGTTTTAAGGTAAATTTTATCTTGTGTTCAGGATACTGCATTCAGAAAAAACATATCACATTTTCTTTACATAATTCACAATAAAATATTAATGGTTCTTAAAATCGAGGGATAATTTTTATAGAAAATCATAAGGAATACAATATACCATAGTTATAGGTGAAAAACGGGTATAATCAGTGCCAGTTGAACTTTGGGTCGTATTGTCGTTTTGTGTTTGTGTATGTGTGTATATTTGTATCTGCATCTGGTTTTTCCGCATTGTTGCTTCCAGGAAGCTCAATACAACAATTTAGCGAATACACACAAAATAAAGGGCAACACGACAGGTTGTATCTATCGTGGAATTTGTCCCAGACCATGGTCTGCATATCGATCGATATACATATGTATGTATGAGTATGTATGTACATAGATTCATGCATATATGTATATGTGTGAATGTATGTTTCTGTGTGTCCCAGGACAATTGGTATACATACACTCAGCCCAGCAAAAAGGAGGCGTGGCAAATTTCACACACTCACCTTATACGATAAATACATGCGCAGTTCTAACGTTTCCTGGTCTGCAAAATGGAATACATAACATGCATAGTATGTTCGCATAGACACACATTGAAAGTAACATGCATTGCAGAAGTATTTAACAGCACAGCTTGCTGTTACAGTGCTGCCAGGCTAACAGCTGCTAAGACAGCTGATTTTGTCTGTCAATGGGCATTCAAACCAATCAGCTGCTTGCTGCTAATTAGTTTATATTATTTTTCTGTTATTTTTATTTTCTTAGCATTTCTTCTCTGAAATAACTGTCTTAAGAAAAGCGTAATGGAAAACGTCATTGTTAACGATATGATGAAGCAGCTGCTGCGCTTACAAAAGTCGAAAGCAACAGCAACAGCAACAACAACTGCAATCATTTTCAGTTGCAGTGACGTAGCAGCGACGGCACAGTCGTGCGCAGCAGCAGCAGCAGCGACGACGCGCCGTTACGTATTCAAGGTCTACATTTGTGTATCGATACACGAACGTTTGTATGTATGCAAGCCTGCAAGTCTGTATATATATGTACATACATATATGCATGTTCCACAATTTGGTATGTATACGTATGCCCATATATGTATGTATGTTTGCATGTGTATTATTTACATACATTTGTATGTACATAGTATACATACAAAATGTTAGTACTGGAGCAATGGTCGTTGTTCTCGTTCTCGTTTCAACCCCCAACACGAAACGCGCCCCTTTTGCACGACGTCGCGTCGCATCGTCACAGCCGTCGGCCGTCAGCCTTGCTTTGGGTTTTGCTTTTTGCTTTTGCTTATGACGTGCTCGCACGTACGCGACTCACAACTGTTTGTTGTCTGTGTGTGCATGTATGTATCGCGTCATACATGCGCACGCTTTGACAAACATACATATATTGAAATTTGTTTGTATGTATTTACCTACAGTGGCAACTGGCTGTAACAATAGTTTATTGTTGAATTTATTTTATTTAAAAGAGAGAATTCAAACGCTGATCTGTTTATTAATTTATAAAGTAATTTTAGTTTATTTAATTTGACAAAATACTTATAAATTCATGCATTAGTGACATAAATGATTTACATTTATCATAATAGAGAAAGATGACTTAAAACTAAGTTTGTTTATACATGCTTCTTATTAATTTTCTTTATCAAAATATTTATGAATTTAGCCGTTTATTTCTTAAATAAAGCATAACTGAAGAAAAACGTTGTGGGTCAAATAAACTGTGACCCACTGTATATGCATGCTCAAGACGAACGTCTGTCCAATCGGAGAGCTTGCACTGTACGATTGAATGCACGTGTGTGTGTGCGTGTGCATGTGCCAAAAGCACACGCATACAAACAACAGCGAGAGCGTGCGCGCATGAACTGAAAAATGTGTACAACATGAAACGGCAAGCAACCCGGTTGCCAATTGGCTAGCGTGCAGCTGTAATGAGATAAGGCCTATTATAATCAATTACAACAAATTGTAGCTAAATAGAGTATGTGAAGTATTTGTGTTGGCAAAGAAAAGAATTCAACTCATTTATTTTACAATAAACAATACTTTCTAAATTATTATTTTTATATACATATGTATATTTAGTTCATCAATTACACTTAACAGTGCCTGCCAATATCAGTTTCATGTGTATTATTAATAATAATAAATAATGAATGTATACAAATGGGAAAAATTCTACATCTACGTTATCTTAACAGCAATCGGGAATATTAACATTTCAATCTTAATATGAAAATTAAAAATACAAAAGTTATTTTATTATCAACATTCCTACTGCAGCATTTACATGACCTACGTACATATTACACATGTAGATATGTATTTACCACTGGGTAGCTATTTGACGTGCCTGCTATTTTTTGTTTCCTTCTTGTTGTTTGACTATACTTTACGCTGCTTTGCTTTGCGCACCGCTCATTTTCATCATTCTGTAGCCGAACGTTGCCGCGTCAAGTTACGCTTTACGCTAAACATTCTTCGGTATAAATTGCCCACACAATTTTAGCGTCGCTCGTGTACGTGTCTCTGCCGCTATCGCCCTAACTGTATGTGTGTCGCTCCCTCTCTCTCTGTTTGCTAGAGTGTATTCGGGTGTCTCATGTGCAAGCGACAAAGACGTACGAGAACGTATCGCGTACGTGTATATATAGTTGTAACAGTCTGTGCGTTTGTCGTGAGCCGCAGCGCAATAAAAAATTTTAAAGAAAAAACAATTATTGTACAACTAGTTCTGTGTTTATTTATTTTTTTGAAAGTGTAATGTAAAGAAAACAAGAATATTGAGAAAAAATAATTTTGCTGGCCATGTGTGTGTGCGAGTGCGTGTGCAGCAGAAGCAGCGAAAATCAATAACAAAGCGCAAGGCGCTAAGAGCAAAGAAAAATGTACAAGCCGACGCAGCAAAGCCAAAGAGCAATGATAAAAACGACAACAAAGTGCCGGTACGTTATTGAGCAACAAAAGCAACAACTAGAACAACAACAGAAGCAGCAGCAATTGCAGGCGCCATTATTAAACAATTGTATCGATATTTGTTATCGGCACTAATTAATCAAGCGATAAACAGCCGCAGAGCGCGCAAAGAGGGCAACATAAATTTGTGGGTGCGTGTGTGTGTGTGCTTTTTTTTGTAGTGTGTGTGACGCCAAAAAGTGGGTCGAGTTGCGCGCGTAAATTTGGGTCGCAGTCGCAGCAGCAGCAGCAGAAAATTGCAAGCCTCTCTATCTCTCTCTGTAGTGCATTCCATTCGACTTCCAGTTGAACTTACACACTCACTCCCCCGCGCTCGCGCTCTCTTACGCTTTCACACACACTCTTTTTGACACTATAAGTGTGGAGTAAACGTACGTACGCAATGTCGCTGCAAACTAAACGTCAGCACTGTTACCTGTGCGATTTACCCCGCATGCCATGGGCGATGATCAATGACTTTTCGGAGGCAGTGTGCCGTGGTTGTGTTAATTATGAAGGCGCCGATCGCATTGAAGTTGTTTTGGATGCCGCCAGGCAAATGAAACGTTTACATCCCAGCAGTAAACGTGCACATGAGAATGGTGAAGTTGTTGTTCTGCAACAACAACAACAAACAGGATTATTACCACAACATCGTGGTACAGTGCCCAGCACAAGTGTTGGACCCAATTCAGGGGGAACCGGACCTGGACCCTTATCATTATCACATCATCATGTGGCAGCGGTGGCGACTTATCAAATGCCACGAATTGGGCCACCGCTACCACCGCCACCACAACAACAACAGCAACAACAACAGAGTGGCGGAAATAGTCTTATGGATTTTCCGGTTAAGTTGGAGGCATCGCCCGATGTGCGACCCGTACGCATTTCCCATATGACACCCCACCATATGCCGCCCACAGCTGGTCAACGACCTGGTACCGTTACACAGCAACCACCCGGTGGCAACTCTACACTGTTGCCAGCTCTCTCTGTTAACCTAAAGCGTCCACCCTCCGATGATGTTGATGTCGATCAGCAGCAGCAACAACAACATGGTCCCCCCTCACGTTGGCGTCGGCGTTAGTGTCGCTGAACTTGCTGCCGGTAGCAGCAGCGGCGTCGGTGGCAACAACAACAACAGCGGCGTCGGTGGACCGTCAAGTGTTAAACGCAGCGCACTAGAAGATCCAAGCGGCGTACGACCGCCATTAACACGTGGTGAATCGCTGCCAGCACCCGTTAGTTATGTTCCCGAGCGTCAGCTCAACTTGCGCGACAAACAGCAGCCGGTGCGAGCGCCCAGCTTCGATGCATCGACCTTTAAAGCGGGCGGTAAGTTTACATTTCATTCCATTCTAATCCATGTCAAATATCACAACAACTAACACTGTTGCCAAATTTCTGGCTATATTAGCATTTCAAAAAGCTAGAAAAGGCTAGAAAGTATTTGTCGATCTTAACAAATCTTTCATTCCACTCAGGTCTATAGGTCTGCTTTAACTTTATATACTTTAATCGGGTTTTGCACACAAAAAAAATTCAAACTTATATCAACGTATAGAATCTGTACAATAAATTCTACAAAAGTCGATATATGCTAGTGATGGAAAGTATTTTTATAGATAGTAAAGTGATGTTTACTTTAACTTTCAATAAACATATAATTATTATTATGTTAACAATATATAATTTAATCACCATAATAATAATAATATAATCGAGTTGCCGATAGATCGATGTATTTTTACATCATTATTTTAGAATAATTCAAAAAGCGTCCAGATTTGAACAGAAATGGACCGAAGATTTGGTTCCGCATACACACGCACACATATGCATCTGGCTGTGTTTGTGTGTCGCTGGATGATAACCGACAATTGCAAACTGACACAAATCCCATGCAAAGTGAGTGAGCTTATCAGTTAAAGAGAAAGAGAGAGTGGGAGAGAGAGAAAGGGAGAGTAGCAGAGAGCGGGGGCACAGGAAGAGAGATAGAAGATAGGAAGACAGGAGTTGTGCTATTAACGCTTATCAGTCGTCAGAAAAAACTAACTATTTAGCTGATAACAAATCGAAGCAGAGCAGCGATTAGATAATGGGACAGACAGACGGCCATGTTCTCTTATCTTGACTCTTATCAGTGTCTCTGATTGGCCGGTTATCGGACAGTTGACTTTGTCCGCTGCCTGTTTTTATTTTTAATTGCAGTTGCAACAAATGGATGCAGAAGGTTTTGAGTTGGTGGCAAAGACAAAAACAACCCAAAATCCTATTTTTATATCATTTATATTTAAAAAATTAGAGCTTTTGAATCAACCTTTTTTTAAGTTAAAATGAAATGTTTATTTTGTCAAAACATTTCTATGTCTAAATGAAATAAATTTTTCATTTATAATCTCCCTTTTCATAATCTCTCAGAGATTATAAATAATTTTAAAATCAGAGGTATTAAATTAATCTATATAATAAAATAAGGCACAGAATTTTATATTATTATATTGTCAAAGCAATTCCATGACTCATTGTACATACTTGATTAGTATCAACAATCGAGTAGAGTTAAGAGCTGGTGACAAATTTTAAAAGTCACGTTTGTTTTTAAATTTTTCTACGCCCCCTTCTGGCACCGAAAATTTAAAGAAATAAAAACGAGCAATTAGATTAATTTTTTTCCTAAAATGTATTTTTTTTATGTACCTAAGTGACCTTAAGCCTCAAATACACGTAGAAAGTAAAACTCTATCTCTAACATAGAGAATCGTAGTATTTTTCGCAGCAAATGTTATAGGATAAAGTATTTTATAGATTACTTTGTACATGTACATATATATAACATGTTTAGAGATATATGTAGGTATATCAAGTGGTTTTACATCCCAAGTTTACACAACTCTGCTAAAATTTGTTCAGGGTCCGGTAAAAAATCTATTCAAACAGTATCGATTATTTTTCTAATTACACAGAACATAATTCAAGCCAAATGTATTTATACACAGCTAAAACTCTTGGTAGATTAGAAATTAGACGAGATTTTTGTATTAGTTATAATGAAAATAGATTGTCAAACTATATTTTTTAGATTAGATAGCTACCCTAAGGCTCCATTATAATAGTATTATTAATATTGATTGAAATTTAAAATCTTTTTGATTGGTATACCTTGTGTTTTGGGAACTACTGCAAATGAGTGAAAATAAATTTATTTGTTTAGTTAACGTTAGCTAGGAGCAGTCGAAATTAGTAAAAATTACTTTAAATTAACAATAATACAAATAATTGGTTGATAATTATAATTTAAAAACAAAAAAAATTTGAATGGGAGTAGTCGTAAAGCTTTACAATAGTTGCAGACGGGATTTGATTGTTCCTATAATTTATATTTAATATTTTGTTTAGCATATCTCTTATAAAAAAATTTAAATAAGTTCCGTGAATATGCAACTTTTTAAAGCATCACAGTTTGATAAATACCTGCGTTCGATTTCTCGTCAAGGAACTTGAAATGTGTTTTAAAGATCCTTGGGAATAAAACGCAATTTACTACGCGTCATATTAAAAAAGGAAAGCAGAGAAAACAGCTGGGTGTTCCACAATCGAGCACGCTCGAATAAAGCAAGCTTTTTATAATTTTTTTTGTATTTTGTGGAAGGAACGAGCTGTCTTCCAGGCTCTAGACCACAACAAATGCGCGCGCTGTGTGTGTGTGTGTGTGTGTAGAAGACTTGTATACGCACGGAAACGTAGTCATGCACAAATTTCACTTGAAAGCGTCCAGAAGAAAGGGTCGTTGAGGTAGTGGTGGGAATGGTTAGGATATAGAATGTAACTGACAGCGTCTTTTGCAGATGTGCAATTGTCATAAAATTCAAACGCAGAAATGTGAAAAGCGTAAAAACACACACACACACACACACACCCACCCACACACAGTTGTACAGCTAGAAGTCAACGCATTTTGCAAGATGACGACGACGACGACGCAACCCTCGTTGACACGGCGGCACCTTTAGAGTTGCCAACCCTTGCCGACCCGTAAAGAGTCATTTGCTTGTCATGCGCACAAACTAAAAAGCTAAAATACATAACAAGCTCAAATACACACACTCATATACTTGTATGCACGAACGCACACACATATACACAAACCGAAAGGACTGTAAATGTAATAAAAACAGACGTGCAAAAAGTCGAAGTCAACATTGCACAGTGGGACTTCAGGCCAAAAAATTGGGTCTATCAAACATATGATTTCATTAATTTAAAAATTAAAAATAGATGCTTTCATTGATTAATCTATAAAGCAAAAAACGACTACTTTTAAATACTTTAATTAAATGCAAAGTCGAATTTTAAATTTTATTTTATTTTAAATGCAATTGTCTATTAAATGATCTTTACATTTTTAAAATATCTTCACCGCTTCGAAAGTTAAATTTATTGCAACGCAAATTGAATAATTGGCACCACTGTGCGTCGCTTCGCTGTCGATGACTCTCAACTCAGATGCTGCTGTAACTGTGTCTCTCTCTCGCTCTCTTTGAGGTTGTTGCTGCTACTGTAACTGTGCCTCTCTCGTTCTCCACAACAGGCTTGCTCTTGTTGTTGTTGACTGGGACAAAACGAGTTTTTGGTGTTTACTGTGTTCTGTTTTTTTTGTGCTTTTTCGTATTCTTCTTTTTGTTTTATTTTAGTGTGCGCGCGCAAAACGTCATTAAACTTGTTTTGGTTTTTATTTCTTCTTTTCTGTTTTACGCTATGCGATAACAAGTTGCACACACACACACACAGTGTCACATACATGCATTCATACATACATATACACCTTACACATACATGTGCGCATACGCAGAACAGAAAACAACGTAGATAAATTTTTAGTTAGTATACGGAATGAAATGCAGCGATAATCGTACATGCACAACATACATACATACATACAAACTTGCGATACACAATGTATGTATGTATGAATGTATATACTTGTATTAAGTATGCATGTACATTGAATACTACCAAAAAAGCAGCAACAAAAATAATGAAGATTCGATGCCGTCATCTTGTTTGTGTGTGTATGTACTGTGGGGCCAAGCTTATTTTCATTGATGCATTTTTAACTTAAACTACTAGCTGATAATGACAGCGTTCAGCTTTCATTGATATAATGCTGATAATGTTTTTTTTTTAAATCGCATGCAATTTTGTTTATTTTTATTTCATTAAGCTTGAACAATTAGATAATGTTGTCAATTACAAATCATGTTGGCAGCACTGTAAATTGTTTGTGTATGTTGTGCTCTTACGTTTTACGCTGCTTATTGCTTATTACGTGTATTTACGTTACGTTTCTCCATGTGTGTGTTTCATTACCAAAATCGAAAATCGCGCGCGCGTCTTGGAGTGTGTGTGTGTATACTAAAAATATAACAAACTTTGTGTTATACATACAGAAAAACTCTGCATACAAATTTGTACATTGTATGCATGTACATGCGTATTGTTTGTATGTGTTGTACGTTAACAGAAGCAGCGCCGCTGACACGCTAGCGTCATTTACAATCAAACACATAATGCATGCGTACATATGTATGTACATACATATATATGTCCATATGTACATACAGACGTGTGCAAATTAATAGGAACACCTTTCCTTATAGCTTATATGATCCACCGCATTTAAACTATGTTTGAGTAAATAATATTTAGCCATATTTCGACTGCACTTCAATTCTAATAATACATGCATAGATACATACATATCTCCTTTCCTCTACAAGATAAATTTAATTATAAAGTGTAATATGTAAGACATGGAACAAATTAGCAGGGGAAAATGCTGTGACCCAGAATAACGGGTAAAATTAAGGAAACTAACTATTTATTTATTATAAAAACATTTCTAAATATAAATACTAATACATTCAAGAAGCTTACAAAATATATAATACACATTTATTTTTATTTTCCTTTATTTTAATGTTGCTAGTTATATGTATGTGATTAAGATAAAGAATATTAATACTAGACAGTACAATTAGAATATTTTTTGGGAACGATTTGAACGAGTTCTATGTGCAAATAATTCTGTTCTTATTATGTTGCACACGTCTGTGTATGTATGTACACTCAATGCTCCATTTCACTCTGTCTCTGTCTATCTCGCTCCCCCTCAGCTGTCACTTGGTCGTTTTCATTCAGCGCTGTTCGAATTGTGCATTTGTTGTTATTTTGTCTACGAAATCAGAGTGACTATTTCATTGTAAGGAATTTTTCAGTGTGTCTATTGAACTTCTTTCTCGCTCTCTCCTAGGTGTTAATTAGGCATGCTCTCTTGTCAATCTGCATCAGAATGGAGCGTGGCACTTTTACCGTTAACACGTGAACAGCGACGTGCGGAGAGACTGTGTGAGAGGGATCCTCCTATGTATGCAAGTGCCTGTGTTGTCGTCGACGTTGCTGCTTGCGTTTTAATGATTAGATGCAACACAGTGTGCGCACAGTGTGACCAGTAGTCTGTATATATGCATATATACATACATACGTATGAATGAAAGCGACAATGGTTTTTTTGTGAGGAAGGGGGGGACAAATCAGATTTTGTTAGTTCCAAAGCGCTTGGCCCTAATGATAAGCGACGAACAGTATGTGCGTATCATGAGGTTGACATATCTTATCCAGAAATATATTATCAGTTGTTATCAGTATAACAACAGTTCAGAAGTAAACAGGTAACTGCTCGATAAGAATATAACGAACAGTGGTTCTGAAACAGTTTTTTTATTATTATTTTTTTTGTAATACGATCAACTTATTTATGTTAGTTTTCGATAATATAGATTACATATACATTATCAATGATATATCGATTCACATCAATATTAAATAGACTCTACTCCAACACAAAAATAAGTTGTCTTTTTTGAGGAGGGGAAACCGGACAATGAACTCAATTGAATCACTTAGATGACAACGGAATTCTGATTTCAGCATTTTCAGATTATTTATTTTTTAAAATTCTTCTCTTTCTTTTATTGAATCTGTTATCGTTATTAAATATATATGTTTCTAAATAAAACTTTCTACATCGTGTACATTGCATACAAGTTTTTGTGGCTTTTCCTTATTTTTATTCCCATACGGCTTTATAGCGCTCTTTAGCACTTAACTGATAAGTTATGCATGCGTAATATGCTCAAGCTCTAAAACTGACTTTGCGATAAGTATTTTTCTTCCATATTTTACAATCCGATCCGTTGTTGTTATTTTTGTTCTCGTCCCATATTAAAGCGACGTCGTGTGTTTTTATATTCGCCGCATTCCCTCGACATTGGTCCATAAACATTACGAGGCAGCTTAGCGATATGGAAAGAGCAAGCATTTTATTTTATTTTTTAATTTTTCATGTTAAAATGTTCTTTCAAATGACTGCTGGGATTATTATTATTATTATTAGTATTTTGCTATATGTATTTGTAGACTCTACTTTCATTTGCCATTAGTGCGTTTATACACACAGCTGTTTTGTTTATCTTATCGTGAGGTGCCTCATTGAGGCTCTATATGCCACTATCTTATCGCCATGGCCAACTATGACTGATAGCGAGAAGCGAACATACAATATGTATGTACATAATACGATTACTATATATGGTTGCATTCTCCATGGAGGCACAACACACGCGTCTCTATATAGTTTGTTTATTTTTGATTATGCGATGTGTTTTGGGATTTTTATGTCTTTGATTGTGTTTTCTTTTTCCATTTTTTATGATTTTTCAAATTGTATTTTTTATCAAGGGAAATCAATTGAGAGAATCCGAATTTTGAGTGGGTACTTGAAATAATCAGAAAACCATTAAGTGCTAGAGGCCAAAAATTCATAATTTTCAACTATGCACAACGGTTTCTTGTGTACAATGTAAACAATGCGCTCTAAAAATCGTATATACAAATATCTAAAATTGTATAGACATATGGGGAATCTGTGTAGTTGTAAAAATGTGGAGCTCGCACGCCATTTGGGGGTGTGGTTCCCATTATTCATTCATGTGCAGACGGGAACAAATATTCAGCTTACAATATTTTTTTCTTCTCAGTATTTGCAATAGAATTGACAAATGATTCATGTCTAGGCAAAAAAAAAAAAATTTCCAAAAGCAGAGGAAAAATTCTAAAATGAAATTAAACCAAAAATAGATTTAACTAAGGAGCCAAGTGAGATAGCGTGCTGCATTCACATTGGGTAAACTTATGATTTTGGTTTATGTGAAGGAAAATTTATATACGAAGCGAAAATGTGTAAAGTTTCAGTTGAATTGAGTTTTCTATTTTTATATCAAATGTTATTGCTTAAATTTGAAAATATTTGATTATTTTCTCATATGCAACTTTGCGAAATTAAAGTGAATTCAGAAACATCAACAATTGGCATTGCAACCACTGTGCGCGCGTCGCTTGCATATTTTGTTGCTATCTCGTTCTCTCGCTGTCGCTCTCGCTGATGCTGTGATGACTACTTTTTCTCTTTGTTATTGTTGTCAGTATTATAATCATTTATTTATTATTACTTTTTTTTTTTTATTATTTTTACACATTTGCATGCAAAAAAATATAAACAAATGCTATAAATATCCACGTTTCGTTATTGAGGAGGCCACACACACAGCGACGTCGATGACGCTCACGTTGCACAGTGGGTATCATTTCTAATTTTGTATTTTCTTTAAATAATAATATAATTTATATAATAATATAGAATGTGGAAGCTTCGATAAAACAAGTTGCACATGAAGATTTAAAAATATTATCCACGCATATTTTACATGATGTCAAATAATTAAACCTATCCGAAATACACATATTAATCTAATATCATTTATTAAATAACATTCAAAATAGTTTAATTAATTTTATGCATGTATGTACATTTTAAAGAACACTGTCGTCAGCAAAAAATGTTTGTCATGATTTACGGTCTGCGGCCCCACTGTGCGTCTCTGCGACGCGTCGTGGACGCACCGAATTGCGATGTCTGTGCGCGTTTTTAGACTTGCCAATTTAGCAACGTGCTGCGTGAGCAGCAGCAACAACAACAACAACAACATTAGCAACAAGAAAAAGAAGAAGAACAGCACGCAGCAACACAGTCCCAGTCTCAATAAATAAACATAACAGCACTCCGGGGCAGACTAAAGCATTTTGTATGCAGCCCACTGTGCGACGCTGACAGCGTCGTCGACATTTGAGCAATGTGCTCAGCCCCGCTAGGCATACTAATTAAAATTAAAGCCCAGCTCAATTTTGGTTGCCTTTGGCTACGTTTTAAAACAATTTTTTTTTTTTTTTTTTTTTTATCATGATCAGCAGCAAAAGTAAATTGTGGTTACGCGTGCGCGTGCGTTGAATACCCCATGTGCCAGCTTAGCTGTTTTATAGCTAGTTCTGGCAATTTTCAGAGTTTGATTGCAAGAAATATTTTTAATATTGCTCTTACCCAAAGTCTATCTGGATTTTTCAACATATGAACAGCTTTATTTTGCTACTAACATTATGTGTTAACAAATTTGTATGCTTTCTAGCGAGAAACAGCAATATCTTACTTAAATAAGTTGGCTACACTAAAGCAGAAACACTGCTTTTGCGACCTAGAAACTTGTACTATTTTGAATTGTAATTTCATCAATTTTTTCCGCTACAAATTTGGCAAGTGTTGATAACATTTAGAAAAATGTTAAAAGTGAACAGCGCAATGTAGTAATGTAAAGTAGCAACGGCAGATTAACAGCGCCAAGTTAACAGTGGCAAATTGAAACAACGACAGATAAAATGTTTGTGCTTGCTGTTAAGTGACGCAGCAGCAGTTTGCGCATGTACATAACGCATGTACATATATCTGTATATATGAATGTACATAAATAAATGGATTCTTAGATATGTATATGCATCTATATACATATTTGTATGTATGTATGTTAATTGGCGTGACCGCCGCTCGACAAGTCACGCGGCGACCGTGCCGGCTGCGTGACGAAAAAACCAAAGCAAAACAGTCAAAACAAAACTTAAAATATGTATGTATGTATCTATGTTAGAGCGCATGTGTGTGTATGTTCGTGTTTGGTATACATACACAAACGTTAACTTTGTCGCTTGCATGCTTACAGAAAATGAAAAAAGTAAAGATGCAAAAAAACCGGTCTGCCAACTGCATTCTGCACGTTTTCTTCTTCTTTTTGTATATGTGTGTGTATTGCGCTCTCGCTCTTTGCATGCGTCGCTGCCTTGTGACGTATGCGCATTAGTGTTGCCAACTCTTCAGCTGGTAAGAGCTATATGAACAGTTTTAAAAACAACGGAAGATATTCAACAAAATCTAGATAAAAAGCAATTCTAGTTTTTCGTTGTTCTAGTCTTTGAAAATTTAAATTTAGTCTGTAAAAATTTATTTATAGTTGGCATATTATTATAACAACTATTGATTAAATGTGATGTTGTGCATTGATACTTCGATATATTTTGTAAAATCAAAAAATTATTTTAAATTTCAAAATTGGTAGAATCCCCGTCAGTTCCAAGATCAAAAACTTTTCCGCTGTAAGCGCTCAGAAAACGTCAGATCTGGCGAAGAAATAGCTGACTGGGCAACACTGCTGCCTTGTGACGTATGCGCAGTAGCAGCAGCAACAGAACTTGTTTCGTTTCGTGTCGCTGCGTTGTCGTTGCTGCTGCAGCGCTGCGGCTGCTGCTGTTGGCAGTTTGCCAACTGACGTCGCCAGCTGGTTTTATAGTTGTTGTTGTTGTTTGCGGTGCGGCACAGTGAGGCCAGCAACCTGCAAACTGTGTTGTATTGTGACGTCACGTTGCTGCCGCTTGGTGAATGAAAATGTTGTCGTTGTTGCGCGACTGTTGCCAATAATTTTATATATATAAATATGTGTTTGTGTGTGTATGGCGTGCACACGTATACATACATACATACATATTTATATAAACTGTGCAAGAGTTCGTGCCAAGTTCTAAAATTACAAACAACAACATCTTGCAATGAAAATGGTTTCATTTATGTATATGTACATTATTTATTTATTTTTTTTATTTTTATTCATTCGCATAAGAAAATCGAAAGCAGCCTCCATTAATGAAATACTGTAAACATAGGAACACCTTTATAAACATAAAAAAAAAAAAAAACAAACAAACATACTTACTTCATTTTCTTTAACATTTGTTTTTTACCTCGTATTCTACTTACATACATACATATATACATATGTATAGTATGTACGTACAGTGGGCTTTCGATATAGTGGCAGAGTAAATTTGATTCCTTTCGTAAACAATTCCAAAATTAGCCTTTGTTTATTCGTTGGCATTCAATTAAAGTTTGTTTTGATTTAAAAATTTATGCTCAAAAAGATGTTTTGATTGTGGAACTAGTTCTTTAAATCTTAACTCCTTTAACTCCTCTGATTATTGAATATTGATGTAAATTCATACATTCGAGTTCTGCTTCTAGTTTTAAATCATAATTTAAATTTCATAATTAATGCAATTGATGATCTATTTTCACTTTAATTATTATTTATTATTTGAGAATGGTGGGAAATCTAATAGAAAAAACTGCAATACAAGCTTATTTTTTATTTAATTTTATGATAGAATTGGCAATAGTATGTAAATTTACACAGAATTTAAGTTTAATTGAAATCTTATAGACTTTCGGTAAAAAACTCGTTAGCAAATATCCTATATTTTCCTTCGATAATAAAGCTTATTCCTAGCTTTAAGCTCTTTATAACTCGGACTTTTTTATACAACTTTTTTTATAATTATTATTTTAAAAGCTCATTCATACAGCTTAAAGATCACTCTTGCTCAATTTGTTGGTATATTGTGTTCGTTATAATGTATGTAACATAGTGTATGTTATATATTCCTGATGAACATCAACAGCCGAGGCTGCTAAAGCTCCTAAAAGTATGTAGCAGATATTCTTAAATTCGGGACTTCGAATTTAAATTTCCGACTTGTGTATATATGTATATAACAAAAATGGATTGTTCTGTCGGAAACTAAACCTAATACAGTGTCCAATCCTTACTATATTGCAGAGCACATGTCACCGGCCAGTCGACGTAACGGTTCCAGCCCGCCCTCGGGTCCAATGCCCCCCCCGCAGTGTCCACTCGCCGAATAGTTCGGGTAAGTTCACGAAATTCTCCTTTAAAATCTACTTTTCTCTTTAAAATATTAATCGAATTATTTGTTGTAATTGTAGGATCATCGTCGGGTCGCCGTTCGTCGGGATCTCGACATGTGTCGAGCACAACCGTTACAAGCAGCGAAGTCGGCGGTTCGAATGCCGTTCAAGCGGCCGCCGTCGCTGCCGGCCTGGGTGCTGGCAGCGCTGCCGGCGTTGGTGGCTCAATGGTTGGACCAGGAGGTGGTGGAAGCAATTCTCTGAGCAGTTGTAGCAGCGTGGGAGGTGGAGGTGGCGGTAATGTTGCCACTGGCAATGGTGGGAACACTGCTGGACCGTCATCGTTGCCACCTAATCCGAATGCGGTGTCGGCAGGCGGCGATGCCAATGTCAGTGGCGGTGGTGGTGGCAACCCTGTCGGACCAAGTGCCAACAATGGCAGCGGCAGCGCAGTCAACAACGGTCCCGGCAGCAGCGGCAGCCAAGGTGGCGGCGCCAGCGCAGCCGGCATGAGTAGCAGCAGCGGCAGCGGCGTCGGCAGCGCCGCCGGCATCAGCTCAGCGCCAAATTCAGCAGCAGCGGCCGCCGCAGCGGCGGCACAAAACGCCACACTCAAGTGCACCCTGTGCCAGGAGCGTCTCGAGGATACGCATTTCGTGCAGTGTCCCTCTGTTAACATTCACAAGTTCTGTTTTCCCTGCAGTCGCGAAAGCATCAAGCGTCAAAATGTAAGTACTCCATCTATCTCTCCCTCGCTCACACTGTTACTCACGCTGTCTTCTTCTCTCTCGTGTGCTTTACAGGGCCTTGGCAATGAGGTTTACTGTCCAAGTGGTGAACGTTGCCCGCTAGCAAATTCCACCATACCGTGGGCATTTATGCAGGGTGAGATCACCACCATATTGGGCGAGGAGGTCAAGGTGAAGAAGGAGCGCGAGTCTTAATGTCCATTTTATTGTAAAAAGCTGCGCAGAGCTTTGGAGCACTTTTGAGAGAGTGTGTGTTTGAGTTGATTTAAGCGCAAGCTGAATTTATAAATTCAAATTGGTTTGGCGTTTGATCGGAGTTGGCAACACACTCTCCCTCTCTCTCACTCTCTCTCTCTCTTAACCAATTACGCAGACAACTCTCCCACGCTACTCTCACTATCGCTCTCAAACATTTGCCTCTATGCGTACGCCGCGTGCAGGCAAATTGCATTGATGAGAGCAGATCAAAGAGAGCAGAAAGAGCGAGATGAGTAAACTTCTTTTATTTTTTGGGGCGACCGCGACGCCGGCGTCGCAGCAACAGCGGGCGCGCTCTGTCCATGACGACCAACAACAACAACAGCAAACATTTGTAGTCATAAGCAACAACAAAATTTGTAACTTTTAAAGAGAAAAGAAAATAACGAAAAGAACAACAAGCAAATAGTAGATACAAAAGAAAACACCAAAAGCGAAAGAGCATCAGTAAAATTTGTAGCATACTTAGCAGCGTCAAAGTGAAAGGGAAATTTATTTATTTTTTACTCTACTTTGTAAGAAATGATCAGCAAAGAGAGAAGAAAACGAAAGCAAAGCATAGAAGAGGAAAACACATGCAAACAAAATAAAAGTAAAATATTTAAAGTGAATTATTTGTAATACAAAAACAAATAAAAATGGTACATTTACGTATATGGACTATATATATATATATATACATACATAAATATTATATATAAATATTTTTTTTTACAACTATTTGTATAAGATAATTTTTGTTGTTAACCCATGCAAATGATTTAAATACTAAAGCTTATTTAGTTTGTACTAATGAATTAATTTATTTTTATGCAGTCTTTATATTTTACTTGATATACGAGAATATTTATATATTGTATATCTATATCTATTAATATACATTTACTACAAATACATGTATGTATATAAATATATATGTGTGTATAATAAATAATTTTTTTTTTTTGTATCTTTACTTAATTTAATGATCAGTTTTTAATCTTAAACTTGTACATATGCATAACACGGAATATAAATATATATATTCAATATATATATATATTAAAAGCATGCATAATTATGTGTGTATATATAAAAAACAAAATAAATAGAAATATATATTTGATGTTGACAGCAACAGTTCGAAAACAGAACGATAACGACGAACGATACAACCCAAAACAAAAACAAAAAAAAAAAATAAATAAAAAATACAAAATTGGATAATTTGGCAAATACGTAAATTTTTAAAACGATTTTTAAAGCGGATCGAAAATGGAACGTAGTTTTATATATTTTGTTGTCGGTAGTTTTTAAAACTAATACACAAAACAAAAAGCGAAAAACAAAAAACATATGGAGAAAACAGGCAAAGTTGCCAAATTGAAAAACGGCAACAATGCACACACTCTTTTTATTGTATTGTATTGTATATCGATAACGATATGTCTTTTGTGCTTGTGCAGCGAATTTTCTCAAAAAAAAAAAAAAAATAAAAAAAATAAATATTTGTCAAATGAAAAAAGAAAAAACTGGACCAACACAGTATGAGGAAAGTTTGTAAAATACAAGAAGCGATAATTATACAAATCTATAGTTGCCACATTAGCTGCACTTACATACATACATCAATAAAACCATATATATGCATAAATAAGCAAAGAATAATTCCATAATTGAACAGTTTGTAATACAACAACATGAGTTAGCAATATCACCAATCAAAAGCATAACCTGCAAAACTGTCGATATACGCGTCAAAGATTTCCGACTGCACATTTCAGAAATAATCGATAGTTGTCATTTGTAATATCGATGGATTTCAGGTTAACTGGTGCGCTGAGGCAACTGTACTTTTTACAGTAGATTACTAAACGGTTTTTACTAGATTAACGCATACGAATATAACATCAAATAACAAGAATATCAAATCAAAAAAAAAAGGAAAAAGGAAAAAGGAAAAATAAAGAAAACTCAATCAAGTCGATAAATATATATATATATAAATATGCATTATAAATATATACAATTTATATATATAGCTATAAATAATTGTACAGCAGGCGCAACAGCTGTCTCTCTCTATCTCTATTTCTCTCAGTCTCTGTCTTGCTCTATTCTCTTTTCCACACACTTTGTTATCTTTCTATGTGTACATCTGCTTTTAATTTTAAAATTATAAACACTTCTTGTGATAAAAGATCGTTATGTAACTATCTCCCTCTTTCTCTGTGTCTGTCTGTCTCTATCAGCGCATGTTGTATTTCTTATGTCAACGATCTGGCAACGCTGTCTGGAAAGAAACCAATCACAATCAAGCAATTAGCGCACAATTTTCATGGTTTTTTAATTTTCTTCAGTTTTTTGTGAATTAGAGAAAATGGGAATTCCCCTCGAAAATAATCGACGATCATTTATGATGAAGTTAAGATCTCATAGTGTCGAAATTTGTAATTGTATAACGCAATAGGCCAATACCAACGTTTAAGTAAACTAAGTATATAAAAAGATAAACAAAATAGAAAAAAATCGGAAAAACTGAAAGAAAAAAACAAAAAAGAAAAAAGTTAAAAACTTAACAAAAATTTCCTTTGTAAACGTTGGTGTGTGTGTGTGTATGTGTGTGTAGTGTCCTTGATACAGTTATCATATAGTGGCAAACAAAAAAGTTATCTAAGACAAACTGAGAAAAGAAAAGCAAAAGATAAACAAATGAAAGCGAAAAAAAAAAATTGATAAAACAAATGATAATCCATGATATAAAGGCATTTTTTGTGTGCATTTTGTGTATGTTCGATGTCGGCTAAATGTTTCAACTAAACTTAAAGAAAATGTAATGAAATGACATGAGAAGACCAGAAAGAATGCATATACATTTTATGTATGGATATAGGCAACACCAATTTGAGTATGCTAATCGAGATTCTAACTGATATCGATAAATCTACTATCGACACCGATTAATTGTCTATCGCTAATCGGCTATCGCAATCAAAGGCGTATATACCAAGTATATCTAAAGTACGTACTTATATATGTATATCACACGATAAAACTAAGGCAATGGGGGATGATAATGATAACGATACTGATACCGATAACGATACCGATAATGATAATGCTGATGATGATGATGATGATGATGATGAATATGGAACTGCCAACTGGCAAACCAATTAAAAATACTATAACAAAATGAAACTTAAATCCAATACAACTGCAGTTTTATTCTGGGCTCATTTTCTCAGCTGGATGTTTGCTTAACGCGAACTTGCGAAGATACCTTAAAGTTATCTGTGGATTGAAAAATTTTTGTAATTTGGCCCACTAAATTGGAAAATCCAATATTTAGTCAGTCAACCGAGCTGAAAGTGTTGGAGAACAATATAATGTGGATCTGACAACTCTGTTGAATCCGTTCTGGGGACACATCAGCGATAACAGCTTCTAATTTTTAGCCAACAGATTTAGCTACTTGTGTTTTTTTCTCTTTAAATGGAGTTTTCATATTTTATTAAGCAACTTTTTCTACATAAGAAACTTTTTTTGAAAAATTGGTTCAGATTAGTTGCTTGTATAGAATGCTCACTGTATATTGTTCTTAGCTTTGTTATCTACATGTCATATGTTATATACACAAACAGACATACAGACAGAAAGACAGACAGATTGCAACGAACACAATATACCCATTTACCTAATTCTTAGTTAACGGATATAATAATGATTACAACAACAGAAATACACTAAGACACATGGAATAACTCAACTATGATTAGCAGAGAATTCACTTTTGAGATATTTTTCATACATTTGTGACCCACGAACCAAGAGCATAGATTACAAAAGTATTGAAGGAATGTCAAATTTTAGAAGCAAGAATTTGCTTTGATTTCAAACTGATTTTTAGCGGATCTAAGGATGAGACCAACATCCTTCTTGCTGTACTTTATCTGTGTCTTGGCTTTCTTGGGACATGTTCAAGCTTGCTATCGCATGTCGTTGACCATGATATTTCACGTATATGGAGCAGAATGTTCCGATGTTGGAGGTTATCATAGGGGAAATGGAAATTGCATCATTACCATTTGTGCTGATGGATATGCCCAAAAGCGCTATCATTGTGGAAACGGACCTTGCGATGTTCTGGAATGTGACTTCCGTAATATTCGAGGCGACTGGAGGAATAGTTTCTTTGAAAATTACAAGAACTTCAATATCAATGTCACGGACGGATGGTGGAATTCCTAAAGGAAATTAAAAAATGTCTACATATCCGAAATCATTTAATTTTATATTAATAAAACTTCTATTTGTGAGTTCATTTGATTATTTCAAGCTTTTTTCACTGCTCTACTTTCATTTTATCTTAATCAAAGCTTAAAACTAAAAAATACCGTGCCTTGAGAGCGACATCTGTTGTCAGTTAGCAACACTACAAAATGGAGCTGTAGATGGCGCCACCTCGCAAAGCAAATTTGAATGTTCCTAAAATATCCGTTTTCGTTAACTATCGTTGTGTTGGTCATGTAATAAACATAATCGATACTATATCGATAAGGCGACTGTTGAAAAATAAAAGAAAGACCTGGCAATTACTGATTTAAAAGAGAAATACGAATTAGCTGAATTCATTAATTTGCTGTTTAAGGACTTTTGCTTATTTATGCCGTTTCAAAGTAATGCCAATGTTTACATTTTCAAAGAGAGCCACAAACAACTGACAACTCACAACTGAGAGCAAGAGAGCGCACGCTGGTTAAGTGGCAGCATGAGCGTAACGGAATGCGGCTCTCAATTGTCGCTGTCAGTGGCGCTGCCGCTGTCGCAGTCGCTGTCGCTGCCGCTGTCTGAATCCAAGTTGTCGCTGTTTTTTGGCTGCTTTATTTGTGCGTGCGCGTTGCCAATAAACGGGCAGAGGCTTCTCTGCTCCTGGCGCAAGTGGCGCAGCGAATTTCGAAATTGTTTGTGATAAAATAAAAAAATGTAAATTGCGGCGTAGCTAAGCGTAAAGTATAAGCATATCAAAGCGTTTCCGTTTCCGTTGTGTGTGAAATATTTGCTAGCACCTAAAAGTAGGCAACAAAGTGTGCTGCAAGTGAATTTCGGTTAAATTGTAACTAGTTGTATTTGCCATCGCACTCTCACTCCCCAGGAATTCCCTTGCAGCGTCAAGCGCAAATTGTTTGTGTTATACACAGGACGTGGCAGAATACCACGGCGCGACGCCCACGCAGCAGCAGCAGCAGCAGAGAGCGCACGCAAGAGAGCAACGACCATTGAGAGCATGTGAGCGAATGAGCGCAGGCACAGTGGTACAGCGTTGATAACTATTCTGACAATTTGATGACTAATCAACTGCCCAGCCCAGGAGTTGCTCTTTTCACACAGCAAGGTGTGATAGGTGTGAGCAAGGGACAGAGGCAGAAGGAGAGAACTGCTAGTGATCAGAGCTATTTTTTTTGTGATTGCTTGTGCTCTCTTCTGCCTATTGAATGGTACATCCAACTCCACGCGATCTATTGCCTATTTAATGGGATCCATTGCCACAACCGCTGAAGTTTACGAAAGTGGAGACAACGTAAAAAGCCAGAGTTTTGACAGTGCCAAGAAGCAAAATTACACAATAAATAAATAGTATAAACAAATATTCAGTTAATATGCAAAAAATAAAATACACAGCTAAACATATTGACAGCGAGGCAAAAAAACAAAAAATATTATAGAAATAAAAAATATATGAATAAGAAAATATTAAAATTGATCTGCTAAATTCAAATGACAATAAACGAGGCAAAATAATGGATAATTAACGACTTGCATGCACTTGCTGTAAAGCGATTACAAGTTAACAGTTTTCGCGCAAACTTTGCTCACTGTCTGCATTGAGAAAGGCAGCAGTAGCAGCGCAGCAATAACAACAACAACAACGAAAACAACTTGACAACGACAACAAATGCGGCCTTTGCTTTGGTTGCCATCGCGCCGTTAAACTCTCCTGTTTTACTCTTCCTTCACTGCTTGTTCCGTGCCTGACTGTGTTAGTGTACGTGTGAGTGAATTTTTTTTTGCGCTCTCCTCTCACATTACTAACGCAAAATTAGACAAAACGTGAAATGTGTGTCGTCGTCTTTGCAGTTTCAGTTGTCGCTGTTGCTTTTTGCGGCTATTTGTTAAAGCACAAGTCAACAAAATAGAAATTAAAAAAGCTAATTAAACTATCTATATGTAAATGCTAGTTTGTTAGTTTATTTTTTTTGCGAGTGTGTGCGTTTGTGTTTGCAGGCTCGCTCAATTGCGCTCTCTGCAATTCACAATTCATTTTCATTCACAAGTGCAATAGCAAACAACAACAATGAGAAGAAGCAGCAGCAGCAGCAGCAGCTGAAGAAGAAGAAGAAGCAGAAGAGGAAGCAGACAAATAACTCAGCGATAACAATGGAGCGGCTTAACGAAATGAGTGAAGCGTGTGCTTAACCTAAAAGTGCATGACAAAAGTTTTCGCACACACGCACACACAAAAGAGTGAAACAGCAGTGAGCTTTTGCTTTTGTGTGTGTGAGTGTGAGTGTGAGTGTGTTTGGTTAAACTCAATTCATTGCTTATTGTTTTTCACTTACGCTATACACAGATAACAACAACAACAACAACATCAACAACATAGACAACAACTCAAGCAATCGCAACAAATAAAAACAACAACAACAACAACATCAATGCATAGTTCCTGCTGAATAGCTTTTATTTTTTTCCTGCCGCTATTGTGCGCGTGTGTTTGACTGTTATTGCGCGACAGTGTGTGTGTGTGTGTGAATGTGTCTTCATAGCCATGTTAATGTTGTTGTTTCCACAATCAGCGACAGCTAAATACTGCCAACCGGAAATAAAATGATAACAACAACAACAACAACAACGAAATCTATAACAACAACTACACTGATAAAAAAGAGGTACTAAAATCAATCAATTTGATCTCAGAACTAAGAATTTTAATCTAAAAATGCGTCGAGCATTGCTGAAAGTTAGAAAACACATCTTGTATATAAAGCAAAACTTAATTAAGACCAAGTTCTTATTGTGAGCATAAATGTTCTTAAAACTCAATTCAAAAAATAAAAAGAAATGTAAAGATATTGATACTTAATAATTTATACTTAATAATTAATTTATTTTTATGTATTTGTTTTTTGTTTTCCTTGGATCTTTTTTAAATCTATCTTATTGGAAATGTCAAGTCAAGTCAACAAATAAGGAGAAATAAAAAGATTTGGTACTAAATAATTTATGTTATTTTTGTGCCTTTGGTTTTTTTTTTGCCTTTAAAATATTTTTTTTTACTATATTGTATTCTTATATTAAGAACTGCGATTTTTAGCTTAATATTTCTAGTGTTCGTGATTTGGTCTTAAAGATGTCTTATTCTAGGAACAACATATTTGACATGAATTTTGTTGATTTTGGAAGATGGTTTTTTTTTTTTTTTGCAGTGTACAACGAGAACAACTTCCACTATTATTGTAGCTTCCTAAAAGCCTAAAGCCAAAAGCCCCTGTAGCTAGTTTCAATTGCATAGAAAACGAAAAGGATAAAAAAGGAAAATCTGAAAAAGAAAACTAAATCAATTCCGGAAAACATGGAACGCATGTGGCGTAAAGTGAATCACAGCCTGCGCAATAACAAATCGCAGTCGCAGTCCCAGCTACAACAACAACACCAACACTTGCACCCCCCAACAACAGCAGCAGCAGCAGCAACAACAATGTAATGCTGGCACGGGCGCTGCAACACCACAATCCACCGACACCATCAGCTCAGCAGGAGGATTTGGTGATGCTCAACTTGTGGTTGCCACACAGAATTTACAGGCACCGTGTGGCGCCACAGCTGTTGTTGCTGCCACATCCGCATCCACGGCAGCTGGCACGTCCTCCAATGTTGCCGCCGTCACAGCAGCCGCTGGTGGCAGCAATGCAACCGGTCGCCGCCTGGCAAGCAGCGGACTACAACAGCAGCAACAACCAACTGCCTCAAGTTGCCACAAATCGCTGAGTCAACATGTTCTACAGACGCGCACCGCATCCTCGGAGCGTAGACGTCGACGTCGACGCAAGAGTCGGCCGCGTCGCAGCGGCGGCATGGCCAGTGTGACCAGCTGTGTGGGCGATGGTGGTGGCGATAATATGTCGTAAGTATGTTCCCGGATTATCGAGCATATCATTGGAGAGGGGCTCCTAAATAGCTGAGTCACTTGTGCTTAGTTTCTTATATTAAGAAATGGTCACACTGAAGTGGTAGGGTCTTTATATCGTGCTCTTCAATAGACTAGTCAGTTGGTTTTATGCCATATGACTGATTCTTTCTGTAAATTGCTGAGAAATGGTCACATTGAAGTGGTGTGTCGTAAGTAATATTAACCAAATTAATTCAAGGGAGCTCCTATATGTTAGTTAGTTAGTTTTAGGCCTACCGATTAATTTTTAATCTCAAATGCATTATTTATGTTCAGAAATGGTCACACTGAAATGTTAGGATCAGTAGAGGAGTTCAGGTAAAGGTGAAGAATGGGAAAAAATTGACAGTAAACGAAGGAAAATTTAATTTTCCAGCTTTTATGTAGAATTGTGTAGAATAAAATACTTACCAAACAATGATAAATTTGATCGGTTCATTTTTGACAAAGTTATGACAGTTTGAAGTTTTCGACATAGAAACAAAGAAGAATTATGGAAAAAACATGACAGCGAAGTATAAAAAATATAATTTTCCAGCTTTGAGGGTAAACTATGCCAAATATTCACTGTTTCTCTTGAGGAAGTCCATTTTATGTGTATTTGGTCACTCTTATTTGATTTAACTTCAAAATTGGAAAATTTAACTATTGTTCATCACTGTCAGTTTTAGCCATCTCTTTCAACACTGTCTAATGTTCTGTACACATTTTTAAAAAACTAAAACTGTCATAAGTTTGGCGGAATCTCAAATTTATTATACTTAGGCTTCTAATTTGTTTTCGTATTCAAAATTGTGAAATTTGATATTTTTCTTCACCATAAGGTCTGATGAAATGTAGTATAAGTCATAGTTCCGAATATTTTTTAAAGTATTTGCAGATTCAATGCAAAGCATAGCATTTAGTGTCAATTTAATGAGGGAAAGAATTCGATGTGATAATAATATGATTCACTTTCTATATTACAACTGATAAACTTGTCAATATTTGGGTTGATTTTATTATAATAAATGTTGAAAGAATTCTCGCAGTTTAATCCTCGACTTGACCTGATAATTGCAGTTCCTCTGGCGGCTTCTACACACTGAAGGAGCACCATCAGCACTATAGACATGGTCATGGTCATCATGGAAGCGGCGGCGTCTCCAGTTCACATCGTTTGTTTGCCACATCGGCGCCAAGTGGCACCGTCATGATGTATCCGAATGCACAGCGTGCAACAATGGGTAGCACAATGGGGGGAGAAAGAGCAGGAGGAGCTGGAGCTGGAGGAGGTGGAGGTGGAGGAGTTGCAACTGTTGCCCCAGCAGCGCCGGACATTTCGCTGAGGCAACGCGCGGTGGCAAAGTTGCGCATGTTCAACTTTCATCTCAACTGGGATCTGCATATGACGCACTGCAAACCCTGCGGGTGAGTGGCACCTGTAGCAGTTGCAACTGGCTGCCTGGAGTTGCAACTTGAAAGTGGCAAGCACTTGAAACAACTCCCCATTTTTTAAAATTTTCTTTTTCCAGTGTTTTTTGTGCTTTTGTTGGGCGACAAGTTTTGGTTTTTGTTTTGAGTTTTGTGGCATAGAACAAAGTCGGTTAGTTGGTTGCATTGATGTGTGGCAAGTGCTGCGGGGGCGTTAACTGAAAACCCAAAGTGGGTCGCCAACATTCCCAACATTTTCCCAATCCATTTGCGCCTTTAATCCATGTAAATTCAAGTAAATGACACACAGTATTTTAACTCAACTCAACTGAACTCAGCTCAGCTCAACTCTTTCAGTACCCGAAATGTGTCAAATTTTAATGAAGCAACGAAGCTAACGAGCTTCTTGCCACGACAGGTGGCAAGTGGGGCATGCCACACAGTTCGTTTGAGGCCTCTGTTGACAACAAGCCGCAAGCGCCAAAGTTAATGATGTGGGCCAATGGGGAAACATCTATTTACCTTCTTCTTTTTCATTTCATTTTCATTTTCGTATTCGTTTCCGTTTTCCCTTTTTTATTTGGCAGCTTAAAAACTTTGGAAATTCTCTAAAAATTCTGTTGATGAAGAATCGGCTGGAAAGTCATGAAAATTAAGGGGCTGCAAATTATATATCTAGTTTAGGAATCAAATTGGAAAGTACACTGACAAATAAGGTTATAAAATAAAGATTTTGCATTAGAATAACTTGAGAATAACTCGTCGTTATATAATATTAAAGAACTGCTTTAATATTCTTAATTTTCCAATTTTAAAGATGTTAATCTGGATGATTTAAAGAAATTTGTTGTTTAAACTGCAATGCTTTGAGTTCTTAATTCTAAAACATTTTATTTTAAAAAAATCATTTTCGCTTAACTAAAAATTATAGAAAAACTTTAAAATATCACATTTTTTTGGATTTTTTTATTTTTTGTCTGTTTTTTTAAATTTGTCTCATTTGAGATAAATATTGGTTAAATATTTTTGATTTTAGAAGAGGTGTTTTTTTTATTAGTATAAATTTTTAAACAGAACTTAAAAATAATGCATAATACTAATATTTTCTCTTAAACGATCAATGAACTTTAAAGATGAAAAGTGGAGCATTGTCTTAAGATAGTTGTCACACAGTCTCAAATAACAATTGACAATTTTTTTCAACTATTTTTCTTTTGCAACTCCTTGGTACAGTCCACGTTTAAGTGGCAGTGGCAACATCATCACCCGTCGTCTCTGCCGCAATCGTCGACGTGAAGACAATGAGCTCTATCGCTCCAATAGCTTCAAGTTCGAGCGGTTCGAACGCAAGGAATGCCTCGAGGAGCTCTCCAACACTCTACAGAAACAGGTGAGTGCTCCCAAGTATTTATGCATAGTCTATGTATATTCAAGTACAGTTGTGCACCCGAACTAAGCCGTTCAAAGACCATTCAAAGACCGTTCTCCAAAAGCTATACAAGGAAAAAAGAACACGGGAACTTTAATCAATATAAATCTTACTATAAAAATGAATCTTGAAAGATAATTTTAAATTCCTTTTAATATACGTATAATATAATGATACATTTTGAAATACACTTTTCAATTAGAAGAACTCTCAGTATTTTATAACCAAAAATTCCAAAAATGTGCATTATTCTTTTTCTTTATTTTGTCAGCAAAAACAATGAATATTTTTGTTTAAAAATAAAAATCAAGCTGTATGATAATTTTGGCTTTGTTGCTGAGTATGAATTTATCAGTATGTAAAAATTTTGGTCTATTAAAAATCAAGGTTATAATTTAAATTTTATTTTTTAGAAGTAATAATTATTATCAATAATTATTAGCTTATGAGTTTTCTTCTGCTCAAAAGTAATGATTATTGTTTAACTTTATTTATGAACTATCTAACATACAAATTGAGTAATTTCTTTTAGCAATAATATTTATTAATGTTGAGTAAATAATAAAACTAAAGAAATAATCAATATTTTATCAATATTTTTGACTCAAAAGTAATGATAATTGCTTAAATTATGAAACATAGCTTAAAATCTATTATTATTTTTGCGAGTAAACTAATGAAAATTACAATTTTGAAAAACACAGATTTGTCTTTAAGAATTCTTTTGATATGGAGTTACTATAACTGAATTTCAATTAAAATAAAATAAATAATAAATGAAAATAAGAATTAAAATGACCGTTGGGCTGCGTAATTTATGCGTGCCTGGACCACATGTTGCATGCCACGCTCATCCATCTTGCCGGGCCAAATTTATGCGCATAGATTACAACTAATTGAAGTGTCGAAGGAAGAAATTTCTATTCACCCTCCCCACCTAATTAGAAAGGTTGCCCCCCCCACCCTCTGTGGTGTCTGTCTCAGCTGCAGTTCAATAAAGATTGCATTAAATTTCGACTTAATTTGGGGTTGCGTCTAGGGGTCTAAGTGGGGATCTAGGGGATGGGTCTTCGTCACAGGTGTCTGTCTGAAACTCTTGTGTTTTTTTTTTGTATTTTGCCGAAAGTTCATTCGCCAGTGCTGCCCCCGGGTGGGGCAAGTTCAAGGGGATCGGGAGAGGTGAATCTAATTAATGGCGCGCAACAAATTGAATTTTAATTGAGCGTCGAATTTGATTTGCCTTGTGAAGTGTGGTCCACGGGCCATTTGAGATGTCCTCTCCTCATTCTCATTCTCAGTCTCGTTCCCAGCCTCCTCCTCAGGCTCCCCCTTCATCTATAAATCTATCTGCCTCGGAGCTGTTAACCAACTTAACTGAATTTTAGGCCATTGATTGGTGCCTGTAAGAGAGCTGGTAATTATCAAAAAGACTGCCAACTGGACTTGAATTTGAAATGACTTTCACTACGAATTAATGTATAAATTGTTTCAAGCACAAATTGAATTGTTTTTCAAACTCCATAAAGTTTTTTCCATACTACCGGCACAATTGATTTTAGTGACAAAATAATCCTTGTTCAAATCTCTAAATGATTCTAAAAAATAATTCGAACTTGGTCATGAAATTCCGTTGAATTTTAAACAAGTTGTTAAATTGAGAGAAGGCAAATATTTGTTAAAACACGTTGGCATGGGAATCCAATTTTAAATACTTTTTTACTTATAAAAAAAACCGTGTATATTAAAAAACACACATCTTTAGAGCTGAAGACTTGTGTTGAAATTGCCACATAATTAAGTAGCCTGTAATTTTTATATTATCTGTTAGCTCTTAAAACAAATTTAAATTTCTTAAATTTACATACTTTTTATATAAAACTGCGCAAGAAAATGAAAAAGGTGTTGTTCCCAACTTACAATTTGTAGGAGATCCCTGGAGTTATAGACACGTATAGTAAACAAGTTGCCAGTTCCAATTACAGCGTTTACTCTTTAAATTGAGATATTCTTGTGGAGAAAACTTGACTTGTATATCTATCGGACTCTGCCATAATTTTGCAAGTAGACACAAACAGTAAACAGCAAGTTGGCAGCACGAATTAGTCCTTCGATGCATTCAATTGATAAATCTTCGTGAAATCAAACTGGACGACAATTTAAGGCCAATGTGGGGAGAACTTAATTTGAAGACCCATCGAACTCTGATTACATTTAACACGTAGACACAAACAGTAAACAACAAGTTGGCAGTACCAATTAGGCCTTTGGCCTTTAGACCCAACTGAGGTGTTGAGCATTAAGTGTGGCATGTCCTGCGCTAATGTAATTCAATTTTTAAAGCTTAAGTTGCCTTCCCCCCAAGGCGATTTGCTGTTGCGTGTTTGCGACTGAATTGGCAGCACTACTTGGAGACGGCAAGGAATAGAAAGGTCCTTAGATTGCGAAAGGGAGGTGGTGGTGATGGTGTTGTTCGAGGGGGAGGGGGAAAGGGGGGGGTGTAAACCGCGTGACAGGCAGACCATTTATCAGAGAAAAGTTGCAAGTGCGCTGCGGCTTTTTTCGTCTGCAGAAGCACTTGAAAATGTTGTCGTCTTTTGCTGTGGATACAACATGAAGTCGCCTTGCCATCTGTCGGTTGGTCTGCTCGTCTAGTGTCTTGTCTGTCAGCTGTCCAACTCGATAAGCAGCAGCACCTCCAACCAACGAGTGCAAGTTTTTATACCCTGTGACCATTTAAAACTGGCCAAAAAAGGGTATAATGCACTTTAATATGTACCAATTACTTTATCAATTACAGTATCGATTGCTCGATTGTTTGTCTGTTTAAACGCGGAAATCTCTGGCACTATAAGAGCTAGTCAATTTCAGTTTGGTTTGTAGATTTCTGATTTTTTATTTTTAAAACGTACCATTATATCAAATATATCAATTCATTCTGTTGAAAATCAAGTTTAAGTCAAAAAATTCTTATGTTTTTTGAGATATCTCCAACGAAACGAACAGAATATTCCTTGAAACTCAGCTTACAAATGCTCATCGAAGTTGCTTCAAATCGGTTTACTATATCTTATAAGTGTAATGGAATAATTTTGGAATATTTAATAGAAGTACATCAAATCTTTGTTGTGCCTAAACACAGGGTATTCTACCGTCGTGTGCGCTCGTCTTTTCGCATGTTCCTTCAAGGTGATAAATAAATAAATATTCACTTTCCTCCACCGCACATTCAATTAGAGACTGACGTTGTCTGGCCAAAAAAAAAAAAAAAAAATAAAAAATAAAAGAATCTTCCTCAGATTTTGATGGGTTTATCAGAAAGTTGAACTTCAACTTCAACTCCCAATTCACAGTCACAGACTCCGCTCGAATTTGAGTTGCACTTCAGCTTAGATTTATGTTCTCTGCGCCGCATTGTGACATGACGGCCTCACGTGAATTTCACCTGAAACTCACCTGTCTGTCTGTCTGTCTGTCTGTCCCATTGCCATGCTACTAATCATGCTGGAGTGCCTCTGGAGTAGACGTGTCGGTTGCGTGCCTCCAACTGCTGCTACATGCCACATAACGTCCCATCCTCGCTCTCTGTCCCGCCCACTTGTGGCTGTCACTGTCAATTTGATTTCCAGCGGAGCGAGAAAAATGCGACGCGTAAGACAAATGGCATCGAAATTTTCTTTGGCAGTTTAAGTAGTTACCAAAACCGCAGCAGCATCACAGCTACCCCTAAAAAGCAACCCCCCCTCCAAAGAAAATATAGAAGTGTACTCCTAACTTATGTAATATTCCTCTTTCAGATGCCTACAAATATTTATACTAACGTAAATATTCAATTTCAATAGAACTTACTGTCTTTTTTGCGTACGTCAGCGTTGACCGCAGCGTTTAGATGGAGTATACCTAATCACATGTATACCCTGTAGTTACTAAAAGTTAAAGAAGTCATTTATAAAACTCACGTAAAACTCTTTGTCTTGACGGACTCGCTAATTAATGCACTGACTAATTGATTAATTGTCCCAAACGGTAAAAACTAGAAAGTTGAACATTTTAGACACGTTTCTATAAACTGTTCTGTCCTGTTCTATGTTTCTCTTTTTAACCACTAAGATATTTTACTAAGAAATCATAGTTTTCAATTTCAAGTCCTCGTTTTTCAAGTGACAAATGAATATTTTAAAAATATTTTTTGAGCATTATTATAGGCATATCTTTAATGTTTTTGACCGATGCTGGCAAGATTGGTATTTGATTGGATCAGGACTTCAAAGTTCTCATAGGACAAATTATTCTTTATACAGAACTTTGGTGCATGTAAAATCGGGGACTAGAAATTCACTTTAGAGCAATCATTTTATCAATGAAACCTTTTTAGAATAGACTGTAGATTCCAATTGTTGTGTAAAAAATCTATGCACTCTAATATATAATATGTTAAATGTATTCCCATGATTAATCAGAGAAAAGCTTACATATTATATGCAGGTCAGTAAGTATTTTTAATTTGGGTTGATGCTCCCGATAAAACTTTGAAATTTAATACACATTTGCTTCAGCATATTAACAAACTATGCTTAAAGTTTTAAAACAAAAGCTTAGCAAACACAAAAGTTATGCGGAGTAAAAGAGTTGGAGAAGTGAGCTGTGTTTTATTCCCTCTCCAGAGTTAACCAGCCTATCCATTCGTATTTTATGTTTTGTTTCCCAAAGGGCTTTGTATAAATTGGTCAATGGAAGTTCAACTTCAGTTTTAGCCTTCGGTTCGTAAATTGTTTATTATAAAAGAATAACAGCTACAGAAGTAAACAAAATAAATGCAAGAAATATAGAAAACTTTTGCCATTTGGGGCGTTTTTTTTTTTATTTCACAATTGAATTATGTGGACTTAAAATTATTAGAAATGCGCCTTGGTTCTGGGTTCTATTTTGGTTTTGCGGCCCAACGTCCATTGGGTCAAATGCAATTATGTTAAATGTGATTTGACCTGGGGTCAATGCAACTGTTCAATAAATATTTTGCAAAATTTCATTTGGAAACCAAATTTATTGCAAATTTCATTTTGTGGCTTTCTTTTCCAGGTACCTGTAAAGTTAACAGTTTCCTCTGTCCGTGCTTTCGAAGGAGTGAGGACTTTGTTGTTTTCGAATTAGCGAAAATAGTTTCAAACTATATAAAACTTTGTGATTTATATTTTTGTTGTCAAATTTCTCGATCAAAGCTCTTTAAATAGTTCAAACTGTATACAACTTTGTTATTTGTATTTTTGTTGTTAAATTTCACGATCAAAGCTCTTTAATTTGTTGATAACTGAGCTTTTTCTAGCTGTACTTAAATATTAATATTAATTTTTAATTAAAACCTGTGCTTTTGGTATATAACTGCGGCAAAGTGTTTAAGTTCATTGAAAGCTCTAACTTAATAATTGAAAAATTTGTGGAAACTGTATGTTTGATCAAGGGAATTTATATTTTCTTTTGAATATTAAAAACGCTTTATTTTATTTGAAAAACATTACTCTGAGAGGTTGTTTTTACTTTAAATGCTAAAATCCAATTCATGCTGGCACTATGGAGACTGTTTACTTGAAAAGTTATCATTAAGAATTTCTTTTCTCATTTTAAATTTCTAACTACTTTAACACGTTATATTTTTATTTGAACTACAGATAAAGGTCATAAAATGCTTAAGTTTTGCTTCAAATTATTTATTTTGAATGCTGCTTATAGTTGAAAAGCTTAATTCGAAATCTTCTGAACTCTGTGGGCTTAATATAAAACAAACTCTCTCTGTTTAACCCATGTAAACTGTTTATTTGAAAATTGATCAACTTTTACTGTCGTTATTTGTCATTGTTCCTCTTTTAACATGTAATATATTTGTTTGAGCTGCAACTGATTTCAGTCTAAGTGAATTTCTCACACCCGTGTGCAGTACCTTTATGGAGGGTCCGTCTGCGTCCAACTTCCATTCATTTTCATCTCACAACTGTCGACAGCCATTTGTTGGCATCGTCATTGTCCTTTATAATTTCCCCAAAGCATCTAATGCGCTATCAGTGCTCCGCCTACGCATTATTTTTGATGGCACAATTTGGAGCCAGCTCTCTACAGCGAACCTTAACCCCCATTCCATCACTTTTGGGAATGGGATTGGGAATGGGATTGGGAATGGGGAAGGAAGAAATTGCGCAGTGATCTGTGTGCTGGCAATCATTAGCCTCAAACAATCAGTCCAGAGTTGGCACCCACAACCACTGGCTGTTTATTCATGCAACAATTGTTGATTGCGTTGCGTGGCTTAACCCACCACTGCCACACACATTTTTTTCCCTTCTCTCTCATTCTTGTTCTGTGTGTGAATTATTGTATTTGGCTCATAATGAGAATTGCTCTGTTAGCTAAGATATGATATGATATTTAACCCAACTGCAATTGAGAAATTAGTTAACTCACAACCAGCTTACCACATGACTTCCCTTACCACCCATTTATAATGAAATGCGCAATAAAACGAGTTAATTTCCGACACCTTGGTAAAAGTTGAATTCACCTCCAAGTGCCAACAAATTTAATCAAACAGTACACACATATCTAACATTGCAACAGTGGTAGCAAGCTGTGTTCTACCTCTATTTCCCACATTTCTGCCACATCCTCGTTCTCTCTTCCCCACCACACACTTTTGTTCCCCCCTTCTCATTTCGCTTGGGCGTTCTAAATAATTCATGTCGGCAACATCGTTCTGTGTCCTTTTGTGCTGGAATTTTGTACGTCTAAAACTTGTTGTAATACATTCAAATGAGTCCACAGTTGTATGTGTGTACCTCTCCCCCCACTCTCTCTCTCTCTCTCTCTCTCTCTCCGTCTCTCCCTCTCCCCCTCTCCCTTTCTCTCTGTGTATGCGACCATGTATTTTGTGTAAATCTCAAGTTGTTAAAAAAAAAATAAATATGTACAACAACGACGCTGAAAGTTGAAAGTTTTTCAAGTTTTTTAGCTGCACTGTGCGCACAGTGGCATCAAAGTGCTGCGCATTGCAAATAATATTTATTTGTAATATTTTTCTTTTAGAATAAACAAAAGCTCATAAAGCTCATATGCAAATCCAATTCGAAATGCAATAGAATAAAGTTAATAAAGTTTTCATAGCTATTTTTTTGGCTACTGTTCACTAAAGATCCCACTCTGCAACATTTTATATTTATTTTATCAATTTAAGTTATTCATACAGCTTTAAGCTCTTTAAAAGCTCGCGGTTTGCTGTTATGCAGCTCAAGTAACTCGTGTATCGATTGCTTTTTATGCTTAAATTGCATTGAAAGCTTCAAGCTGTCGACTTAAGTGAAAGCTCTGCTGAAGCACATTAAAAGCTGCAATTTGCTTTGAATTTTAAGAGCTTTAAGCTGAATGTGTAACACTGTGCGTGCTTTTCTCCCTGTACTTTACTTCCCTGCTGCCCCTCTCCCCCTTTCTCCTCGCATCTCTGTTGCATGGACCGAAAAAGAGAAGATGAAGAAGTTTGTCAGTGAATTCACGTTCCCATTCTCGTAGTCAACTTAAATATGCGTTTCACTTGTCTTGCGTATTATTTGGCGCATTAAATTTATGTGCGCAATTGTGCTGAGTTGTGTGAAATACACACACACACACTGCCATACACACGCACACTTGACACCCTCCCACTCATCTTCTTCTACCCTCTTTCACCCCTCCCCCTTCTCCACCTTCACCACCTCTCTCAGTCTCTTTATGGATGTATTACATGGTACTGGGTTTCCTTTTTGTGCCGCCTGTTCTGGTCGCAATTCTTGGGTTTCCATCTCGATTTCGATTTGAATTGGCGGCACCTTGGTCCTTACTCTGCTCCCTGCCTGGTAACGCATGAATTCAGTGGCTCCTTTGGGTGCTTTGCTGCTCCTTTGTGTGTTATTATTCAAAATCCAGTCAATAATACGAAACGCGACGCTAATTTATTATCACAAAATGCGAGGCACTTTGTAAATATTTCAAGAGAGCAGTTACAATTACACGGACTCCCCACAGTCTCCAGTCTCCAATCTTCAGGATCCAATGTATCCCCCCCTCCCTTTTTGCCACTGCCATGTGTGTGTGTATGTCCTGGCACTTTTCAATTTTATCCCTTTTATTGGCTTTGCATTTTTTACAGCTGCTTAAAATTCATACACAAATATTCCGACAGGACCTTGCATTGCCCGACAGGACCTTAACCCCCTCTCCCCACCCCTCTCCTCTGCCCAAGAACTTCAATCCCAATTCCAATCCCAATTCCAGTTTTATTTTCATTTTCTCCGCCCTTTGCGTTTCGTGTGCAAATTAGTTTATTGGAATTTCTTGTTTGCGTTTTACCCAATCTCTTGCCATCCCCTCTCTTCGTCTGTTCTCTCCTTCTCCACCTCTGTTCCGTTTTCCGATCCCCTTTCGATTCGTTCATCACTTGGTTACACTTTGGTTTTATAACATACATATGTGTCCACTCATTGCTGCGGTTAAATCGAGACAATCTCCATAAACTCCACAAGCCACCCAGGAAGTCGCGTACTGTATTAGTTTTGAGCTTAAAGAGTTAAGCTCAAGCTTTAAGCTCCTTTCACGTATAAGTCTTACAGATATATTTATATTTTAAGCTGATTTGTTTTAAGAAAAATGCTACTTGCTTTCTGCTTAGATAATAACTTACGCTAGTGACAATTTACAGTTGAAACGCACTATAAAGTTCTTTTTTATTAAGCATATGCGAGAAATACAAAGTATTTCATTACAATTAAGCTGAAATCAAAGCTAATAAGATTTTAATATTATTTAACTAGCACATTTTAAATGTGTACTAAAAATTATATCAGTACGTTAAGCTCTGCCTTTGGAGAGCTTATCTAATATTTAGTTGATTGCTTGATATGCATTTTTTTGTAATTCTACTTCCACATGCGAAAGATTTACAAAAACTGTGCTTTAAGCTTTCACAATCGAATGCATTTAGGATTAAGTTTCAGTATGTTAACTTGACAACGTTTTATTGCTTATTGCTAACTTTAATTTATTACTCAGTTGTTGAAGCTTTAATGTGCTTTGAGCTACTGACTGAAAAATCAGCATGTTATTATTAAACACCCAAGCGTTATTTTCTTTAAAGAGTTCTAAGCTTAACTAACGTTCAAATATGCAATATATCTTTAATATTTGAGCACTAAGTACTGAAAGCTCTCTTAGCTGAATTACCGAATAGCATGAACATTTAAAAATATAATCCAAAGCTGATGCTGTGGAGCGCTGTCTTTTAAGATATTCTTTGCTATTCCGCTTTGCTGCGGTATTCGTAAACGTTTTACACTCTTTTTCTTAAGTCAGAATGTGTAAATATAAACAAACTGAAAATGTCGACGCCGAGAATTGCGTTTCAGTTGAGTGACTCTTGAGATTGGCGAGAAGGACATTGTTTTAGACAAGTTATGGATATGACTTGTTAGTTGGCAGACAGGCAAGAATCAGAGAGACAGCGGAAGAAAGGGAGAATGGGTGGGAGAGAGCAAAAGGAAAAACAAGGCTATTAAAATTTTAATGAAAATGATGTCCGTTGGGACGTGTAACGGGTAACGAGAGGCAACAACGAAACAAGCCGACAATGACTCACATAGTAAACTAAAATAGTGTTGGTAAATAACAGAGGGGGACGTGAGCGAAGTTAGGAGGTACACTGAAATAAAGTCAAACTTCTGAGTTCAAAAACCTTTAACTTATATATTTTGTATTTGAAATAAGATTATTTAATGACCAAATTACGAATACTAAATGTGAATATTAATCTAAAAAATGTACAGCTTTTATTATAAGGATAAAAATATGATGCTGTTAGAAAAGGATGAATATGTTATATTTTTATATATGTAGTTATATTGGAAGAGTCGCCTCTTCAGTTTAAAAAAACCAAAGCATGGTTCGAATCCTACAATTGTAAAAGAAAAACATATTAAGGGAATATTTACAAGTCTTCAAATTTATAAATATCAAAATAACTCAGCAATAATCATATTATGCATATAAAAACTTGCATAATATTTTTTTTAATTTGCTGACTTGACCATATGAGAACAGTTATTCTCATGCTTAATAAGAACTTAAACATTTCCAGTAAACAAAAAAAAAAAAATTAAAAATACTGAATGCATAAAAGTAAAATAAATAAACATTTGAATAATATTTTTTTATTTGTTTTTATATGAATGTTTAAGAACAATTATTTATATAATTGAATTTTGGACATTATTGAAATTTTCTCGAAGCAAAAATGTTTTCTTTTTTAACTTTAGGATTTTTATGTTCTCGAGGAATTTTGAAGATTATTCGTATTTGTGACACCAGAATTTTTTCTGCTTTTTCTCAGTGTAGTGTGTAGTGTAGGGATAGCGAAAAGGAAGGGAAAGAGGGAACGAGAGGAGAATGAAACATTGTAAGCTTTTAGGCGAGTGCGTGGAAAGAAGCGTTGTGCGTGCAACTGCCATATCAATATCAAAATAAAGTGTAGTCCACACACACACACACACACACACACACACACACATGCATGCATGTGTGTATATATAAACATCAAGTCTGACTGACACGCCGCTAGATGGCGCCCTTCGCAGCTACGCTTAGTTGACAGGCACGCAATGCCGTGCCAAATTCTCCAGCTCCCCAAACTTCAGCTCTAACTTTTTCTCCATCTGCTGTGAGCACCTTTCCCTCCCCCTGTCCCTCTCTCTCACTCTCCCACTCTACCGCTCTCCCACCCTCTTCCAATTTCTCCTTCCCACTCAGTTGGCAAATTATTTGCACGTCTTTTGGCTTTAAGTTTTGCGCATAGCTTTTAGAAGTTAACTACTTATTAGATGTTACTTGTAACTTTGCAAGTTACGCATACCATTTATCTTCTCCTCTCTCCACTTTCAAACTATACTTTGAAAATGTCTTCGATGAGTTGCTAAAATGTTATTAAGGTTTACTTTTAATTATTGATGCTTGTAATTTGGTCAACAATTATTTTAACTTAACAAAAAAAAATATACAGATATTTTGACAAGATGTGGAAATAAATAGATGGTTTCTTGCTGACTTAAATGCTCAAAATAATTGTGAAGAGGAATGAAATAGAACCGAATTGAAGATAACAAAAATATTATATAAAGGTACATTTCAAAGGACTATAAGGTATTTCCTTATAAATGAAAATCATCCTTTATTCTGTTCATATTCTAATTAAAAAGAGCTAAGTTCATCACAAAAATTAATAGGGGGAAATTTTGAGGCATGATAATGTTTTCATGAGGCGTTTTTAATGAAATCAATTATAGTTTAACAAAAAAGCCAAAAAAACAATATTTTTCATCACACTCAGCTTTTAAATTAAAATATTTTACACACAAAAATTAAACACGAATATTGGAAATTTTGGAGCTTGGTATTGTTTACGACACTACACATTTACCTATTAATTTTATTGAAATAAATTAAAGCCAACCTAAAAACAAAAACCTTCCTGTTGTTTATCACATAGATATTTTTAAATTATTAATAAATATACATATATATTTATATATAAATATAACTTATCAGAATTCTTATCACTAGACTTGTACCATTTAAAATGGCTTTTTTAGTGATATTCCTTTAATTTTTAACAAAATATTCCAAACTAACGAATTCTTTCTGCTTAAATTTTCTGCAATTCTCAGTGAATTTCAATTCCAACAGTTTCTGTAACTATTTAAGCCCTGCAGTTGAAATCTGGATTGTGACAGCTGCATTCATATATTGCCAGTGTTAGTTAACACAGTTGAAGCCAACGGCGTAAGCACTTCATAAAATAGTTGAAAAAAAGTTTTGAAATGTGCGGGAGAAGTGAACTTAATCAAAAGTGATTAAAACTGTTATCAACTTTAACTTAAATCGCTTTAGCCCTCTGCGTTTGATGTAATAAATTGCTGATTTGACGGCGAACAGCAGTGTTGCAAATGCTCGGTTGTTATTGAGTTTTGTTCAACACTTGACACAAAAAAAGAAAAACTTTAAATTCGTTTGACAAATGCAAACTAAGTAGCAAGTTGTGGGTGGGTGAGTGTGTGGGTGTGTAAGGTGCTTTGACAGTGTCAACCCTGCGTTGCACAACACTCACACCGCCTGCTGCCGGCACTGAAGACGTTTTTCGAGGGTTGGTGAACGCGTTTTGCTCGAGGCGCAACGCAAATCCGTTTAAATTTATGGCGTGTCATTGTTTTGGCATAAAATTAAGTGAGTGCAGTGTTCGGAATGGCTGGGGAAAAGGTTGGGTAGATAGAGGGGGAGAGGGGCTAAGGAGAGGTAGTACATGTGTAACTTGTGTGGTTAAACATGCACAGACATGCATGCAAATAATTGCAGTGCGCCAATAAAATTCAATAAGATTGTTGCCTACTTTCAGGCTTCTTCATTTCCATCCCTCCAACCCCACCTCCCCCATTGCCCAATGTCTGCGTCTAATGGGAAAATATAATTCATAAAATTCATAAGCGCTCATTTAATTTATGAATACCCGTATACCGAATACCCCTCTGTTTACCCTTGGAGATCCAAGCGCCCTTTAAATATCCGGCCCCGAGCGATGCTGTGTAATTTTAATTAATGCGACCGTCGTTTAACATAAACGAAATGCGAATACGACACGATAAATGAGAAGAATGCACAAAAAACAGGAAAAGAAAGACAGTCGGAAAGAAATTAAAGTAAAGAAGGGAGGGGGGAGTCTTAAGACAGCTAAAGATACTAACAGAAAATCTATGAACAAAAAAGTTTTTGCTGAGACAATGCTCAAAAGTTGACAATTCTCTTATTCTTTTGCGCTTCTTTCTTCTTTCTATTTTTATGGTATACCCTGTAATTATGCAAATACCATGAAAGAGCAGATTGATGTACAGTGAAAATATGTAACATTTAGTTTTGGTCTTTGAGTGGCTCTAAAAATTATAATGCTGCTCAAACATTTAATTTGATTTAATTTACACTTTAAACACAACAATCTCGAGTTCTTAAATGTTGTATGTGCTTGCATTTTATTGTTATTTAATTGAAATTCTATAATTTTTTAAAATAAATTGTAAGAACTTAAAAAAAATAAATGAATATAATAAATATTTCAGGAAAATTCGTATTAATTTTGATGCTCTAAAATTACTGTGAAATCTAGTCAATAAAAACTTTCACTTACTTTAAAACTAACTGCAGGGTATCCCTAAGTCTTGCACACTCCCAGTGCAAATGCTCTTTGTTGCTCTCAATTCACATTTTGCGAAAATTTCACGACAGCATCTTTAGGTTTTCCATCACTTTATTCCGCATACTAAGTATGCTATATGTTAAATGATATATAGGGTCTATCCAGATGCTATGCTTGGTCTCCTATACATGGATTTGTCTGTATATATGATTAATGTTCTTGACAATGGTGAAAAAGTTGGCAAAAAAAAATTTTAAGTTGACTGCGACAACTTTTTAGCTTGTTTTGATTTTAGAAAGCAGAGGACAAACTCAAATGGGGAGAAATAGTGAAGTTGGTGATGAGGGGACGAGGGAGTGAGGCAATGGGGGAATGGGGGAGGGATTTAGGGGCAATTGTGGCTTTTGGTGTGGTTTTTAACTGCTTAACTGCATATTAATCAGTTTTACTTTTGCCTGACGATGGAACTTTGCCAAACTTGAGAACATGGAGCATTTAACACTGAACAGCAAAGAGGCGGGCCAATAGACGTTGTTCAGCCATATGGGCGTGTGTTTCAGAGTGTATAGAAATATATATATATGGCATATATATAAATATACTTGTGTGTGAATTTGTTATAGCAGCTGATGCTGCCGAAGTTTTTTTATTGCAAAATGTTAAACATTACTGGTAAATAAAACGTAAATGCAGCTCACATTGCTTGTCTATAAAGAATACTGATAAACTCAGAAGTTGACAATTAACTGAGGAATTTAGATAAGTATTAAATGAAAGAATCGAAAAAAACCACATATTCATTTTTGTTTTGGTTTGACCTCTAAGTTTGTTCTGTATTAAAATTAAATTAAATTTGTTGTATAAATATATTTGCTTTGAAAACTTTGTTTCGATTTTGATGCTGCATTTATAATTTTACTGAATTGTGCATATAAAAGAATCATATTTAATTATCAAAAAAATTTTGTTGTAAAAAGCATATTGCAAATTTATAGATTAGAACTCAAGTATTATATGGGCATCCAGAATTTTTCTAAGATTATAGATATGAAATCGATTTAGTGCATATATATTGTATAGATATAGTATTGAATGCATTTTTACTAAGAATTTCATTGTTAAATGTACAAAATTAAGTAAAGGCTTTTAAAATATCGGGAAATTCAACTAAATTTTATTTACCTTTGAAAAAAAATACATTTTCTTAAAGAATATAGTTATAAATTGAAGGCAGTCAAATCTGAAAAGCTGGGAATCAATCGAAAATAATGAAGAGATCTAGTAATGTCTACGCTGACGATAACCAGGAGGCAGATAACGAGCTGAGGATGCGGGGGAACTGGCAGCACCGTGATAAGAATTGGCATGATAACCTCCAGGAGAACCTCCGACACTGCGATGTTGATGATGACTATAAAATGAAGTTATAGAAAAGATTGACAGTTGAAGTACATAAAATAGTTATCAAAATAGTGGCTTGGAAATATTTTATCACTTACTCGGCGGGCAGCGATGGGGAAGTTGGCAAATGTGCACCCTCCGCATGGAAACCGTTCTTGTCGGCCTTATAATTAACCGTGTACTGCTGACCATCATCACCAGTGTAGGAATAGGAACCACGTACACCTAGGGAACCATGGGGCCAACCTCCCTTGAACTCGCCAGTCTCATCGCGATGAATTCCATTGCCAGTATCGTATCTGAAAATACAAGAAAATTTTACGGATTGTTGTGAATTTCGTTAGCTATGGAAATCATATGAAAATAGCTTTTATATCTCAAGAATTTATAAAGTGCAGATTAAAAAAACATATGAGTTTAATTTTTCAAGGAGAAGACTTATACATAGTTTGCATTTCATTAAAATAATTTAAATATGCGAATTCAAATATTTATGATATATGATCTTTCCCTCAAAGTAATCTTTTTTAGCCACAATAATAATTATACATTGCTTCATTGTTTAATAAATGTATATTTTATATACACGTGGGTTAGAAACTTTAGTAAATCAATATGCAATGTAGAAATGAATCTTTAGATTTTTCCATTATATATATATTATATTTGTTAGTAAAATTATGCCAATAAATTATATTAAGAACTAAAATAAAATTCAATAACTGAACTATTTAAGAGAACTAAACAAAATTCCTGCAATTTCGGTTGTAATCTTTTAAAAATCTTTTGACAAGGTGAAAAAATAATTTCTATGAAATCCTGAGAATTTCCCGCTGTTTTGGGATTATTTGCCGCAATTGAACTTTAAAAATGCCAGAATTGACGGTAACACTATTGGTCATAGTACAAGCGATAATATTATCGATAGTTTTGATAGTTTGCTCACCCAAAGTTATAGTTGCCGCTGGTGTCGCTCTGATAATCGCTTCTCACAATGGGAATCTGCTGCTGACGATGTCCATGTCCACCTGCGTGTCCGACTCCGTGTCCGACTCCGTGTCCGATTCCCTGTCCTTGTCCAGCTGCGACTCCAGCAATCCTGCCATGGGTCTGAGCCCCGTTAACGCCATGATAGTGCAGCTGACTGGACTGTGGGGCCAGATATTGGTTTGAGGGCAAATAACGTTGGGGCAGGCGACCGGCGGCAACGGCGCTGGCGAACAGCAGGCAACCAAAAAGGACGACACGATGATGCAACATCTTCAAACTTGCAACTAGCACTTGCCACCAAAAAAAAACACTCGAACAAAAAAAGAGTTATGGAACACACAATAAAAAAATATTACAATGAGTAGCTACAAGTAACTGAAACTGAAACTGTATCTATTGCTGTATTTGTATCTGTATCTTTAGGATGTATCTTTAGCCAGCTCGGTTGGCACGACGACTGTTTGTGGGTTGATTGTGGAGCTTTGGTTTTATAGTCGACGAGCGCGCCACATTTCATGCTCAATTTTAATTGTTTTTTGTTCAAAGTCTTGTCTTCGGCTCTTCTGCTGCTTCTTCTTCGCGTTCTTCTTAGTCGTTTTCGACGTTTTAGCTCGTTTCTTGTTGTTTTTGCTTCCATCTTCTCTGTCTTTTGGCCGTTTAAATAACCAAATGCTGACATGCACCAAAACGCTTTTTGCAATTTTCAAATTTTTTGAATTGCGTTATTTTTTTCTCCTAATTTTTTTTTTTTTTAATTAATGCGAGTCTTTGAATACCCATTAGGGTGTGTGTGTCTGTCTTCGTCTTCATGTGGGTGGCAACAGCAATTTCAGCATGTTTTGGGCCACATTTTTGGCGGCTTTAACTAATTATAGCAACGGGCATTAGCTCACATTCATTATCATTAGCGTACTACATAAACTATATACATTAGGGTGTATCGGTTTGTATGGGATAAAAATTTAAATAGTTAATGAATGGTAACACAAATGCGATTTCTACGTTCAATTCTTAGCTGTTTTCACCAGAAAACTATATTTCTAAAATCTATTACAACTACTTCCTTATTTAGATTAAAAAATCAATTTTTTTTGTTACTTTTAGAGTTTATAGTTCAATGTTGGTTAGACAGATATTCAAACAATTCTTTAAGTTAGAGCTTAACAAATTTCATAGCTTCAAAGGGTCAATTATCTTTAAAACATAATTAACATAATTAAAAAACACAACATATTTTAACTCAAAAAGCGGGCACTAGAAATTGTTTATAGATCTTTGAGCTCCTAGTGAAAACATCTTAGAATTGACCATAGATTATGAATTTGGGTTAACATTTTTAATGAAAACAATGAATGTACCCTAATACATACATATTCACATATACACACACACACACACACACTGTGGCACACACTCTGAAGTGTTTTTTAGAGCTTTACGAGTTCCGGCTCGCCTCGCTTTCTCAAGTAAATCTACCCAAAATAAAAGTGCCCTCACTTGAGGCCCATTACAATCGGGCTTAAAAGTGCCGCTTCAGCTTTCAGAGGGAATTGAGGTGGGTCAAATAAAAACAACTTGAGACGATCAAACAGCAATAAAATGCTTAATCCATAAACGGTAGCCACAACAATTCTTCGTCTTCGTCTTCGTCTTCTCATCCAGTTTCTTCCACAGTTAAGTCATATTTTTTGGACCCATCTTTTTATTTTATCTACGTCAAGAAATGTGCTTTATTCTACTCTGACTTTAGGTGACATTATATTTTGTTTTGGCAAATATAATTAACATATTCAAAGTCACAATAATCGACAAATTAATAATGGAATTTCACTTTATCCTATGTCTTAGAATATGTAATATATATACTGTCCAAGTAATTGATTTTATTTATTAATTAAGTTATATTATTCATTAGGTTTAACTAATACCAAATTTTAACAAATATATCAGCTACAATTTTTCCCAGCTAATATCTATTATTGTAGTTATGAGATTTGTTTTTGTGACTATCAATAAGTCTAAACCATTTTTTATTTTAATATTTGTAACATCAAATTTGAAACTTGTAAACAATTTTTTAAAACTTACATTCCAAAAATTTGAATAAATTAAATAAAATAAAATACAATAGAAGTAATCTATATTTGTCAATTCTATCAATTCTAAGTAAATGAAGCTATAAACATTATTTGTCAAAATTATAACTAGAAATATCATTAAGAGAATCTATAAATAGTTCTTTCCATAATTATGTTTAGGAATTTCCGAGCACTTACTATTAAGATGCTTTTTATTTGAGTCTAAAATGCAACATCATTCAATTGTCTCATGTACCCGAAAAAAGGAAGCGCAGTGAACTTTAATTGAAAAGAAATTTGCCAAATCATTTGATATGGAATGCATGATCTGACGACTTCTATTATAAGCGTAGGATTTTCCCGAAGCAATCAACAATAAGAGAAAAAAATAATAATAATACCAAATATCAAAATAAGAACTATTCCCCTTCCTTCATTTAAGCCGGTAATAAACTCGTATTCGTAGCATAACAATGAGTAGTTAAGAATTAACTCGCACATATCCGCAATTATTAATATAATGACAACAACTTGTTGTTGTTGCTGTTGTTGTTGTTGTTGTTGCGGCTTGTTGTAGTTATTAAAAATAGCTGTCGATAAACGAAGCGCAACTTTATTAATTAATAATAATTAATGATGATGATGATGATGAACTAATCAAATAAAAGCGTGAAAAGTAAAGTTCGTCATAGTTCGAGCTTCAATAGTGAATCATTATTAGCTTGATTATCAACTTTGGAGCAATCATCATCATTAACATCATCATTACATTGAAGTTGATCAACATCGAAGTGAATGTCGATAAGAGCGCGTTCCCAACTCTTTGTTCTTTGGCGTCTTCTCATCTGTAATTATGACATTGTTTCTATATTTATCCAAACATTTAACAATCTCCTATTCCAACTGTTGCTGTTCAACCATCTAAATTAGTATCTAATGATCGATTCATTTAAGCAAATATTTATCTATCGTATCTGTATAAAGAACAAAAAGTTGATCTATCTAGGTAAATATCTCAGCATATATTCATTGAAGCTAATTCTTATTCATTTTAGAGGTATATTACTGGATTACTTTACTTACTGTCATAACTTTATGAAAACTAAGCCGATTTTTAAGCAGAATTTAAATTTTATCATTTTTTAGTCTGTTTTTTGATACTGCATCATTAGTTTTATTTTATTTACTGCTCAATATTTCATACTTTTATTTTGACACTTTCCGTCTTTCACATTAATTTGTATCAAAACCTAATTATGTATCTACAAATTTCCTTCCATAGTTATATCTTTAGTACATCATCTATTTATCTATCTATCTTTGACTCTGACAATGGCTTTAGTAAGTCCAAAAATACAATACAATGTTCACTTTTTGCCCTGCTCCTCGTTTCCTTGGTCAGTTTTGAACTTCGCGCTTCGGTGGCGCCTCAAAATGCATATTGTACAGTTAGCTGGGCAGCGTCTCATTGCGACGACACTCGCTAATGGTGCATCATTAAGTTTCATTATGAACTAACTGAGCGGCAGCAACATTATCATGACAGTACTGTATTAAAAATACACTGTGAAAATGAAGAACCTGTAAATTCAACTACATTGATCTGGCAAAAATTGTTCTTGAAATTAAACCAAATAACTAATGCTTTAAATATTATTTAATACTAGAGTTAATACTAGAATTATAATACCTTTATTATTTGGAAAACAGTTTAGTCTAAAAAAATAGTTAAAATTTTCATCTTATTTGTTAACTTGACTATTCATTCTTCTAATAAGAACTTAGTCTTCTTTTAAAGTTTGTTGAAACCAATGTGTGTTTTCAAACTTTAAGAATTTTTTGTTCCCAACACATTTTCTAGACCAATATCCGGAGTTCTGTGCCCAAATTATAGATCTTTGAATATTTGCTTTATCAGTGTATTATAAGCATGTATATAGTCTTCGATACGATACTCTCTGAAGAACACCCGCTGCTTATAGTGCTTCGGTTCTTCGACCTGCCATTCGACCTGCCTCTATAATTTATGCAGCAAAAGTTTCGAGTCTTTGTGGCAGACCTTAAGACCGTTTAAGCGGATGTAATGCCGCATCCACAGTCGCAAATGAACTTGTAATTTACAATGAATTTGACACTGACAGCTGGCAGATGGGAACTGGCAAGTGGCAGCTGCTAAACGGCACTCAGTGTCCAGGTATTCATATACTTTTGGCATTGACTGTACAAACAGCCACTACCAGAATGTTGTGCAACTTTTTTTCCTTCTCTTTTCATTTGTATTCTTGGCTTAAGCCACTTGAGCAACATTTTGGATTATACCTCAATTTGAAAGTACATCTTATTATGCAACAAATTCGCAAATAGATTCTATTCTCATAATCATTTAATTTATTATCTTGATACAGGTTGTGACGGTTTTTCTATACAATTATTGTTTTTGCTTTTCTATAATAATAACAAATTTATGTGGAATATTTGTTCCTTACAATTATAATTCATAGAAATCAAATATCTAAATCTTTCAATGTTTTCAACATTTTTACATTTAAATCCGGACCTGTTGGGATAATCTTAATATTTGAAACATATTATATATTTATATAATTTTTCATCCATTTAGATCAGTGTTGTCTTAAAATAGGATAAAGTAGACTAAACAAAATTCTAGATACTTTCTTCAGTTGACTCTATAGAGCTTTTTACAGGGTATTAACTCGAGCGTCCGTGTTTTTCCCAACTCTACGTTTTTCCCATTGCAACACTTTTTTTTTTTTTATTTGTGGTAACTTCGTTATTTTTAGACGCTTCTTAGCCATTAAAATTGTATTAAATCAGATTAGTTGAAAGCTTAACAAACTGACGATGCAAAGGAAGACAGATATTTGAAGACTGTGGAAGAGGGAGGGTAATAACGAGAGAGAGAGAGTAATTGAAAGAGAGGGGAAGAGGAGAGTAACAGTTGCTTAACTTGTTTCTCTGGCTATAACTCATAACATGGCCAATGGGGGCTGGACACTGGCTATGATAGATAATTGCTTTGCTTGCTTTTGATACCCTGTAATCGTTCATATGATTTAATGGGGTGTCACACAACTGTTTAATTTATTACAATACCAATCTTAATAAACCAAAACATTAACAGAACAAATTAAACTTTCATTTTAGTTTAGTACAGGGTTTTAAAATTTTGATTTGTAATATAATTTTCGGGGACTATTAAAAAGGTTAGGATTAACAGAAGATTTTACTGCAAAGAATACATACTTTTTAAAAATAAACAATTAATAGAAAACTCATTTGGTTTCAAGATATCTTTAAGTCTGGCAGCTACAATATTTCTACTTATTTTGTAATTGATCAGATTTTTTTTTATAAGAAATACCTACAAAGGAAGGAACAATTAATAAAAAACCTTTTAGCTACATTATATCCATTATTCGTTCTATTATATTATTTTTATTTATTATTTTTTTAATTGAGAGGATTTTTATTTTATTTTAGTCAATTTTTTGGGATTACTTTTATTTTTTTATTCTATTTTTTATTTCTTCGAAAAATCGCACAACTTATTTTTTGTATTCGATCATAGGGTAACTATTAGCTTAGCAGTCTAGCAAGTTTATTTCCCTTTAAACTTTTGTTATTTTTGTAATATTTTTTTGTTATTATTCCTTTAATTCTTTCTTTTTTTTTGGTTTTCAATTGAAAACTCAAGAGACACGCCCAGCTAAGCGCATTGGGCTGTGGCTAATTGAATCATGAGATGCTCCAAAGGAATTGAAGAAATGTTTATACCCATAAATGTGTGTAATCGCTTAAGAGGTACAGAGGTGACTCCGGGGGGGTGAGAGAGGGTGAGAGAGGGGGTTAGGTGGGGGATGAAGATGGACAAGTACGGAAGGTAGAGATGGGGGATGGTTGGAAATAAACATTTGCCTAGCCAGAAGGACGATTGCAGCTGTTATTGTCGATGCCAATGCACTGATAAGAAACAACTCGGAGAAGTGAAGAAAGAAGAGGCGAGAGAAGAAGTAGCGGTAGAAGTGGAAAAGGAAACTGACAGGGGACAACAGCTGTGGTTATCGAAGAAAATGCTGAAAGTTGCCACTCGATAAGCGAGTTCGATGCCAAGTTGTTCTTGACAGAAAGAGACAGAAAGGGGGAGAGAGAGAGACACTGAAAAATTCTTTATGTTTTTCGGCTAGAAAAAGGGTATTTAAAGACCAAATTACTAATACTAAGAATATTAAGACAATACGTCAGAGTTCTTGAAATCAGCGCGGGTTCGAATCTCGAACGAAATGAAAGAAATGAAGGAAAGAAATATTTCAAGTAAATATAAATAATAGGCCAGAAAAAGTGTATGTATTTTCAACAAGAAACCATCAAAATGTTTGTTTATTTGTTAACTTGACTAAATACTTATTCTTATAATAACCTCTTAGTCTTATTTGGTGATTTAAGCACCATTATTTTGTAGCAGTGCAGAACAAGAGTGTGACAGGGAGGGGGAGGGATGGGGGAGCTGAGGTCGAAGTTCAGTTGCGTTGTCCTTGTCAGCACTGTTATCGTGCTTTCTCAGCTCGTTATTTTCTTTAGCTTATGATATTCCTTTGAACTTTATGCCATTTTCTTTGGAGCCAAAAAATGTCAAATTCAGCTATTTGTTTAACTGAAAAAATTGTTTAAGTTGAAGTGATAGAAGAAGCACGTTGCGAGTACCTAAACAGCATCCCTGCAGCCTCCCCCACCCCTCCATCTCCCCCTCTTCCAACTCTCATCCCCTTTCCTTAAGGCTGCTCCCAATTTCCTGTCACTTGAAACAGCGCATCAAATTGTTATGTGCCATTAAATTAAATAGGAGTGTAATTCAACCTTTCCCTCTCTCCCCTTTTTTGTCCTCAATGAATCTACATAAAAGAACTCGTACTCGTATTCGTATTCGTATTCGTATTTTGTACTCGCACTCATATGCTCTATAAGTACTCGTAATCGCACTCATTTACCATTCATTTTCCGTATTTGCTTCGTATGCAAATTCACTTGATGCACTTCTTAACTTTTGATATAGGGGATATGTGAAAGTTTTTCCCCTCATTTTTCTCATTTTCAGTTAAGCTAAGGATTTCAACAAGATAATTGATGGAGAAACTTGACTTTTATTTTTAGTGTACAGCTATCTTTAAGCAACTTTAAGAGACACTACAGTCTTTATTTCATTTGGTTTCTACAGATGATGGCATATTAATCTATCAGTTGTAGTTCATATGAATTTCTTCTGTAAGATTTTTCTGTTAAAAAGTCTTCTATTGCCACATTCCTTTATAACTCTTTAAAGCTCGTTTCAAAAGGCCTTAAACCTTTCTTAAAACTCATTAAATCAGAATAATATACCGTCACTATATATTTGTAAAATAGATCCCATATTTAGTAATTTTTGATGAGAATCTATTAAAAATTCGTTCTTTCGGTTATCAAAATCTTTGCCTAACTTTTTAGTTTCACTTAAGCACTCTTGTCAGTTTAGAAGAGAAATATTTATTATATGACTATGATGAATATTTACTAGAATATATCTATTTAATATTTTGTTATATTAAAATTAAATTAAATTGAAGTTATAAAGTAAAAGTAATAAAACATAGTATTTAATAAGATTTGCCATTTTTTTTGCAACTCTTATGATTTATAGGCCAATCAAAATGAAACTTTAAATAAGTGTACTTATTTCAGTTCAGTTTCTAAATAAATATTCACTTTTAGTGTGGAGTAACGAAAATTTACATAATTTATTTTCTTGTGCCAAACTTTGATGAATATTTACAACTCACTCGAATTTTGTGCTTCGACTAATCCAAATTCAATTCATTCAACTGAATGTTATTTCCCTTTCTTATGTAAGCAAACAAATCTGATTTTGTGTTTTTTTTTCTTGTCATCTCTAATCTGTTAACTATTATCTGTTTGACTTTTGCTCTGTTATTTTCTTTAAGCTCTCAGATTGAGACTTATCCAAATTCAACGGATTAATTTCCTGTACGAATTTTCGCTTACAGTGGCATCCGCTTTGAAACTATGACTATTTGCACAGTGGCTGACAAAAGTGCGCTGTCCATGGATTGTAGTAGCAATAACAATTTGTTGCTAATGCACATGTTGTTTGTCCAACGCGATTTAAGCCACAAGTGACCCCGAGATCCGAGGTCCGAGAGCAAAACTCAACTCATTAAGAGAACTTTTTGGGCATTGGGGCAGATTTTGTCCGATATGCTGGCTATATCCCCCCTCAATATGGTTTGCTATGTTTGATTAAGCAATTTCAGTCGGAAATTAAATGGACACGCAAACAAACTGCGTACCAGGGACGCGCACCATCCACAGGGGAAGGGAAGGGATGGGATAAAGGATGCCAAATAGAGAGAGAAGCAAAAAAAATAACATCCATGGTGTTGTCGAGTGTGCTCGACTGTCAGTTACCCCTTACTCCTACACACACTCACATGTAAATAAATGTTATGTTGTCTTCTCTCTATTTACAATTTGAGGCTTAGAAGTCTATTTTAAGTATCTTTTAAGTCTATTAACGAATTTTGTTGAAGTTTTTTACTTTTTTCATATGCGTTATTAAAAAAGCGTTCTTAAAAAAATATTGCTGTGTAAAATAGAGACATCTAAAAGAAACAAATTAATCCTAAATGTTTTTAAAAATATTTTCTATATTTTTAAATTAAAAAAAACAGAAAATATCAAGAATATTTTAGACAAATTTTTTTAAAAAACATAACTAAAAGTATGAGTACATAGCAATTAAAATAAACAAATTGTGTTTTAATCTAAATGCTTTTAGTATTTCTACTGGTTTTTTATGCATTAGATAAAAGATATAAGGAATAAATACGGTTTTTTTTCTATCAAGAACTGAGTGTAAGAATATGGGTTATTACCACTAAGTTTGGCAGTTTAAATGTTCAGGTAGACAAGCGTTATCTTTTACCGCCATTTTTTTTGCTGTTGGTGAATTATTAATTCACATTATTCCTTTAGAATCTGGTCACACTCTGAAAATAATGTGATAATGGGAACCTCTTTTTGAATCTCATTGGTGAACACTGACTTTATATATCACCGACGGTTTTCCAACACAAAGAGTTTTACTGATACTTTAGTCTGTGAGACAGTGTAGAGGATGTCTTCTTCTGTTTGTCGCATACATGTCAGAAACTCATAAGTCCCTTGCACGTGTTGGATACAGGGTTGAAAAAGGGTCAGCTGGTGACTTGGGCTGCTGCAAGGGAGTTGCTTTTGGTGTCTATCAAACTTAACTGAGCAGCGTTCAAGTGAGAAGATTAAATCGCCATAAATATTAACTACAGTTGCTTCCGTTTGTATACGCTCAGGTGGGTCGACCAAAAGGAAGGGGAAGGAAGAGGAGTGGGAGGGGGAGAGGGAGAGGCAATAGTAGTGAGGGGAATGTGAAAGGTAAGACAATTTCAAAACGTTTGCCTTGATTTAGCACCGGAAGGCACGCACATCACGTGTCCGACTTGCAACCAGAACCCCCGGAGTCAAAGACAGACGGACACGGACCGACGGACCGACTGTCGGACGGACGGACATTCGCTTGGGGAACGCTTCGAGTTGCAAGTTGGTTCTTCTCGCGCTTTGGGGCAAGTGTACAAATCAAATGATTTATTGTGCTCTGGTCACTACAAAAAATTGGAGCACGCTAAAAATAATTGAAACGTACAGCAAATTCTGTTAGTTGGAAAGGGGGCTGGTAAGGGCTGAGCTTAGTCAAATTGTCAGCTAAGGAGGAAAAGAGAAGGCAGATGAACAGCAAGTTGGACTCACCTGGCACTATTTTGGTTGATATCTGCAAGGCCATGAAGTTTCTTATAAACTCTTGCAGCTGCTAATTGACACACGTAGCGGCATGTTGCGTGTGTGTGTGCGTGTGTGTGTGTGTGTGGCATGATTAAGACTTGCCACATAATTGAGTTATCAGCATGTCTGCGACAACTTTTAATACACCGAAAAAAAATAGAAAATCAATCCAACCAATTTAAATGTCCGGTATTTTGAAACACTCGGAAAACGAACCAAAGTCCTTATAAAAGGTTCAAAAATTGCCTAAATAAAATACTACATTTTAGGTGTAAATCTATAAATGAATTCTACATTAATGTAACTATAGTTTTAGCTTTGAAGCTTTATTCGAAGGGTTTTTTTCTGTGTGTATACTGCACTTTTGCAATCAGTCAGCTATTTCACCTGCTTGTGACAAAAAACCAATTGCGCTGCAAATTGACCAAAAATGTTTAGCATTTTGGAACCGACAAAACCGTTTCCGGTTTAGCCAAATGAGCTGTTAGCCATGTTGTTGCTGCTCTTGGCCGTAAACCATTTCGCGTGCCTTATAAAAGGTTCAAAAATTGCCTAAATAAAATACTACATTTTAGGTGTAAATCTATAAATGAATTCTACATTAATCTAACTATAGTTTTAGCTTTGAAGCTTTATTCGAAGGGTTTTTTTCTGTGTGTATACTGCACTTTTCCAATCAGTCAGCTATTTCACCTGCTTGTGACAAAAAACCAATTGCACTGCAAATTGACCAAAAATGTTTAGCATTTTGGAACCGACAAAACCGTTTCCGGTTTAGCCAAATGAGCTGTTAGCCATGTTGTTGCTGCTCTTGGCCGTAAACCATTTCGCGTGCCAACAGCCACAGCATTACAAATAACCATCAGCATTCAAGTTGGTGTGGGAGTGGGAAGAGGAGTGGAAGTGGGAGTAGGAGTACCCCAGTTGAAATAAGACTAGGAGTTTACTCTACTATACTCCTCATACTCCTTCTATACTCCTCCAACCACAATTTACCATCTCATTCTCATTCTCATGCCCATTTCCATGTCCAATTCCCATTCCCATTCGCATACCCATTGCCATCATCATCATCATCTTATTCGTTGTGGAAGTCGCATTCGCATCGCATCCATTCAAAAATCAACCCCATTTCGTGTTAGTTAATTGCCAATATTACACAAGTGGTAAGCCAAAGCGCAGAAAAGCATGCTACGCTCTCTTCAGCTACAGCGACAGCTACAGCAGCTGCTCTCTCTTCACTTGACTTGCTCGACATGCTTTTGACTCTCTTGCTCTCTCTGTTTTTGCTTGAGCACAGTGCGTTGCGTAAAGTTAGCGTTCAACTTTCGTGGCAATCTGTTAAAACTTTACCCATACATCACATTTCTATCTAATTTACATTTCAATAATTATCTACTGGTTTGATACAATAGATAATAAATTAAGGAAATGTCATTAAAATAAAAATATCGGAATAACTCTTACTTGAAATTTTTTCTCTTAAATATTTCACAAGTCCGTATATAATGAAATTAATATATAATTCATAAATTATATTTCAGCTGTAAGGATACTAGTATATCTAAATTCTGACTCCTAAATGTAAAGCTAGCTTTAAGCAAAATGTAAATTGATATTAAATAACATTTTTCCTTATAATTTGCATAGAATGAAATTAGTTATGCTTAATGTTCACAATTCTTGGAATTATTTTTTAAATTCAAGTGTCCTTCTTATTTCTAATAAAAGTTAGTCATAAAGGTTTTTTTACATAACATTATGCTTGTTCATAATAATTTAAGAAATTATTATTATTTTAAAATACAATTTTTCTGGTTATTCTTAGTAATATTAATAGTGGAAATATTTTTAAATAACATTTCTCATGTTTGTTGACTTTTAAATAACATTTGTCCACTAATTGTGGTTAGTATTCATTCATGTTGCATAACTGGTGGCAGTGCCTGTTTGCGGCTGAGACGCTGCGCTGCTGCCGCGTTGTGCGCAGACGCTGACGCTAACGCTAACGTCAGGCCGGCAACGCCGCGCCGCATAGCAATACAGTACAGGGTTGAGATGCTGATATTGCTGTTGTTGCTGCATTCGCTGTTACTCTCACTGTTAATGTGTTCTCACAAATTTGTTGGTTTTGTTGCTGCTGTTATAGTGGGTGCTGTGTGCTCGGTGCACGTGTCTCTGCCTTTGGGGGTTGTGAGAGCAGAGCAGAGCAGCGGCAAAGCAGAGTGAGAGCGCAGGAGAGTAGAAATGTTTGGAGAGCGGGAGAGCAGGAGAGCAGGAGAACAGCCTGCAGCTGTGAGCTGAGCTAACTTGGCAACCGCGTGTCAGGTTTGATTTTAGTTCAGCAGCAGCCTTTGCAGTGTACGCAACGCCAACGCAGAACGCGTGTTGACGTCGACGTCGTCGTCGCCGGCCACAGAAACAACGACGGCAGAACAATAATAATAATAATAAGAATAACACCAACAACAACAAAGCACACAAACAAAACGGAAATAGAGTAATGCGCGTTAAAATAAAAAAAGCATCAAATAATTAAAAAAAAAAGAAACTAAATAACAAGTGACAATTAAATCAGTTGTTGATCCAAACATTTTGTTGCATATTTTTTTGTTGTTAACTGCGGGCGAATTTGCAAAGTTAAAAAAAGATACGTAAATACACACACACCCATACACATATCAAAGAAAAAAGTGGGCTAATAAAACAACAAGAATTATACGAGGTGAGTACAACAAAAGTGCAATAACAACAGTTGAGTCAACTGTAAATGAGCGGCATTCATTTACAGATAGTTTTAATTAGTGCGACAACTGCAACAACAACAGTTGCAAATGTTGTGAAATTCATTTATAAACAATGCAACTAATGAGTAACATTATGGCGCAAAGCAACAAAGTTACTCACAAAACAAAAAACAAAATACAAATAAACACACAGAAAACACAAACAAACTCAGCGGACGGCTGTGTTGCTGTCAACGTCGACGTCAACGTCAACGTCAACGTCGTAACATTGCGAAATTGATTTTTCATAGCGACAATGCTCTCCCGGCTCGCGCTCTCTCGCTCTCTGTTTCATTTTGTTTGGATTTGGGAGAGCGCGCTGCCAAAATGTCTGCCAGGCGCGTCGTCAACCTGTCACAACAGCAGTAATTACAATAAGAACAACAACTGCTATAAGAGGTAGCTATTGTTGTTGTTACGACAACTAATCAAAGCGACTTTTGCTGCTCTGTCGACGTTGACGTCGACGTCGCTGCCCTGCTGCTTTGCTTTCGTCATGACCTTCATGACTCATCGTTTGCCGTGCCAAGGTATGGGCAAAAGGAGGGAAAATGAAGCACAGGCGGAGGCAGCGGCAGTGGCTGCCTGTTCCTGACTACGTGTATGACTACGTGCCGCCGCATGGCCCGCCTTTTTTTACAACTGCCCCCTGCAGTGTTGTCCCTAAAATATTATGATCTAGAATAGCTACATTTACATGCAAAATAATAGCTAGAAATAGCTTAAAAATATTTTTTTATTTAATTGTTGTTTCTAATATTTATTTATTTCTTATATATTTAAGTAAAATCCGTAGAAACTACGAAAAGTTGAAAATTGCTAGATTTGTAGCTAAGAGCACTCCAACAATTTCTCTAGCTTTTGCATTAAATAGAGTGTTGAATGTAGCAATAAAATTGCCAAAATGGCAACACTGTCTCCCTTTCGGTCTCTCTTCCCACAACTCAACTGTGCCTGTTTTGCTATTGCTTTGACTCTTTTTGTTTTTGCTTTTGCGTTTGTTGTTATTTGTGTTTGTTTTTTTTCGCCTGCGAATTTAATTAAATAAATTGTCCTTACATTTAGCCGCAGCCATTGTTAATGTGCTTCTTCCTCCTTGTACGTCTTGTGGTTTTTGTTGTTGCAGAATGTGGAGCGCGACTAATTTATAGTTGGCCATTTTGTTCATTAATTTCGGCCACATTTAATTCGACCTCTTGTTTTTTTGTCGGCTCTTTCTCCGTGGGACACAAAAAAAAAGAAAACAAAATATAACGGGCCACACCTGTGTTGAAGCAATGCAAAACTGTTGTTTTAACGGTTTTCCAAATACCACAGCACTTACCTATTAGCCAAGTTATCTAAGCTTAGATGTTGCCAACAAAACATACATTGAAATGTAATTTAATCCCGAGTTTTTAGCATACTAACACGCATAATAACTGGGAGTGCCTAGAAATGTGTGTGGACAGACCTTTATAATCCATTATATTATTTCAATTTATTCGTATAACTAGGGAAGTTAAATTATGATAATTATCTATTTTTTAATTGAAATGTGTGTGCAGAGAACATTATAGTTATAAATACTACGCAATTTCTATTTCTTCGAAAAAAATTTATTGTTTTTTCCGTTTTTCTTATTAAAATTATACTTTTTAATTGATATATCCTTGAAATTAATTTATCATTATTGTACATAGCATACTTTTTAGCGCAGTCATTTAATGTTTGTTTTTGTCTGTATGATTTCAGATTTGATCATGACTAGCAACTTAAATACTGATTATTTTCTATTTTTAATCAATAATATACTTTATATAACAGGAAACTAGAGTGCAAATATCATAAATTCACACAAAGAATACGTTGAAATTTTAAATAAATTATGATAATTCAAATTGCAACAGAGGCTTGGAATTAGTTTGAAAAATGTAGACTACGAACCAACTATAGTTTAACATTAAATGTTATTGTTCTTTTGCGAATATTGCAGTCTCTTTAAGCCTGACAAATGCATGCCATCGTTTTATCAGCATTTTCTTTTAACGCTTTTCACGCTTTTCGCGCTTTCCACCCACTCGACAGTTGCCAAAGCATATAAAACTAATGCGCTTTATGCTAAATACCGTTTTTCTAATAATTCTCATTTTAAAAGTGTTCACAATTCTTTCATCTCCTTCTTTCTATGCATAACCATTCGTAACAGTCCAATTTCATTCCTTTTTTTTTCTTTGCTGGTATTTTGCCAACTTTAATTAAAGTTTATTTTTGGTCTATTTTGATTTTGATTTTGTGGCAGCTGAAATTGCATTGCCTGGCGAAAATTCGTTTTATTTTTAGAGTTTGCGTGGGGCAAGTTTTAAGCCTTTTAATGAAGCGCTTCTAATGAGTCTATAGGGTTGTGCCTATATACTCTATATATACGTATATATATCGAGGGCAAAGTTATTGAAAATGGCGAAAAATGCAAATAAAAAGGTTGATGGGAGGTAGCAGCAAAAATACAGAAACTTTTACTTTTGCTAGCGGGAGGCGTTTTGGAAAAGTGAGCGTTGCCAGTTTCAACCGTAATAAGTACGCATATCAAGAGACTTACATCTAAAGTTGACAGTCCCCCCAAACTCCAATCCTCAAAAAGGCGAATCTCAATAATAGAGTTGACAAGCGAGAGAAAGTAAAATGTAATCAAAGGGCAGTCGACGTAATATTAACAAATGACTGGTCATCAATTTGCAGCTTATTGCAACAATTGCCAAGGGTCGGGCCGGGCACTTTACTTTTTGCCAGCACTGTCAAATTACATAAGTAAGCGACACTTTCCAAAAGGCCTTTCAAGTATGAAAAATAACACACGACACGCGTGTACAAAATAAATACAAAAATGTGAAAAAAGAAAGAAAAAAGAAACTTAAAGAACATGTAGCTACACGCAATTGATCGACTGACAAAACACCCTGTACATAAAGCTAAGTTGAAATACGTGCTATAATGCTTTGTTGTTTGAGTCTTTATTGATTTACACATATATATTATTTGTAGCACATGAGATCAGTTGAATTGAATTGGCATAAGATTTTAAGTAAAAGTTCAAATTTCAAATTATAACTGAAATGATAAAAATAACATATTTCCAAGCAAGAAGTTAAACAGTTTAAAGGATTTAGTTTCAGAAATTGATTTACTAGACTTGCTTTAAATTATTCGATTAAAATCAATTATTTTCAATTTTCTGAGAAAGTAAAATGATGAAACTTCTTCAAAAGCAGCTTTTTTCAATTGTTTTTAGATTGATACAAAAAGTATGTGAATATTTATGCTACCCTTTTCTATTACGGGTTGATTCCAGGGCATTTAAATAATCACAATGTTGTGCAAATATATATGCTTTATATAGAAATGCATGAATAATAAATTATGATAGAGTCAAGAAGAAAAGTTAAATAAAATTGAGCAGAGCAGGGGGATTCTGTGTGTGTATGTGTGTACGTGCGTGTGTGGCATTTTGTTGTGCAGACTGAGTTCTAAAGTCACTGTCATGAAGTGATTTTCCACAATTTTTCAGTACCTTTTTGCCATTTACTGTTTAGCAGTATTTTTGTGGAACTGGTTGCTGTGCTGCTGGTGGCAAAGGGAAGGCGGAGGGTTGTTTAAGGGGGAGGGGTGTAGAGTGGGGTGGCACTTTTCCGGCAGACGTCTGCGAAATGAGATAAAAAACATTTAGGCCTCACAATGGCATTGTTGTATCGTCATGCTGTGTGGAGTATTTGTTGAAATGCCTGAGATGGCTAACAAAAAAGGCAACAACTCAGAAGCCGCTTAGCGCCCAACCACGGACATTGCCCAACACTGGATTCCCCCTGGTTACGGTTTATGCATAGATATATAAATATACACTGAAAAAAGGACTTGTGCAATCAGAAACATTCATGACGTGTATTTTGTTTCTAACATAGAAGTTCATTTTAAGATCCAATTACTAATATACTAAAAATATTAATCGAAAACATAGCAGTTCATTGTATAATAAAACATAAGTCATATGTTATTTTGGAAATAGTTATGGTCCCTTTTTAAAGTCATCATAGTTTGAAAAGAAAAGCGCTCGAGACAAAACTTATTAAGAGGATATTTATAAAAATCCCAGACAGATGAAATTGTAAAACTAACAAATTAACACAGCAATAAAGACAATAAAGATTGAAAAACCTTCATAACTGAAAAATATTTATTCTTTTGAAATATTCTCAAAAACTCGATGTGTTTTCTAACTTTGAGAATTTTGTGTTCTTGCATTTGTTTAACCAAAATTCTAAGCTCTGATTTGAGTACCTTTTTTTATAAGTGTACTTGCTATTATCGTTGACGTCGTCGTCATCATCTGGTGGTTGCTTTCTTTGCCATAGACAGTCGCTGTTTTGCGCTAATGATTAATGGTAGTCCTCCTGTCCTCCTGTCCTCCTGTTGTCCTCTCAACCTAGCCTCACCTTCTCCCCCTCTTCTGCCGTCCTTCGGTTGTGCCGTTGTCCTGTCGTCCCGCCTCGGGCGAAAAAAAGACGCTCGAAATGTCGAAACTTTTTAGCTGTGTCTCTGCTACATCCTGTTGCTTGCCCGCTTTTGTTGCAGCTGTTGCAAATCTCAGAGTTGTGTTGATAAATGCACTTAATATTACGCGCTTATCACCATTCATTTGGATTGAAGCAAAGGATCACAAGGACTCAATATACTGTCGACATGCAAATCATTCATTACATTCATTAGCTAAGGATTTGCTGACAGACATGCCATAAAACATATTCAAATTGACAAGCCATTAGGCAAACACTACAAAATCCCAAAGAATGTGTTATGTATTAGGGTGCCTCGATTTGTCTGCGCAAAAAAAAAAAAATTAAAAATAGTAACTCATTTGCTTAATTTACGATAAAACCGTAGATATTTTCACAAAGAAAGCAGAGTTCCTTATTTAATCCTAATCCATGTATATTGAGTTGAAATATGTTTTATTTTGAAATCTTTGGTTTATTATTTTTAGCATATCTTGAGTGTCTTGGTATTAAAGCTCTAGCTAGGAGCTGAACTTAATAGAATCAAATTACAAATTGTCCTTAAAACATAATTTTCTCTTATGCAAATTTTTAAAGTCAAAAGCGGGAACATTGAATGGATATTAGAACTTTGATTTCTATGATAAACGTACAAGAAATGACTGGAGATTAGAAAGAGGTGTTCCAATTTTTTAAGAAATTAATAAAATATATATCTATATGCACCCTACTGTGTTTTAAAGCCATTGGTAGCCAAAATGTGTATTTCCTTATCACATATAATAGCAAGAAATATTTTATAGTGTGCTTTTGGGTGCAAAAAGTCAAAAAAACGACAAAAGGCAAACACGAAACAGGTTCGGTCCTTAAGATTTTGGTGTGGGAATTGCTCGGAAAATAACATAGAAAGAGAACAGGAAGAAAGGGGAGGTTAGAGGAATAAGAATAAAAAGTACACAGTCAACCAAGTGAGAATGCTTTGGTGTCAAACGTTTACAGAATTTTAAAATGTTTTCGTTACATTCTGCATTTTTTATTCGATTTTTCTTTTGTTTCTCTGAGAACGCAAAAAATGACGACAGCACAAATTCAAAGCCGGTTTGCGGTAACTAACAGCCAATAGATTGTTTGATTTGTGGTGTGAGTAATGCCGTTTAAGACTTTGCCGAGCTCTCTGAGGTGAGGTGAAGAGTTGTGGTTTCTAATGTATTTCAACGTACAAAAGTTGTGGATATAAATTAGAAATGATCGAAAATGACTCACTGTGCTCGTTCCATGAATTTTAAAAATTGCACACTTGAAAAAGTAAAATCGAATTTAATTAACATCTTTAAAAATACTATAGTATTTATATCAGAGCATCAAACCGTAATAAATGTCAGTTTAAGGTGCGTTCTGAAAAAAACTAAATCGGTAATAAATTGGTTTAGTTTGAACAAAGTTCCGACTTTTGACCTAGCAAATTTACATGTCTAATTTAATTTTTCCAACTGTATGCATTGTATATTAGTATTTCTGAAACATTTCTGATAAATGGAAATTTTTCAATTAGATCTTACATAATTCATAATTCAAACTTCCAAAAGGCGTTTCAAATAAAAGCAATAGCAAAAGTGAGAGGGAGAGGGAGAGCTTCCTTCCTCTCTATAATTCACTCATTTTTCTCTCTTTCTCCCTTTACTCCCTTACTTGGCACTCAGTCAACGATCCACGTTAGATGCCTCCCATGTGAAATCTACATGTAAATTGCGTTGAAAGGTCGAACCATTGAACTTTCTTCATATGAGCTGAAGTCAGAACCAGAAGTTGGAAGTTGGCAGTTGGCAGTTGGGAGTTGGCAGTTGGATACACGTGTAACAACAAGTGTTAACTGAACCACCCCTCTCATATTGAAACACCCTACTCCAACCCACTCTGTCACTGGGCAGTACAATTTGTCATTTGGCAAATGAAAGCAACGCTCTGGCAAAAAAATGAATATACACTGAAGAAAATTGTGCTAAAATCATATCAACTTTGAATTTTGGTCAAAATAAGCGGCGGGATTCAAATCCGCAAATTTAGGTTAACAATTTCCTAACAATTGAATATTTTGTTCTAATTTTAATTTGATCGATATTAAAGATTAATAGCCTTAGTAAAAGTAATTTAGTCTTTACATGGTCTCAAGAAATTGGTCTAGGAGTTGGTCTTTTTTTCAGTGTAGTCAAAGTCCAAACACAGAGTTTTCTGGGTTTTGGGTTTGTGTTTTTAGTAGATTTTGGGCAGGTAAGCTGCTTGCTCTATTAAATATGCACCCTTTTTCCATTGTTTCGTTTTTTTTTTTTGGGTGGGCACACACTAACAAACACGCCCCCCTTCCCAGCCGTGTCCCCCTTTCGCCTCTGCCTCTTGTGGCAACTTGAACATGCAAGTTTCGTTTATTCGCTGATGTTTACAAATTTTCACGCTAAAATGAAAAAAGTTTTGTTGTTGTTCGCAAGTCAGCAACAAAATTGAAGTTGGAGTTGCCTCCCCGTCTCTCTTTCACTCTCTGTCACACTCTAACAACATATGTCTCTCTCTTTTGCTCCCCATTTGTTGTGTGGCTTATGAGCAACATCTTTGGGAAAGTTTCGTTGTTGTTGTTGCCTCTTCTAGTGTCGAAATTGCTTTTGTTTTTTTTGTTGCTGTCTCGTTGTCATGTGTCAAGTGGCAAAGTAGTAAACAACATGTTTACGCGACCAAAAACAACAACAATAACATTAACAACAACATTCTACAATCTACAAGAATCTGTTCAATTGGTTTCTTGCCCTTGAAGTCACTACCAAGCTTGGCCTCTCTTTCTCTCTCTCCTCATCTCTCAGTCTCTCCCTCTCTCTCGCCACTTCTCATAACTGGGCTTCTGTTTATTGCGCAACTTTGATTTCCCCATAGAATAACACTCAATTGGCTTATGATTCTAGAAATCGTACACAAATTGTCAACAACTCTTTATTTAAACTTTGTCAATTGTTGTTTCTAATTTTAATTTTAATTTTCAAAGTTTTTGTATATAATAAAATAGAAACTATGAGCTACTCTAAATAGTTGAAAGTATTTTTTCTATATAGAAATAAAATCATTAAAAATTCTTGATTTTTTGCAAGTATTTTATTTTAAGTATTTGGATTTCTTGTTAGTTTAATATAATTTTTGTGATGTGATCAGCTTAAGTAAAATATAGGTAAGCTTAGTTCTCAATTTTGTAGACTCCATTTCTTGAATCTTATTTTATAGAAAATGTACATATCTAAATAAAATTATATCATTCGTTGTTGTTACTATACAATTTTTGCAGTGTATTTCATGCGAATAGCTTCCAAATATAACGTTATTTATGAACTTGCTGAATTTTCCAACTTGATTTTGTTATTTTTCGTATCGAGCATGTGTTGCTAAAAGTTTTCATGAGCACGTCAGGCTTTAAAGATGTCATTAATGTGGCCAAATACTTATGTTAGTTGGCAACAGTTTGTGCAAATTGCTTATTTATGCGAATGCTGTGAGTGTTGTGAGTGTCCGTCCAGTGTCCAGGTCCAGGTCCAGTGTTGGCAAACAACTTATTAGTTATGTAAAGTGCGTTTTGCTGTTGTCGCGTCATTTTGTTTGCGGTTTCCCTTCTTCTTCTCCTTCTCTTCTTCCTTTTCTGTCCCTAAACATGGCCTCGAAAAATGTATAAAAAAGGGGGTGGTAGGTAGACATAGAAACAGGTTGGGGGAGGGGTGTGATTGTGCGAGGGGGAGCGGGTGAGTTGCAACATTTTCGCTGATTTGGCACGTACGTATCCTAATAGGGCCATTGCAACAATATTCAACGCTGACAGCATTTCAAACAGCAAATAGCAAAGGGAAGAGAAGCAAGCAGTGAAAGCCAAAGGCGCGCAAAATAATAAGGGCAAAACCTGTCTAAGGCAGCAGGCACAAACACAGACACACACACACATACACACAGACATAGGTACAGTCATAGACACACACACTTAGACACTGTCACACACACACACAATCACAGTCGCACAAAATCCCAGCACTTCTTAAAAGCAAGCGCACAGTGGCTCTAAATGCATTTACAATGCGACAATGAAATGCAATAAGTAAAGATTTCTATGACGTAATTTAAATATTTAAATATTTTCAATTCGTAATAGAATTATTTAAAAAGTTGACTATGAGGTCATACATTTCGGCACTGATATAAAATAAAGTTTAAAAATCAAGATTTATAAAATCTGTGTTAACCTGTGACATTTTAATTAAAATTCATTTTATTTAAATATACTAATCTATATACTTAATAATAAAAGTAACTGCCGAGGCTTAAAAGCTTCACAAATTAGTGCGAAACTTAAGTGATTATAATATATTTTCGAAACTGCTTTAATAATTATGAGAGACACGATATAAACGCAGTATAAATATCAATTTATTTGGTATTCATCCTGATCACATCCCTCGTAAAATTCCAAAAATTCCACGAAATTGTAATTTGGCCCTAACATATAATTATGTATGAAAAATGTATTATTTTCTTGGTTTGCTGTTTGCTTTTCGCAACGATATCAAATTGTAAGATCGGTGAAAAACGTAAATTAGTACAAATCTGTTAAATATGCAGTTATCACGTTCATTAAGAATGTGTGCAATGTAATGAAAGAATTTTAGGTTGATCACATTAATGCTATATGGAAACCATAAAAGGCTGAAACATGATGCAACAAATATAGGCGGACCTTAAATCAAGTTACATACTTTTTTTTTGTGTCGATTACATTTTTTTTTAATTTTTTTGTTATAAAATTTTTTTTTTTTTTTTTTCCGGTAATATATTCCGAATAGATTCAGCGCCGCATATGAATGGCAAATTCACCGTTGGTGAAAAGTGTAGGTGAAAATGCTCGCAATTTGGCTGCATTCCTGAATCACAGAATTCTGCAATTTTCTAACACAGTGAGGACGCCTCGTACTGTCTAACACCGTGTAATGTTTTCTTCGCCGTCGCCACGTCGTTGTCTTCGCTGCGGTTTCACATGCAGCTGAAAAGTGTGCAATGCTATAAAGAAGGAGAATAAAAAATATTGGAAGAGAGAGAGGGGAAGAGAGAGAGAGAGAGAGAAAAAAATAAATCTGTAAATCTGTAAATCTGATTTATGCGTTTGGTGCGCGACGCGACGTCACGTGAGCACAAAAGAGATGGAATTCAAAGACTGGGAATGTAGAAAGAAGCGAAATAAAGAAAGACAGAGAGGTGCAGAGAGAGAGAGAGAGACATAAGTGGGGGGAGGGGAGGGGGTAGACATGACTTGGAAGTTAGATATCGACATTTGGCGCTCAACAAATCGCATCAAATTTTCATCCTCAGAGCCCAAATTACGAATTGGCAGATTATGGAAATTGCTATGTGCCACAGCTGGATGTTGCAAGTTTATTGATCAGCCGCATAGCCAAATAGCTGGACACGATGATGATGATGATGATGTTAATGATGTTGATGATGTTGATGATGTTGATGATGATTATGGTTATATATAAGCTCAAGTCTCAATAGTTGTAGTTGTCTGATGTTATGACTCATGTCCGGAACAGAGCCATAAAACTGAAAGCGACAAAGAATATCGAAAGACAGCGACAGCGAAGAGAGGAAGAAGGGAACGGGATGGTGGTAGAATGAGGGGGGGGTTATAGTCGTGTGGAATGTCATAATTTGATATGCGGCTAAAGTAATGCCAAGCTTAATACCTGTAGACAAATAATTACAACAACAACAATAACAACAACAGCAATCCTCGAGAGTGACAGACAAGGGAGGCAGCGAGGGGTTGGGAGTTGGGAGTTGCTGCGGTTGCTGCCACATGTAGCATATTTAATGACAACGAAGCTCGTGTCAAGGATTACTAATTAGTGTCTGGACATTGGATGATGATGATGAGCATGTTGTTGCTTTTTATAGTCCGTGTGTGTGTGTGTGTAGTACTGTTATCTGGGACTTAAGTGCACACACACACCTACACACACACACACACACACCTACACACACACATACGCATCACACTCGCATCAAGCGGCAAGATATTTGCTTTTTAAACTGACTTTGCCGCCCACAAATTGAGTTGTCCCCGGAAATATATACAACTGTCACCTCACTGTGCCACCCCCTGCACCCCCTCTACGCTTCTACCCCTCGACCCCTCGACCACTCCACCCAACAGCCCACTCTCCACACAATTCACTGACTGACTGTCAGTCTAGGCTGTCTGATAAGCGTTCATGTCTTTAGTTACCTGCGGCTTAAGTGAAATTTTCGTTAGTGTTTTTCTGCTCTTTCCCCTATGTTTATTTTTATTGTGTGTGTGTGTTCGTGTGTCAGTGTGTGTGTGTCAGAGGGGAGGGGCTGGGCGTTGCAGGAGGCGTGTCCGTTTAATTGCAGCTTCTGTTTTATGTACATTTGTAGAGTACCTGAAATTGATGACTGTTTTAAGTTGCACTTTGTTGGGATAAACTCGCAAAACCATTGAAATTTTCTATATTTTTTAATTAAATCGAAAATAAAAAATAGTAAACAAATTTTTAAGATATTGTTTAACAAGAATATGCAAGATTCGTTAGCTGCAAAAGTGAGAATACATATTTTTAGAATACTTTTAGTGAGAGTTTTTCCTATTCAAGTGAATTGTTAAGTATTTTAATAACTTATCCGAAAGATATAATCTATGAAAGCTACTGGAAAATATGTTTTTAGAAGACTTTTGGTAAGAATTGTTTCAGCCAAGTAAATTGTAAAATATATTAATAACTACTCAAAATGATTTAATTAATGAGAGCTACTGGAATATATATTTTTAAAATTGCTAGCGAATAAAATATGCGTGATTCATAAGTTGAAAAGTTAGTTGTGGGCACAAAGAATTATATTATTATTCAATTTGTTTTAATGTAATTTTTAATAATAATCTGCAAGATTCGTTAGCTGGAGAAGTGCGTGGAGAGCACTTAAAAGTTGATTCTGTCTGAAAATGCGACTGTTTGATGCTGGGGCTGCTGCTCAAGTTGTTGCTAAGCTGATTTGTATTTAATGAGCTGTATATGCGACTCACATCCACGCACACACACACACACACACACACACACACACATACGTAACAGTGTAATGAAAACATTTACATTTTGTTAGGGTGTCCCCTGGTGTGGATTGTGAATTGTGGATTTACCGGCTGTGTGGTTGGCTGGCTTTTTGGGTGGTTTCAAGTGCCGACTCGTCTGGCTTTTAGATCTGTCGTCGTCTCGTGTCTCCGTGTCTTATTTGGGGGACTGGAGTCTTTATCGCAGAGACTCAGGCGCGTCAGTCTCGTCAGTTTCAATAGGCATCAAATCATTTGCCACGAAAAACCACCTGTCAGTTGTCGGTGCTGTTGCTGCCACACACACACACACACACACACACACACACGCACTCAAGTTGCTTCTGTCTCATGCCTCATGCTACCATTCGATATTAACATCAACATCGACAACATGCGATACGATTATTTGCCTTAATGTTGTGCTTCGTTGCCGTTTTCTATCCTCGGGGAAAAAATTGTATTATTTGTTTAGCATTATGCGTTGGTTTGCGTTGATGCCACCAAAGTCATCGTGCCCCATCCTGTCCCAAAAAATGTCTGGCCTCAAAGGCAGCCAACATCGTTTTAACCCCTCGAGTGAAAATTCATAAATGAAATTCCGTAAATATTTTCGTTGGTTGATTTCTACACTGCACTGCAAATGATGCCCTCGGCCCAACATGTTGTTTCTCATGCCATCCCAATATTCCCATTTTCCCATTTTACCACTTCCCATTTCCTATTTTCATCCTTCCCTCTGGTTGATTCCTTGTGGAAGTCTCTATAGCAAATCTGACCAAAAGTGCATTTATTTTTGGCGTCTTTTTAATTTAGATTGGCATTTTGGCTTCAAGCTTCTTTAAATATTTTAATAATCTGGATTGTCGAGCATTTCTTATTTATTTCATGATTAGTATGTGAAATACAAAATATTTCTATATTTGTTTTTCCATCTTCATATATTCAAATCGAAACTTATATCTAAGCGTAAATATTTTGCTTTTCATAAAATTGATTTAACTTAAATGCCAACTGAATTTAGAATTTTTTTAAAGATCGAAATGGTTTGCCGCTTGAAAATCGAATTAGTTTTGACAGAGTTATGCCAGTTTAAAGTTAGTCAGACCTTTAAACTATCCAAAAATAAGTCAATAATAGGCGAAATTATATAAATACAGAAAATATGAAATTATGTTTGGCAAAATCAACTTTTCATTGTTCGGATCTTGAACTAGAATTATATTTATTATATTATATTATTATACTTAATTTCTCAGAATAGTTTTTTCCGGTTTCAAATTATATACTTTTTCTGGACTGTGATCCTGGACTTTATATTTATTTGATCTACCTCTATTTTTGGCTCTTTTTAATTTTTTTTTCTTTTTCTCATTGATGTTTTTTCTGCCTCTTTTCTGTACAACTTTCCTGTGGCATTGGGGGATGCCGCCTCCCCCTAGCTCCATAAAAATATGTTGCATTCACAAGTCGCTCAATTTCTTGGCAAGCAATTTCTTAAATTGTTTTGCACTCACAACTAATAATGAGGACGACGACAAGGATAAGCTTAAGAGACTGGCATTTGCCAAGGGGCAGGGGGTATGAATGAGGATGAGTGGATGGAAATAAGGATAAGGGACTGTCCCACTCCCCGTAAGGACGAATCTGGCTGAGTCATGGACAACATTAATGTGGTCTTGGTCGTAGTTGTAGTTGGTTGTAACGCCCCATTTCTGACATTGGCCTTGCTTAGCGGTTTTTGGTTCTCTCTCTCTCTCTCTCGCTCTCTCTCACTCCCTCTCTCTTTGTCGCACTTGCCCCCTCTCTCTCGTTCGGTGAGCAGCTGCCTTGGTCGCTTTGTCTGAAAGCCAAGAAACCGTCTTGGACGTACAGCGCTTAATTGACTTTACCAACATTAAATGCGTGTGGTTTGACTGCCCTTCTCCTTCTCCCTTCTTCCTGCTCCCTTTCTTTTCCCGTTGCCCCGTCTGCTAACTTGCTTTGCTAACTTGTCCCATTGAAAACTCTCCCCGCATGAAAATGGCGTGAAAAACTGTTTCCCTCCGCCCTCCATTGAAACCTCAACTGGTTCCACTTTGACTTCTGTCTCAGTTGCTGCTATATTATTTATGCCCATAAAAATATTATTGCCATTTTTCGCATTTGGATTTTTGTAGGCGTCATCCTTACACTAAAAAAAATTCCTATTTCTTAAGTAAAGATCTTTTATATCTAAAACTAATAGCACCAAGAATATTAATCTAAACTCATAGCAATTCTTAAATATATAAAACAAATATAAAATCGTTAGGAAAGTATAAAAATATTTCATATTCTATTTGATAACTTTAAAATACTAAAACAGACAATTTTAAAAAAAAATTAAAATAAAATAAAAAGTCTAACAGTTTCATGTTCTCCACGAATTTATTTTGGTCAAAATTAGTTTTAAGACCAAATTTCTTGATATTAGAACCTTTCTTTTCTCAGTGTACATTTCCCTCCCTTCTCACCCTGTCTTCCCTCATTCCAACCCTCGCAATGAGCAGGCAACGTCTTGTCAAATGTCAGGCGTGAAGTGTTTGTTGATGCGCTCTTCGTGCGATGATGAGGAAGAAGGAATGTCTAAGGAAAGGGCATGAAAAGCCAAGGAAACGCCGAATCTGCTACGTAATTGGACCCATATGCTTCATACTGAGAGGGGGAAGGGGTGTAACCAAGAGGGGTAGTAGCAAGTGTATGTGTGTGTGTGTGTGTGTGTGTGTGTGTGTAGTTTCGGGTGGTTTTCAGTGGTTGCGGCTTCGTGGTGACGCACTTATCCACATGCTCGGTGTAGTGACGATTAGGCTCCGTCCTGAGCCTCAATTGGGTTAGTAAAAGGGGAAAAAAGTGAGGTTAGTCACTAAAAATGTTGGGTTATGTCTGTCAAAAGTTAGAAATGTGCAAACGAAATTAAAATAGTATGAGCAAAGTACTTTATACTATACCATAAATACTATTTATAATTTGTTGATTGCTAATTAAAGTTGGTTAAAGTTTGACACTGACATTTAGAGAGGATATGAGAGTGAGGTTATGTACGGCAAGGCGTTATAGACAGTTAATTTCTTTTAGTTATAGTAAATGTGATAATTACAGAATTTAGTTGAACTTTGAATTACGAACGAAATGACATTATGTGAGGTTAAGCATAGAAGAAAATCGTAAAAGTGAGGTTATATTTTTAATATAATAAATTGTAATTATAAATTGTAAATTTAAGATTTCCTTGGTACAGATTTTACGTAAAGTCCGCCAAGATCTATTAAGTAAATTAAGGTTATGTACGGTAGTTAGTTTCTTTAGAATTTAATTTGCTGTATATAATAGAGTGCTTAAAATGACTTAATTACCGTTTAATATACCACAAGTTAAACGCAAAAAATGAGGTTATACTCATGCGAGGTTATGCTTGCCACACTCGCAGATTATTCCAATATTTGAAGCAAGTTGTAGTTAAACATTTTGTTGTAATCGGCTTTAGATATTCATGAGTGAATCATATTTATGTGAACGGGCACAAATAACATTGCAAATGGCGATTTACCGTTATGTGATTTTCCGAATGCTGTGTGTCGTTGTCGCTGTTGTTGTTGTTGTTGTTGTTGCTGCTGCTGCTGTTTTTTGGGGTCTCTCAATTATTGCCCATTGGCAGCTGGCAATACATTTGGGTTTGCCACGTAATGTCCATTTAAGTGACTACACATAAAGGCCCAAAAACTGCCCCGCTTGCACTCCCCCTCCCGTTATCCCTTTATGTGCCACCAATCAGAGGCAGTAACAACAACAGTTGGGGAATAAGCCGAAGCTGCACAAATAAAGTGGCGATTGGATATTACAACTTTCCGGTCACTGCATTTCTACAGAGTTCACACAAACTACAACTACAACTTGCCACATTATCCTCCTCGCTCTCTCTCGCTCTCTCGCTCTCTTACACACACTCACACACAAATGTCTCCCCTCTCTGCCGCACAGTCAGAAGTTCTGCTCCCACAAGCAGAACAATTTCGAATGTGCGCTCAACTGTAGTGGCAAACGGGTTACGGGTTGATGCAACGTTGCATGGATTGAAATGGTTACCAGAGGCTCAAAATCGTGAGGTGAGGTTGCCACACTGGGAGGCGTTGAGTGTCGTGTAGCGTAGTTTAAACAGGAAGTGGCATACACACACACACACACACACGCACACACACGGAGTCAACATTTGGCAACATGTGTAGAAATGCGAGTATTTAAAAAACAGAAATTGTCCTTTGGCATTGGCCACAAAATGAATTTATTTATTTTACTGGTTTGACTGACCCACGCCATGTCACGCCCATTCACGCCCATTTCCTTAGCCTACACGGTAAAAAAAAAACATTAAGAAAAGAATGATATATATAGAATTAAATAACAAACAAATAAAATCATTAATTTTCAAAATTGTTAACTGAAGCTTGATAAATACTTTAAATATTGACTAGTGGCTTGGATAATAAGCATTAGCTTTAGAAAATAAATATTAAATAAAAAAATTTAGGCAAATGTGAAATAAATAGATTTAAAAAATTCGGAAATATATAATATATAAATACAGCAAGAAACGGAGACTTCTAACTGACTTTAGTGCCTTGGTTTCCTGGTGGAAATATCTTGGAATCTTGGATTGTATATTATGAATTTGGGTTATAATTTTTCAATTCTCTTAGTTCTCTACCAATCGGTCAAATTATATAGTAAGATGGCAATTATTGAGGAAAAGATTTGTGTTACTTTTGGTTTCTATTTTATTTGTTTGTGTAGGCTTGTTTTTTACTTGTGTAAATTTCATTTCCCTCGGCAATTTATATGACACGCCAGGCTTGTCACTCGCACCCAATAACTGGGCGAGGATGCGTTGTCTGGGCTTTGGGTTAAAGCAACCCCTGAAGGAGTTTTTCGGTGGTTGCGACATTGCAATTTATAGACTTGCCACAGACGCAGCCACAGTCACAGTCACCGTCACCGTCAGTCAGTCAGTCGATGAGTCAGGTGGTGCAGATTTCAAGTGGTGCCAGGAGAGGATCTCTGCTCTTGATCTCTGACTTTAGAATGCGCGTCACATTTCAAAAAAAAAAAAAAAAAAAACATAAACGTAAAAAAGAAAATAAAAATTCAACAACACACAATGCCAAAAAATATTTAATTAAAATTTATGGCGCAACCCCAGGGTGCAGCCACCCAAGCGGACCACCTGACAGGCCAGCCAGACACGTGGACCCACCGACAGGATGGAGCGGGACAGAACGAACGGGATGAGCGAGATGGCAGCATTCAACAGTTCACAGTTCACAGTTTACAGTCAGCGAAATGCCAAACGATGACACCCTTCAACAAACGTTTCATTTTCTCCCATTTCAACTTGAAATGCGGACAACGTTGACTTTTGCCTTTTCCTTTTTCCTCATCTCCTCTTCTCTCGTCTGGCCCCCTTCCCTTCCCCCTCTACAGCCTATGCTATGTTTCCCAGTTCCCCACTTGAAAGTTTGTGCTCCCAAATGTCTCATTGACGGCCATTTTTAATGGCCTGCACTTGAAGTACAACAACAAATTACAAAATATAAACAAAAACCAACATGAAGTGCACACACTTGCAACGCGCGACTACCAGACACCCTGGACTTCTAATTGAAAATTGAAAATTAAGTCTAAAAATATAAATATATTTATTTAAAGCTGATCAATTGATACAAAGCATGTGAAATAATTTTTAAAACATTTTTTTGACAATCACAATTGTTTGGTGCTTATAATATTGTGATTTTAATTATTAACTTTGATTTGTTTCTGTATAAAAATGTTATAAATGTTTTGACTTTAATATTGTTTCATAATTGATAAATTACTAACTTTTCTTATTCTAACTTTGCTTTTCTAACTTTTTAAAATTCTATCTCAATGATTTCATTCTAAACTAAATTCATATGTAATATCTTAGAGAGTCTTTCTTATAATACAGCGAAATAAATGCATTAAATTAAAATAATAGTTATATGCTTCTATTGAATCAGTATATAAATTTATATTCTCCAGCTGCTTGTCTTATTTTTATATACAACATTTATAACTGCAGCTGAAACAAGCCGCTTTACGCGTGTGATACACATTTACAGGGTATTGTGAAGTAAATACACAGTCAACAGAAATATGTTGCATACTTTCGGGCACACAATGCACATGCGAGCTATTAAAAAGTTGCAACGTTATGACAACAACAACCCAACAAGGCAGGCGGTGGGGAAGGAGACTGAAGAATTGCTGTGGCATGTAGATAATGTGAGTTGGCTGTTATGGTAGGGGGGAGGGGAAGGGGGAGGGGGGAGAGAAGGGAGGTTAACATGATGGGCTGTCGCTCCTTCCGACTGGATAAGTCGAGTAAACATTTCATAAAGCAATTGACGATTGCAGGTCGGAAATTTACCTGTAATCGCACCACAGAGCAAACAAATCAATTGAGCGTTAAAGGCCACGCAAGTAACAGTACCTCTACCCCCCTACCCCTCACCTACTTCCTCCAACAAGCCTTGTTCAATAGGTGTTGCCAACTGTTGTTAGAACAACAAACAGTTGTAGCTGATGGGAGTGCGGGTAATTGAAAGCGTCTCAGTTAATCAATCGGCTAAACAGTCGATCGATCGATCAATCAATCAATTAATCAGTCAAAAAAGGTCAACAAGGTGTGGCTTTGAAGGGCAGTGAAGGGGGGGAGGGAGGGGCACAGGAGGTTGAAAAACTGGAGGGTGTCAAACTGTGTGTGTTTGAGAATGCTGCTAATTGCAATTAGTGCGCGACTTTGACAGCCACAGTAACAACAACAACAACAACAACAACATCAACAGCAGCAGCAGCTAGTGACAACAATAGCAGTAACAACAACAGCAGTAACAACAACAACAATAGCTGGTACCGCGAGGTCAAGCGTTAAGGGTTTTTCAGCAGGGTTAAGGGGTTAACTAACTAGTTAAGGCCTTTGAAAATAGATACAGAGAGTCCTTTGTGACTTATATGTGTATTTTATTTACATATTTATTTAACGTTGACTAGATGCAGTCGACAAAAGATTAATTCAATTACAAAATCACAGTGACTGTGTTCACTATAAGTTTTATTGTAAAACTTACTTCATTCATTATTAATATTTCCTGATTTACTCACGAATTATTAGTTAACTTTAAAAATTCAATAATTATCATTATTAAGACAGAATAACTAAAGAAATTATCATTATGTTATGAATTTAATTTTTTATTGCTCATAAATAATATTTAGAGTAAATGAGATAAATTATTACAGATTTACTTTGAGTTATACTTTTCAATTAAAAAATGAATACTAAAATAACAATCATAATTTTATTTATTTTTGGTTTGCCTAAAAATAAAAGTTTTTATTTATTATCAAATCTTAATAATTAAATATGATTTATGAGTTGACATGTACAATTTTAAATTCGTTTATAAGACTATTTTTTATTTTGTAGTTCTTTAAGATTATTTAAAATGTATTTGTAATTCGAGTTAAATTGTTCCTTCTTTAATTTTTATTTTTTAAATACTGTTAACACGCTGCGACCAATGTTATTAAATTTACAAACATTGAACTAAATTTGAACTAAAACTGAAAATAAGTGACTTTTAATACCAGAAGTCAAGTAATTAGTTTAAATATCTATGCAATATATTGACTTGATGGGATACAAAAGTTATTTAAGCTTTACATATTGAAAACGTGTTCGTGTCGAAATGTCAAAGGTTGACAAGTTGACTTTAATTGAACGTTTGATTAAACCTTTTAGAATCTGTGGCTATTCAGGAATTGTTATAGGAATAAATAATATTTCCGTACCGAAACATTAGTTATCCCAACTCAGCTTTCAAATGCTGTCAATCCCTACTCAATTACGAGTAATTACATCACTGAAACGACTCGTAAAATGGAATAAAAAATGAATGAACAACTGTCATCGAAGGTAAAATTCGTGCAACACACTTCAATTTAACGTTGCAAGTCCATGCAATATGCCAAGAGTCACAGATAGAGATGGAAGTGAGAGAGAGAGAGAGAGCAGTATTAGCAGACAGAGATAGAGATGAAGACAAGAAAAGCAAACGACAATCAGGCAGTTTCATTTTCTCGACTCCGAAACCTGAGCAACAAACTGTGCCAAAGCAGCAATGTGGCAACATGTGGCAATAGTACACAGAAAGAAAAATAAATCATTCTGAAATTCTACTTGCTGTGTGGATTATTTTTTAGATAAGACTTGAACGACATGACTTAATTCCGCAATTTAGCTACGATAAACAAACTCCAGTAAAATATCGATTTTGCTTGAAAGTTGAGGTAGTCGATAATTCTTTTCGTGAAAATCGAACTGTCGATATTTGGAAGCCCGTTTTAACACTAAAACTAACTTGACAAACTCTTACAGAGAACTGATAATAAATATATATTTATTGCTGGGAAAATGGGATATATATAATATTTGATTCCGTATTGCTGACACCGCATTTAATTGATTTTATTTCGGAATTCCAAAGATATATCTTCAGTGTAGCCACAGTCACAATTTTAGCTGGCATCTTTTGTGTGTGTGTGTGTGTGTGTGTGGGTGTGTGTGGTGTGTGTGTTGTGGTGGCTGTTGCAGGAAACGGGCGCGTTGCCAAAGTGCCTGCGGTTATGCGACAGTGTTTGAGCTTTGTCAGTGCCACCAAGGCTGCACTTGCAGTGAGCAACGTGCAACGAGCAACGTGCAACTGGCAACTGGCAACTCGAAACTGAAACGAGCCACATTAACGCCGCCTTTAAAATTTATGATATTTACTCGAGCAGACAGCAGAGGCCAACGAGTTGTGGCACGGTGTGGCATAAGGCATGCAGCATGTGGCATGTGGCATGGGGCATGCAGCATGATTATAAGGGGAGGGGCACTTACCACTTTGGGTGGGCGTGGACACGTGGCAGCCAAGGCTGCTGCCTGCTGCCTGTTTTGGTTATGCATTTTTATGGCTGCACATCAAAGCCAAACTAAAGAGACGCCAACAACGAACAACCAACAACAACAACTTGGCAATCACTGCCGTTCAGCGCAGACAAATAAGTAGCCTTTTAAGTGTCTGTGAGTCATCTCGGCTAACTTGTGTTACTTTGGCCAAATGCTGTCACTATCAATACCCTGCAAAAGTCTACCAGTTATGCAGATATACCATAAAATAAAATCAGCATTTAAACGCTGTCAAGAGTTCGACTAACTTAAAATATCTTAAAACTAGTATTACAATTACTTGATTTATTTACCACATTCACCAGAAAACATTCTACCTCATCAAATATTTACTCAAATATTTACTGAAAATAAGAGCATCTTCTAAAATTGAAAACTTTTATTTTTAAAATTTATTGCTTGCAATAAGAACATTTTTAAATTAAATTACTAGTTTGAAAGCCAGAGAAAGACAAGGAAAATCATATTTATGGAATATTTATAAATATACCAAACAAGAAAAATACATAAAAGAAGGCAAAACAAGAATAAACAAATTATAAATTAAATAACATTCATAATATATATTTATATATAGTATATTATTATTTGTTGGCTATTTAAGAGCATTTTCTTTTATAATAAGAACTTGATCTTATTTAAAGTTTTCTAGTTTTCTATTTTAAAAGCACTAACGAGTACTTAGACCAAAATTCTTTCTTCTGAAACAAATCTGATTTTATAGCAGATCAACGGAAAGAGCTCTTAACTTTTAACTCTCACATTGCTTACAGAGCTCTTTCGGTTGATTTACATTCTTTTTATTTTAAATTATAAATTTAATAAGTTCAGCAGCTAGAAATAAAGATTGTTCCACTAGTTGATCGATAATAACTAAAAATAATAATAATAATTAGAATTCATGAATAAACGTTAAGTTCGAGTTAAGAAAGAACAATTAAAATAAATAAGAGTACATTAAATTTAAATTTCCATTAAGTCATCTTCTCTTATTTTCTCTCTCTCTCCTTTTTATATCACTTATCCTTTCACTCTCTTCGAAGAATTCCCAACAGTGCTTTCTTCATTCATATCTTTTTGTTATACCATATTTGTCTTGCAACTGCCACTGCAGCTGGCAAGTTGTGTGGCAAGTAGTGAAGTGCATTATGCACACTAACCAACTGCCTTCATTAACTCTGATTGGCCTTTCAATTTCTAAAGCGAATTTGCCCCAAAGGCAAGGGTAACTGCCACAATATGTGCCACAGTTGCTACAGTTAATATTTCTATTTCTATAGCTGCCACACAGTTTAGTATGTATATAAAGTTTATGTTTTCTACAAGTTGCAAGTCGCAAGTCGCAATACGCATCTTGCGCTTCTTCTTAACTTTCAGTATCGCGCTGCCCGTTCGCCTGTCAACACCTGAGCTTGCTACTTACCACTTACCACTTGCAACCAGTTTTTGCTTCTTTTACGCCTTTCCTTACCGTTGCAAATCTTTTTTTTTTGTAATTTCCTTAAGTGTTCTGTCCTGTGAGACGACGTTGGCAACCGACAAAATTATTAGCAACATGTTCTGTCGTCGCTGTTGGATTGATTTCACCGACGGTGAAAACTTCGTGGTGTGCTCCGGTCCGTGTGCCTGGTCCTTTCATGCCACCTGCGTCAATGTCCCACGGGAATTGGCCCGCAACTTGCGACGCAACTTTGCCAACAGTCACTTGGCCGTAAGCAGCTACAATTTTGGCTCTGTCTTTGGTACAGACATTGGCACTGCTGCCTCTTCCTCTGATGTCACCGGTGTGGAATGGTATTGCCACAATTGTCGTCAACTTTATCGCCTGCAATTGTACTTTGAGGTAGCTATAAGTTGCAACATCTGTCCGCAGTTCAATTGACAGAATCGATTGTAACGGATGCGGATATTAGATAAATTTGACTGGATAAAGATACTAATGTGTCTTAAAAGACGTATGCAAATGCATTAGATAGATCCAATATATTTATTTATAATTTAAATATATGTTTAAGTGTCGGATTACTATGGCCAGACTATAAATTAATAAATAATATAAATAAATAAATAAAATATATAAAATAACCAAAATATAGATAAATATTACAATATATTTTAAGTACTTACAAAATATTAAATGCAGTTTTGCATTCTTTAAGATAATTATAAAAAATCTAATCAATAAGATATATATATATATATTCATATACACATATTTAATAATATACATCAATGTAATATGTACAATATTACAGATACTGAGTTGCATTCTCTTAAATGCAGTTCTATATAGGTGTATAGTTATACGAGTATAAAAGATATTTGGACACGAATATAGAATAAAGTTATCTTAATACATCTAATAAAATAAAGATATATTTTCAGTACAAGATATAGAAAATATTAAAAAGCAATTTATATATATAGATTCATATAACAAAGACACAATAAAAAAATTTGTTTAAGAAAATACAATGAAGGTTATAAAAAAATGTAGTCGATACACAGTTGCAGATACAAACAAAACCATCTAGCTCTACAGATAACGACAGGCACTATGAATTTTTAAAGAAAGTGAGAGAAATTTGAGATTTACATCTGCAAAAGCAGTTAGTATTAAACCGTAGATACAGATAAATATTTAGATACAAAGTCGGGTAAATGCAAGCTTAAGTTACAGATAGAATTGCATCTAAATTCACAGACTGAAAAATAATTGGAGGGTTAGTAGCGCAGATATATTGTAGATAATAATAATGATAATAATATAGGGTTGCAAAATACAGATAATAATAAAATGTATAAATAAATTAAAAGGAAAATAATCGACACATACAGTTATAAATATGCATATTTAAATATTCAACTATATAGATACAGATAGTGACACAAATGTGAAGATAATCAGATACAGTGAAAAATATATACATTAAAAAAAAACAGCTCTACTTTGATACAGTTATTATATGGCTGCAAATACAGATGCAGATACATCTACCAAAATAGGCAGCTACAGATACAAATTTGCATATGCAGATACAATTTGAAAACGGCATACATAAAGATGCAGATGCAGATGTCGACACAAATATGCAGTTGCAGATGTATCTGAAAGAGTTGCAAATAAAAAGATGCATCTGCAAGTTGCAGATAGAATGAAAGCAGACTGTATATGGATAATACAAGTAACACTTTATAATGTTATTTATTTTTTATATATATATTTTTAAAATCGCCCTTAATCCAACGCCCCCTTCTAACAACTTCCCATGCCGCCCCCTATTTATAACAGTTTTCCGCCCACTTAACGTTAATTGCAAAACTCGTGACATTTTTGTATTTTGCTTGTTTTGGAACTGAATCTGAACATTTGGATAACGGTTAGGGGAAGGAGGTTGATGTTAACTTGACAAAAGATTCTCGAGGCGTCTGCAAAGGCAGCGACGCCATTTTTAATTGTAACTGTAATTTAGCCATTGTGTTGCACACTTTTGATGACGCAGCGAGCGAAGCTTGCAACATGTGCTTGCAACAACCCCCGAACCTCCTAAAAATAATAAATACTCGTACCAGGAGGAAAGAAAGAGGGTGAGGGGCAGGTGTAGGTGTGTTTAAGGTGCACAGCTGTGGCACTTGGCTTCTGTCTGTGTGTGTGTGTTTTGTGTGTGTGCACGTGTCGTGTTGCTGTTGTTGTTGCTCGTGTTGTTTGCCAGCTTGAAAATGTTATTTTTAGCATACAAATTGTGTGCATCTCTAGTTTGTTATCTCTCTCTCTCTCTCTCTCTCTCTCTCTCTCTCTATCTTCATATCTATTTCGCTCCCTCTCTTATGACATGCTCTCTCTCTCTTATTCTTTGCTTTCAGATTGCCATCTGTGATGATTACAGCCTGCCTGTAGACTTTGTTAAGAAACGACCGTCCAGTTTCGATCCCTGCCTGGCCGAGGCAATACCAACAAATCCGGAGCATTGGATAGCACCGAGTCCACAAACTGAATTTGTAAGTCAACCTAACCTCACTTAACGTAAATCCGATTTTAATGATTTGTTATTACAATGCACACTTTAGAGCTCTAGAACAGTCTTGTCCCAAGCAGGTTAAAGTAGGCTTAAAAAATACATTTTCGCATCACATGTGTAGGGAAATCGTTTCATATCGCTAATAAAATACTTTGTCTTAGGAATACGTATTTCATAGCATAATTTTGAGAACACTGCTTTGGAAAGATCGAGTATATTGGAATAATTCGAGTCCATTAAATGCAAATATACATAGTATTTTTTTGATAACTGAATAATAACAGATAGAATTATTTGAGAGATAGGAATTCGTTAGATATCGTAGTTATATTATCTCTGCATTAAATATATTTAGTTTAAAGTGGTACACTTGTAAATCAGATTAGAACTATCTTTATTAAATTTAATATTTTGCTTAAGTAGAAGTTGAAATATATCTCTTAATTATCCTTTCCAAAAATAGAAAGCTATGAAAATAATTTTGTTCAATTTAATTCTTATTTAATGACCGATTTACTGAAATCTAGTTGCTGATTTTAATATACAGTAAATAATAATTTTAATTTGAACATTTTACAATTGAAAATCCCATCAAGCAATTTTAACATTTATTTAATGAATGATTTAGTAAAAGTAATTTTGTTGGTGGATTTAAACAAATCTTCAACATATTCCTTATAACAGCAACTGTATCTATTACATTTGTATTGATCTCAGAACGTAGTTCTGAATTCTATATGGGAGATATTTCATTTTGTCGTTTAAGCAAATTTACAGAGATACATTTTACAAACTAAAATTATATTTATTACGTTTTTTCTCTTCCTATCGATATTATTTCTCTAATTTGTGCCACAAATTAATTGTGCTTAGTACCTCCATTTGAAACAATAAACATGCTTTTAACAACTTCAAAGCTTGTTTCTAAAATTACTTGCAAATTGAAAGCTTTCAGAGTTTTAAAAGTTACGACGAAAAGTTGACAGCCTTCGAATTAAAGCGGAAAGTGCAAATTTTGCAGATGATGCAACATTGAAAAGGAGCAAATGAGAAATTGAAGGGAGGGAGCTGAGAAGAGGTGCAAGTAAAATGGGGTGGGTTAGTATTGGCAAAAAGCAATTAACTGCCCTCTGGCGGCTAATTGATAAACTGCACGCATCGACGAAGAGAAAGATGAAGCGAACGATGACGAAGAGGAGGAGAAGGAGAAGGACGACGTCCGACGTCCGACGCATCGGCAATGCGCTAATGAAAAGCATGAAAAGCATTTTTTTCCCCACTCCAACTTTTTTCTCACTCCCTTCTCTCTCTCTCTCTCTCTCTCTCTCTCTATGGCTCTGCCTCATTTCGCCAGGCTTTTGATTATTTAACCGAGGCGAACAAAGCGGCGCTCAAACAATGCAAAAGTCTATTGGCTAAATATTTGCAAACAAAATAAAGGAAGAAATAAAAAATGGGAGAAACAGGCGGAAAAACGGGAAGAAACAAGCGCACACTGTTGAGTGCACTCGACAGTTAAATACCCTGCGCTGTTATAATATTTTCGACTGAACTTTGCTATGAAATTTGTATGATATAGTAGACCGATTTGAACTAATGACTCCAAAGAACTTACTCAAATACATATTCTATCAGTTTGGGGAAAATATTTCAAGATCGATTTGGCCCAGTTTTGTGAAAATACCATATATTTAAAAATCAAGATGATCAATGGTTTTCATATCAAAATTTGATTTTCTACCGACTGTCAGATATACGATAAAGTTGACCAATACAACCCAACTTCAGTCAAGATTTAAGGACCAACCTGAATGCATATTCCATCAGGTTGCTTTCGATACTTGGATAAATTAAAACTTTTTCATACTAAAACTTGTTTTTCGACTGATCGTTTTTATGGCAGCTATTTGGTATAGTAAGTAAATGTGAACCAAATTTGGTTAGAATATATAAGAACAACAGCATATTGTGACAGACTAGTTGAGATATTTCAAAATACACAGAAAATGTTCATATTAAAACTTGATTTTCAACCCATCGTTCATATGTCAACCATATGATATAGAAGTCTGAACTGTTTAGCTCTTTTGATCTGTGAGATCAACGCATTTAAATAGAGAGACGGATCGACGGACAGATCTATATCGCTTAGTCTATTGATGCTGATTGAGAATTTATAGTATGTTAATCTTATTGTCTACTTCTTTCTGATAACAAAATCTTAACAAAGTTAATATGCCCGCACAGTGTAAAAAGAGAGAGAAAAAAGGAGGAGAAAAATAAAAGACAAAATGGGAAAATCCCTGTTACAGTAAGCTCAGCGGGTGGTCAGCCATAAGAGCAGTCTTTGCTACAGATACTAAGCATGCCGAGGGAGTGAGGGGTGGGAAGAGAAATGGGTAGAGGGAAATGCACAGGGAAGAAGAGGGAGGGAGAGGAGGGACACAGGGCAACCTGAGGCTGCAGCAAATGTTGTTGGCCACAAATCAAATGGCGAATGTGAATGTGAAAGCTGCTGCCATGGCTTCCCAATGCTCCCTCTCCCTCACTGACTCTCTCGCTCTCTCCCTCTCTCTCTGGTTTCTCCTACCCTAGAAAATCTCAGCGCGTTATCTTTGGGAGAAGGTTGAGTTGGAATTCAGTTTTTTATGGTCACATACGAAATATATATTTGTTGTTGTTGTGTATTGTTTTGTGTGCTGCATTGTTATTGCTTCTGTACTTGCTGTTGTTGTTGTTGTTGTTGCTGCTGCTTTGTCCTTTTGCATATTGGTCGTAAAGTGAAAGTGAAAGCAAAACGACAAGAAAAAAGCAAATGCTGCGCGCCGCATGAGGCGCATAAAAAATGTTGCCTGCCACTTGAATTTTCTTTTTATTGAAATTTGTTTAGCCGCAAGCCAAACTCCCACCCCCACCCTCTCCCTCTCTCACCATCTCTCTCACACTATGTGTGTGTTGGTGTGAGTGTGTGTGAGTATAATAATAAATAGCGTTGTGAGTGTGGTGCAAATGTGAGGCTAAACATTTGGCAATATTCACTAATAGCTAGTAACAGTTTAGTAGAATAATAAATTTTATTATTAAAAGAAGCTACCATTTGATTTCGTAAACGTTTTACTGGCTGCACACGCTCATACTTACAGGAAGATACTCTAAAAGTGGGTTCTTTCATTAGGTAGGATAGAGCGAGATAATTATTAATTTAAATTAGTAATTGAAAACCTGTGAAGATTTTGATTACATGCTTTATAAATTTAAATTTTATGTTAAATGGATATACATATATCTTAATTTTTCATTATTTTCCTTACACGTTTCACTTAAACTCCTGTCCAAGTCGTCACATTGAAATTGTCAATTGTTGAAAATTTCAGCATTCGTAAACGTTACACTGGCTGCTTAGCTGTATAAACAATAGAAAGCTCTACTTGTTTACCATAATTTAATTAACTTTAATTATAATTTGGCAATTTATGTAAGACAAGAGATCAGTTATGGTTCATAGTAACTTACGTAAACGTTTTACTGACTGCATACCAAGCTAAACATTGCATACATTCCGAGTAGATAATTGCATATGCAATATGTATAAATTATGCATTTGCTCTTAATAAATAAGTATTTTTAATATTGCTCTTTATCTAATTCATGAACGTTGCACTGGCTTCATACACGCAGTTGCTTCTCTTCTGCTTTCTGTTCCTACTATTATTGTGCTTTTCAATCTCAATAATTCCTCGGTTTTCTGTCTCCGTTTATTTACCCCGCTCTTTTCTCTTTCACCTGAGTAAACGTCGATCTATAAATACATTCATACATTCATAATTCAATTGAATTGTTGGTTGCGGGGCAAGCAATTGATCTCCATTTGCATTTGAGCTTCAGTAAATGCATTTGAAATACAGCTTAGTGGCGATTATTGATTGGTCATGGCATGGCCAGATGAGAGTGCTCATGAATGTTTGAATGAGTACTCGATGCATTCAAATGCAGTTGCGAGTGCGATGCATTCGCCAATAAAACTCACACTTTCCCATCAATTGACTGGCTGGAAGGACTTGCACCCACTTCCCTCACTTATCGCTTCCTCAATCCCCCCCACTTTGCCAATTCCCTTCCCCAACCCTGTGCTGCCACAGCGACAACGTTTAACGGCTAACTCTACGTATTTTCAGACTCACTCTTCCATTTTCCTTCAGTTGTCTGTATGCTGCTCATATGACTGCTCTTTATTTGCCCTCTCTTTCCCTCTTTCCTTTCTTTCATACCCAGTACACATAGAGTTCCGAGGTATATTGTAATAGGCGTATATATAAACCTTTTAACACTAACAGTCGAGACTGTTTAATCAAAGTAAAACTGAAAGCCATCGATCTACGGATTCCGATTAATTGATATCTATACTTTACTATGTACCATATGTATATAAGTATATATATATAACATATATATTGTTAATATATAAATATAGATATGACAAGTTGAAAAATCAATATCGATTTTTAAATCGATTATTTTTTAATATCATTAGTACTGACAGTTTTAAGTTATTTTTAGTGCGCGTTGGAATCTGAATTCGAGTATCTAATAGCCGTATCTGTGAATAATACTTGTTATTCGTCTCAGTCTTCCAGTATTTTCCCTTTTCCCTTCCCCCTTTCCCTTCCCTTTTCCTTTCCTGTCCCCTGGTTCCCCACAGTTATTAATGTAATTTTATCTTATGACTTTTGTTTTGCGTAAACAGCCGCGACGCGTGTCCACAAATAAAAGCTTCAGGCCACGCACACGTGTGTATGCATCTGTGTGTGTGTGTGTGCCACATAAATGTGCTGCATGTGTTGCTCTTTTTTTTGTTGGTTGTTGCTGTTGTTTTTGACTGCGACTCACGTTTTAATGGCTACGCGCGCGACATTTTTCGAAATGAAACAGCCGCATTTCCATCTCTCTCTCTCTCTCTCTCTCTCTCTCTCTCTCTCTGCCGTCTCTTTCTAGTGTGCATTGTGAAGTGCACTTGGTGTGGGCGTCGTCGCCTTGTTCTGGGAGCTTTTGTATTACTCTCCATGGAGTAATATCAGCGATAACTCAACGCAACACGTTTTATTCCACTTGTGTGTGTGTTTGTGTGTGTGTGTGTGTGTGTGTGTGTATGCTGTTGCTGTGTTGCTTTTTGCTTATTTCAATATCTTGGCTACGCGTTTTCTACTGTTGTATTTTAACACACAGGACAACATACATACATATTACTCATACGCCGCTTTGTCTAGCTTAGGAACTAGAAAACATGATATGAAAGAGCACAAATCGAATACCAACAATATTCACGAACTTTGAATGTCCTATATAGACTGTAAATAACATAAGTAAGAAATATATATAACATATAGTTATATATAACATATGACATCTATTGATCAGATTGAATGTAGATGTTTATATTATGTTAGCTGTCTCCAGTATGTTTCTATATATATTTAAGTTTCAAAAATCGAATTTATAACTTAACCTTAATCTAACAACTTCAATTCTCGAGTTTTCAGCCCAAGTAATATTTCTTTTTTTATTTTTTAGCGTAGCAAAACTTACAATTTATTTAATATACCGAAAATTACGATTACTTTATGAAACAACTTAATGTGTACAATATTATTTATTATGCTTATGCAAATAATAGAAATCAAGAAATAAAATATAGGTTCTAGAAATATTTTTCTTATCACATATGATAGAAAAGCATAATTTTGGAAACACTGCTGGAACTTAATCGATGTTATATGAGTCAATTAATAAAAATAAAATCCAAATATATTGCAATTTAATAATGTAATAATAATTATGATCCCAATTCCTGCAAATAACTAGCTTCTAATTCTCCTATGACCACTTTTCATCTCCCTCAACTCTTTCACTTCTCTTGGACTTGAAATACGAGACTTTCTCATGGGGAAGTTATGGTTCTTTTAAGGATAAGTTGTTGGGTCACAAAGTTATGAGACTCGCAAGGGACAAGCGTATTAAAACACTCGTCATAAGCATTAGCAGATAGAAAGCTACGAACAGCGAAAGACAGAGACACGAATAGGGAAAGGGATAGAGGAAACAGCAGAGATAAGAGGGAATAGTATAAACAGACAGAATTTGCTCATGTGTCTGCTCAACGTATTTGTTTTTGTTTTGTATTTAAGAAAAAAACCTTTTTTTACACTGAGAATATAGGTGCTAATGTCCATATTTTGATCTCAGAACTAAGAATTTCAGGAACTAGAAACCACATCTGGTTTGACAATATTTCAAATAAAACAAAGTTCTTATGGGAATAAATTAAAATAACAATTTTTCCGTTGTTTAATTTTGAAATTGTGTTGTTTTTATTTCTGGATTATATTTTTTTATAAATATAATACGTTTCCTTTGGCAAGCGACGACTTTAACCTGAAATCAGTGTTGTTCTCAATAAAAATATTGACATATTTTGACTTTCCAAACAATTTAAGATTTGAATTGTTGTATTAAGAACTGTGATTTTTAAGTTTTATGTTCTTACTATTACTGATTTGATCTTATTTTAAGAACAAAATATATTGGAAGAATATTAACGACTTTACATTTTTCTTTATTTAAATTTATTGTTTAGTTTAATATTCTTTGTATTTATAATATGTCTTAGTCTTTTTTGTCAGTGCATTTAGCTCGTTAGTTTGCACGCTTCTTATGACTGCGACGTCATTATTATAGCCACCATCATCATCATCATCATCGTCATCGTCATTGCCATTATCTTTATCTGGCAACGTTTTCATTAACGTTGGCATAAAAATCACGTTGCTTTAGCAACAACAACAATGAGAACAACGACCGTTAGACATTGGGTCCGTTTGTTGGCCATCCGTCTAACCATTTTGATTGTAGTTTGTCTAGCCTGACAGCCATTTCCCATTTGCCTGCTCACATCCCTCACAGTCTTGCATTCTTACATTCCTCCTTTCCCATCCCTTTGTCTGTCATTTCGAGCTCCTGCTTTTCTTTCACCGCTTCCACTTCTCCTATCTTCTGTCGCTTTCTCCCCCATTGATTGAAAGACACATTTGCCAATCGAGACGCGCGTGTGGAAAATGCACGTTTGCCGATAATCAAGGGCAAATATTTAAAGAGCAATATGTGTGCACAATATGTGAATAAGATTTCCAATTTAACCTATGCCCCAAGCCCTCATAACCAATCCACCAATCCAACAACCGCCTCAACCCATCAACCCACATTTTGAATACTCAACTAGTGATGACAACTTGCTGAAAATATCGTTATATTTGCTGAAAACACATTTCGATACATTATCTAGCAACATAAAATTATTTAAAAATATTCCTGTTTTTTAATAAACAGATTTAATTGTTGTTACTTGTTTTGTTTATTTTTTAAGATTTATAAAAAATATAATTTGCAACGATAATTCAAAACTGAGTATTTTATCATTGGTTAAGGTGTCTTTAAAAATTGAAACGGAGTATTGCAAAGTGTTTATAAATTTCCGTATCCAATAAATCAAATTTCAAACCTGTTGTGGTTTATTTAATAATAATAATAAGAGACATTAATACGATTTCAAAGCGCTGATTATATTAAGTACTAATATAATTAATTTGAACAATCTGTTAAGAGGACACTTAATATATTTATCGTTTACTAAATCTGCTGCCCGAATAGTTACTTGCTTATATTGAAACTTTTGTTTTTTCAATCCCAATCACAGTTATTAAAAGCTAAGATGGCAGCAATATGTAAAGCATTTTCTGTCAATCGCGTTAAGTAAATCGTGGCTTTAAGGATTTCGAAGAAATGCGCTTGAAAAGCGTTAGAAGTAAAGTAATCTTCTCTATACAAATATGATATGCAAACACCGCTAACACCCTGGGATCAACCCCATCAGAGGTATGCCAGTTATTGAGTGTGTCTACACACATATAAACATACACATATATATATTTTTTGATGTGTGTGTGTGTGTTTGTTTGTTTGTTGTGTCTATCTATATTGTCTCTGGCATTTATGAGTGTCGAGTTGAATATAGAAGGGCTTCAGTTGAGTTATCAGCAACCTGGCAACCTGCCCGGGATACAGAGCTCGGAATACGGGACTCGGAATACGGGACTCGAAATAAAAGTTACGGGTTACGGGTTACGGGACCCGGGACCACAAACAATGCGGCTGCTAGGGGCAACTTGGCAATGATGTAGAAAATGAAGAGTTCATCGAGGGGAGCGAGGGGCAGGGAGAAAGTGAATAGAGTGTAGATTTGCATTGCATTCGCTTCCCCCAAGTTCAAACTAATTAAAAGTGTTTTAATACCCGTTTGTGGTTGACTGCAATGGGCATATTTTCATTGTTGCAACGTGTGTAACAATTTAAATGCATAGATATATGCTTCATCTTATATCTCTATATCTCCAGCAGGTAAAGTCATCAACCTGCCACATTGAAAATTTTCAGTTTGAAAAATAACTGGATTTGATGCATAATTTGGCAAATTATTTATTTTTTAATTATTATTTATTTATTTTATTTATTATTTAAATTTTATTTATTTATTTAAAGTCAACTAGCTTAAAATAAAAAGTTAAAGATTTTAATTTTAATAGAAATAATGTAAATATAAGAGGAAATAAATATAAATAAAAAAAGTTAAAAATAAATGTTAAAAATGACTTAATTTGAGGATTCCTCAAATAAAAGGCAAATAATATATGAGGTAAAAAATAAATGCATACAAAAATATCTCCAATGAGTCGCATAAATTTCAAGTTTGCTTTCGCTATTATATTTTAACCGTCTAGCTCTTACGCTTTAAGAGACAGATGCTCCAAATAGACGCGTTTTAATTCCCCTGTAAATCGAATCAATCTTTTTGGTATTTAAATTTATATTTAAATATTACTTATTAGTCTTGTCAGTCGTATATTTGAATTGCTTTCAAACCAGATGCATATAACGTTAGTTAATTAATGCAATAAATTGAAAAATGTTGGAGCTTGAACTTCCTAAATACATAAAAATGGAATAACAAGTAGCTTCTAGTCGGTTTATCGACTATTGAGTTGCTGTTTGTTTTTTGTTTCCTGTGCATTTTGGTGTCATCGACAACAACAACAATAACAGCTACAGCAATTGACACTTAATTTATGAGTTTCAATTAAAAATTCCTTTCAATTTCAAAGTCCGAGCAACAAAAGCACTCATTGTTTGGTCCCCAGTCAGTCTCTCTATCTTCATCTCTTTCCTCTCTGCCCTTCTCCCTCTCACTCAGTCGCTCTGTGTTGTGTGGCATCAATTTCCGCATGCAACATGCCCCATCACACACACACACACAGCTCGTCACATGGTTTTGGTTCATGTAACGGAAATTTATGTTTAACAATAATGCGCATATTTACGGCTACCCCCCAACAGAGGGCGTTGTAGAACGAGAGAGGGAGTCATCTCCATGGGAGTGGGAGCGAAAGAGAGGGGAACAGTCTGCTTATTATGTGTACACATTAGGGACACGTTAATGTCATTCGCTCGATTCGTTGCCCCTTGTGCAACCTGATGTTGCAGTTTTGTAATGCTCAGCTATCTGTCATGCCACGCCGGACACTGTCCCATGAAAGTACATGGACAGCAGCTGAATTGAATCGATGACAACAAAATGGAGAGCGAAGAGGCAACTTTATGATGGATAGTTGAACAGATTGATAGCTAGAGAAATCGATAAAAACAGTATCACTTATAGATTGATGCGTAATTTATATCTGTCATTACATATGGGACTTGTTACTTGACAGTTGATACAAAATTCAATCTATTCACTTGATACTTGCTTAGTTAAATGTCATAGTTCAACTCTACTTGTTTTAATTAAATATAATATAACTGAAATGAGAAGTGAATGATTTTTTTTTATAAATTTTTATTACTCAAACATTTGGTAAATGATTAAAAAAAACATATATGAAATGGGCAAAGCAATTTATTCTCGTTTTAATATTTTTTAGTATTTTCTTATGTATAATGTAAATAACTTTATAACCATTAATTTAATGCTGTAATTTTTGTATTTTGAATTGAATAATTTCATCAATATTATACATATATTGAAATAAAAGATATTAAATCCAAATATATTGCTACATTATTAGTTATAAAAAAGAGTAACAACAATTTTTGGAAGACAAAAAATTAGTTCAATTCAAATTCAAATTAAAAAATACATTCAAAATAAGATTTTTTATAGAATAATTTAGATGTTAACTTTATATTATGTTACAATTATAAAAATGTGAGCATACTTTACACTTTTAAAAAATATTGTATCTTTTGAACATGATTTCTAAAATTGTGTTATATTTCAGATTAGCTTTCGAGTTAGTAGTTTTAAAAATAAACCCGCAAAATAATCATCTAGTGAGCCATCTGCTAAAAAATGACTAGAATCAAGGAGATTATGCATAACATATAAGTTAGATAAAAAATCAGTTGCTTTATTTAAAATTTTTGTTCTCAAAATGATTTTCTAAGTGAAATTTTTTTATTTATGATTCTTTTCGGTTTTTACTGTTTTTACCTTAAAAAAAGAGTATTAAAATATGAGATACCGAGAAAGTTCACTATGAAAATTAGCAACTTAAACTTTTTGTCACTTTTCATTCGTTTTTTGGGTAATTGGAAAAGCTGGAGGATGATAAAGACAAGGTTAAAGGGAAAACCTAAAAGCGCTGGGCAAGTTGACACAGCTGTCAAAGGGTTAACGCTGTTGCAATGTTGCACAGTTGCACACAGCACAATTTGTCAATTAAACGCTAGCAAATTGTAATTGAAACGCAAATCAAATTAGTTGCAACCGCAATTGCAACACGAAATGGGGAAGAGATAAAAAAAAATGTTAACTCGTTGTTTTTGTTTGCGTTTCCGAATTGCAGCTGCCATTCAACGAAGCCCAACAAGCGACACTGCAGCAACAGCAACAGCAACAACTGCAATCGACAACAGGCGCAGCAGCAGCAGCAACAGCAGCGGTTGTGCCACCTCTGGCTGCCCCTTTGGCCACATTTCCCAGTCAAGCGGCAACTGCAGCGGCCATTTTGGGCGGCAGCAGCAGCAACAACAACAACACCAGCAGCAACAACGGCAACAGCAGCCACAACAACAACAGCAATCAGCTGCAATTGCAGCTGCACAACAATCACGTGCACAACAACAACACATTGCCGGCCGGCCCACAGCAACTGCTGCAGCAGCAACAGCAACGTGCCACGCTGCAACATCCGCCGCTGCCCAATAGCAACATTAAGCAGGCATCCGTAAAGCTCATCGAGGGATATTCCGATCCAAAGGACACACGTCATCACGCCCAAAACACCCACAAGAAGGTCTACCACAAAAAGGCCAAGCGTCGCACGGCGCCGCCTCATAAGCGACAGCAACAGCAACATCATCAGCAACAGCAACAACAGCAACAGTTGCAGACTCTGCCAACGCCACGCGGCCATCATCAGCAGCAGCAGTTGCAACAGCAGCAGCAGCAACTGCAACGTCATTCCACATACATTAACAATAACGGCAACCACAAAAAGGACAAGCGCAGCAGCCATTATAATTCAGGTGAGTGCCGTGCACCAATAGCATGACAACAACATGGCAACATGTTGCCCAAATGTGCAATATGCATACAAAAACTCTAAGCGAAACAAAAAACCAAGCATAGTTTGGAAATAAATATTGATTATTATTAAAAAAATAATGAAATGTTGTACATAGAATGAGTTTTTCACTACCTTACAAGGGAACACTAACAAATCAGAATTTTAACTAAAAATAATAACAAAATTATTAACAATGAATTAAGTAAATCTCAAGAGATCGTCTAAATTATTGTTGGAGATTTGCATGTCAAGATACGGTACGAAATAAATAGCGACACAATTATAACGAATTGTGCAATCATCATTGCATACTCTCAAGTGTTGCATGTTGCTGTCTACAATGAGACTGGCAACATGCTGCCGAAATGTTAATAAAATTAAAATAAACAAAAGAGTGCCCTCTTTTATGTGGCGTTTTAATGTGATATTGCCTTCAGATAGGAAACGCGTGCAGTTGGCAATGCGAGCAGAATTGCAACTACATTTTAAATAGCGTTGCATACTTTTAAGCGGCAACTCAAATAATGTTTAATATCGTTTACGAGTAGCTGGCAAGGCGTGTAAGCAAAAATTACAAAAGTATTGCATGCTTTTAAGCGTTTAACTAATAAAAGCAACATGTTGCCAAGGAGCGTTTAGACTGAGACTTACAGAAATTAAAGCATACTTTTAGACGCACTTTATTTAAAAATTTCTTGTCTTGCACTAAAATTTGAGAACAATACATTTTAGGTATATCCAATTAATTTGAACTCTGCAGATAGATAAATGTACTTAAAAGTATTTTAACGCTGTTTTTTTTGACCAAGGTCAGTCGTTGGTTAGCAAGTGTGCATTAAAATAACGAGCTAGTGGCAATTAGACGCACTTGCTGCACAATGTGGCAAGTTGGTAAGTTGGCGTCGCTGTGGCGACTCAATGTTGCGGCTGCGAAGATCAGCGATGCGTTAAATAGCAAATGGCAACCCAGTGGACTGAGACGACGACGAAGAAAGAGACGGAGATAGAAACGGAAATAGAGACAGAGATAGATGCAGAGATAGAGACAGAGGTAAAGACAGAATTAGAGACAGAGAGTAGAAGACGCATTGCTGGGCAGCCAAGCGCCTAATAGACTGCAACAGCGAGACGCCACCAATCGCAAATACTCGGATACATAAGTGGCAAGAACGATGGGGATGCCTCCAACTGCTGTGCCATCACATTTGCCTTTTTAGCGACTACGTCTCGACGACTGACTCAATTAGCCTCGAATTGGGCATGGGAAATATCAGACATTCTAAAAATATGCTCGAAATTAACTTTGTTATGGGGAAACTTAGAAAGTAATTCGCAATTCCGTTGAAAATGTTTAAAAATAATATAGAAAATAGCTGACAATTAATGAAACATTTCTTACAATAACTTAATGTAAGATTATACAGTTGTAATTTGATTAAACTTATATGGAATTGTTAAGAAAGCGTCCGATGATAAGTTGAGAATCAAGTTATCAACAGTAAGAAGAATAAAGAGTCGTTATGGAAAAAAATTAAGTTTTCCAATTTCGATTCAAAATCAAAAAAATGTGGAAAATTTGGAGATTGGAGGAGTTCTATTTAGTTTTTCGATTTTGATGCAGAATCAAAAAAGTTGAAGATTTTTCGCCAACATCTATTAAATCAAATGGGAGTTAAGTCTTGTTTCTGTAATATCAATTTAAACAACTAAACAATTGATCGTTATTGACATTTTTAGCATATATAAACATTACTGATTTATTAAATATACTTTTGGTTTATAAAAGCAAAAAATGGAAATATTATGACAGATAGCGACGTTTAAAGCACAAGAAAAATAATCAATATTTCGTTAAAGACGAGACGAGATGTTAAGCAAATAAAAAAAAGATATAAAAGCGCACAAATATTCAATCATTATTGGTCAGTTTGGTTTTCTGGAAAGCGACTGAATTAAATAAATTTAAGGAGCATTCAGAAAATTGGTTATTTATTAACAAAAAATAAATTTACTGAAAGATTTGGTAATTTATGTAATGGTTTTTCAGATTCCTCGGCGCCAAAATCCTCGGACGAGGAGGCGGACATAGACGAGGAGGTTGAACGCATTGTGCCACCTCCTCTGCCACCACCTCCTGCGGCACCGACATCGGCACCGACATCGGCAGCAACAGCAGGTGCAACAGGTGGCAACACTGGAGCGGTTGCATTGCTCAACTCACCGGACAGCATCTCGATGACCTTGTGCGTCCTCTGCCACCGCAGTTGCAGCGCAGTCCACGCAAATTGACTGTGGCACAAACGGAGCACAGCAAGCGGCAACCATCGCCATATTATTACTCGGATCTGCTCAAGAGTCGCGACAAGGAGGAGGACAAGGATATAAATAAGGATAAACAGCTGCAGCAGCAGCAACAACTGCAACAATTGCAACAACAACAACAACAACAACAACTGCAACTGCAACAAACACTCGATCGTGAGGCAAAGCAAAAGTGCCGACAATCGACAGCAAGTGAGCCGCCACAACAGACACAACAGCAGCAACAACAACCGCCACTTTTAGGTACCGATTTCATTTAATACATCGACGCGTCGATTTATCGATTATTGTTTTTCCTATTACTATTATTACTATTTTAATAAGATATCTAAACTAAATTCCATTCAATTTCTGGGTAAATGGTTCACTACAAATCTCGAATTCAATTCTAATGCAAATTATTAATATTTGAATTATATACATTGATTTAGCTACTTTATCATATCATTGCGTCGATTAATCGATTCTCGTTTTAACAATTGGAAACTATTTTAACTAGACTTGTTGCCTGTTCATTTATATCAAATTTTGGTCTCCAAATAAATTCTGCACATAAATTTTGTTTAGTTCGAAAGTCATTTTATTTTCGACCATCGTTGAATTCTCAATAAAATGCAACTTTGCTAACTTACTTTTTGGAATTGTTCAATAGATTATTGTCAAGAAATATGTATAAGTGATAATAGACAAAATCTTACTGTTGCCTTCATATTTAATTATTTTGTTTATTTTTCAATAACTTCTTTTGTCTTTCAATAAAATTTGTTGAATTCGACTACTTTATTAAAATAATTATTAATTAATCTATTTATATAATTATTGATTTATTTATCTATTAGTTAATATATGTATTAACCTATTTATTTATTATTGACAATATATTAATTAATTTGTAATGTATTTATTCATTGATTTTGTAATTACTTAAATATTTTTTATAGCTTTGTCACATGATTTATTTATCGGCAATATTTAATACTTAAAAAAATTCTAAGAAAAGTAAATGTAATTAATTTGAATATTCATTGCAATTTTCAGGTGGTTATCGAAAGAGCAGCAGCTTGGATGCGCCACAGCAACAACAAACACAGCAGCAACAGCAACAGCAACGGGAGCAACACGAACGGGAAGAGGGGGAAGAGGGCAAGGACAAGGACGAGCTTGAGTGTGAGGGTGAGGAGTGTGTGGAGGATGAGGAGGGTAGGAAAATAATCGATGACAACAACGAAGAAACAGAGCAATCGACACCAAAGCGATACAGTTTCACCGAGGAGGGCGTGAGGATCATTCGCTGCGAGACGCCGAGCACGAGCACCTCGGAGGAATCCGATTGCAGCGAGTGCCTTAAGCGACGCGAGTGGCATGCCCGAGCCTTGGCCCTAGTGCGCAAGACGTGCAACGTGCAGCCGCGGCAACAACACATACAGCACACACAGCACACACTGCAGCAGCAACTGTTGCCCATTGGCAGCGGGGAATTGCAGCTGCAGCTGCAACATTGTGACGCCGGCGAGGGTGAATTGCTCAAGTGTTGTCCACCAGCAATTGGCGACGTCACCTCAGAATTCGGAGTCGGAGGCGGAGTCGGAGTCGGAGCATTGGCAGTGGGAGGAGTGGAAGGAGTCGAAGGCGCCGCAGAGCCGCATTCCGTATTGGGCTTCGGTTCGGGGTCAATGCCGCCGCACCGACTGCTGGGCCCAGCAGCCGTGTGCGGAGCCTGCATCCCAACGAGCGGCAACGTCGGAGGTTTGCCCACCAGCGAGTTGGATGAGCTCGAGGAGTATTTTCGACCCCGCAGCATCTTCTATGTGCATCCGCATGGCGTGCACGAGTGCGTCGAGTGTGCGCCCAAAGCAACAGCAGCAACAGCAGCAACAGCAGCAACTACAGCAAAAGCCGCAGCAAAATCCACAGCAAAATCAAAGCCAAAGTCAAGGAACAAGTCTAAAAGCAAGTCAAACTCAAAGCAGACAACAGCAGCATTAAGCGGAGAGTCAGAAGAGCAGAATATAGCGGAGGAGAAGCAGCAAGGAACGGCAGAGGAACAAGGGGAGGAAGAGCAGGTGGAGGAGGAAGACGAGGAGGAGGAGCAGGAGGAAGAGGAGCAGGAGGAGGAGGAAGAGCACGACTCCGACAACATGGCAAGTCGACGTCGTCAAATCTATGAGACGGCATTCGATTGTAAAATTGCCAAATCGGATGATGATCTCGATGAAGTTGATCGCATAACGAACCATTGTGTGTTGCTGCAACTGAGCAACACTGGCAACACTGGCAACAATGGCAACAACGAGGCGCCACCGTCCAGCTTAAGTCAATTGGCCAAAGTGGCCAAGTCGCGACTCGAATGCAAGCGGGCCAAGAACAGCAAGAATCAGGCATTGCAGCAGCAACATCCGCAGCAGCAGCAGCAGCCACATTCGCAGCAACTCGACTCCCCGGATGGACATCAAGTGTTGCAGGTGCAGGCTGAGCTCAGTCAGCTGCAACTGAGTCAAGCGGATCAACAGCAGCAACAGCAGCAGCCACAAACCGCAGGTGTTGCTGCCGTATCCACGCAACAGTTGCCCGCGCGGGGCTACACCCCCTCGCCGCCGTCGACGGCACCGTTGCCCATCAAATTTCCGGCGAAACACGAGCGTTACATGAACAGCATTAAGAGTGCACCAAATTTGCCGTCGGCTCAACCGTCGCATCCGCGTTTGCGAGACTTGCGTCTGCCATTGCAGTCGCTGCGACAGCAGCAACAGTTGCAGCTGCAGTGTGCGGCGGCGAACAGCAGCAATGACAACAGTCTCACCGACAGCGCCTATGTGAATCCGCCCTCAACGAACTCCAACTCGAATTCGGCAGCTGCCTCGGTGTCCGCATCCGTTTCTATGTCAGTTACCGCATCCGCATCCGCTTCCGCATCCGCATCCGCCTCCGCTTCGGCATCCGCATCAGTTGCTGCCGTGCGAAGACCTCGCAGTTTTGTCCTGGAATCGGGACGCGTTTTGGAACTGCGACGCAGCGGACAGCAACATCATCATCAGCAGCAGCAGCAGCAACAGCAGCAGCAGCAGCGGCAACAACATCATCATCAGCATCCGCATCACACGCATCACACGCATCATCATCACCATCATCAGGGGCAGCAACAGCAGCTGCCACACGGCGTGGCAAGGCGTGGCACACACAACTACAGCTCCACAGAGAGCATTGCCACCTCGAGCAGCGGCGGCAGCATGGAATCCCTGCGTTCCAGCACCAGTGAGGGGAATCGCAGCACGTCCAGCTCCGAGTCGCGTCACTCGAGTTCTCTCAGCAGCCACAGCTCGGAGAGTGGCAGTGGCAGTGGCAGCGGCAGCGCCAGCTCCAGTGTTGCATATCCATTGCGTGCCCCCGTCCTGCTGCACTCCAAGTTGCACATACTTAGCCCCATATCGGACAAGTCCTCGCAGGAACCAGCCTCGGCGTCCGTCTCGGCCTCCGCCTCGGAGCAATCGCAGCAACCGACGGCGACGGCGACGGCGACGACAACGACGACTGCGACAGCGGCAGCGGCAGAGGAAGCTGCCACAGTGCCAGTCACCAGGTATGCGACACAGCGGATTAACAAATAAAAGCTACAATCAATTTAATAAGGAATCAATTGAGAATAATATTGAGAGCACTAGAATTAGAGAGAATGCTTTAGAGAGTTCCAGAAATGTAGGTAACCAAGATGGGATCGAGATAGATAATCTTAATCTTAATCTTAGTAAAATATTCCGAATGTAGAAAACAATATAAAAAAGGAAAAAGATAAACAATAGCTTTGGAAATTCAACTGAGCAAAACAGTCAAAGTACAGATATCAGAGAGAGATTAGATCTTTAATCGGCAAGGATCGAGTCGAGACCCCGGCTATAGGAATATCCGTTGAATACTTTGAGGATCCTGTAGTTCGTTTAAAGTGAAAACCATTCTTGTAGTCATTTTATTGAACTGATATTGATACAAATAACTAGGATATTAGATAGTGTGTGTACTTAAATATGGTTCTTCATCTATTTATTTATAAATAATACAAATATGACTTAAAAATAAAGCAATTGGAAAGACAACAGTTTTGATTGTATGATAAGGATATTAAAATTATGAAAATTTAATTGAGAAGACAGCAATTATGAAAGGCCATAGTTAGAATTAATCTTATTAGGAAATACGAATTAGAAAGAATTAAAACAATTGGGAATACGAAAAATATAATTTTGAAATCAAAAATAGGAAATCAAATTATGAGATGTCACAATTAGGAATTATGTTATTATAAAAAGTAAGATTGTATTCCGTTTTATAAGGAATACTTCTATTTAACATATATATACGTTAGCCACATTGACATTATACATGGCTCGACAAATTGTTCTGTCTTTTCTGGTAGATCAAGTTTTAATAGACAACATCGTGTGATTTTCAATAACTGATTATTTATGTTGCCATTTAATGATTTTAATCATTCCAACTTGATCCCCATTTATAATTACCTTATATGAGTGTTTTCTTATTTGTAACTCACCAATTGTCGTTTCTTTGTTATATTTCCCATTAACAAAGTTCCCAATTTTGCTAATCTAATATTTTATTTATTTTCAAAATAAAATATTCTGTTTGCCTAATTTTATGAACAATTTTCGAATGTGGAGTCATTTTCGTCAATATTCTTACAGGGAATCGCTGAGCAAGTCACGTGCTGGCAGTCAACGTGCCACAGCAACAATTGCAGCCGCAACAACAACAACTGCAAGTGGGGCACCCAACAAGACGCTGTTGCATCTGGCGGATGAGTTTCTGGGCTCGGACAGCGGCATCTCGTTGCACTCGCGTGACGATCACAAGCTGCCATTGTTGGCCTTGCAACGCCTCACGCTGCCCAAGTTGCAGCTTGGCAATGCCAATGGCAATGGCAATGGCCATGATGCCCCAGCGGCAACAACAGCAACGGCAGCGGCAACAGCAGCTGCAACGGCAACAAGTGGCGCCTCCGGCGCGGCGTTGCCACAAGAGCTACGCGATTTGCCTTTCGATATGCCGAAGTTGCGACGCCGCAAGACGTTGCAGCAGGAGGCGGCATGCACCTCGGGCAGCGCCACATCCGTGGACCTGGGCGATCTACCCTTCGATATGCCGAAGCTGCGACGGCGACTGCGCGCCAATCAAGCGGAAATCAACAACCTCCTCATGCACAGCACCGAATCGAGCGGCATCTCCCAAGCGTCCTCCAGCCACTCCATGCGGGAGGAGCATAAGTTGGCCAGCAAGCTGGGTGAGTCCACAATGCCACAATTGCACAGTTCCCAAGAAATATCCGGAAATATCCACTTAATTACCAGTAATTACTTTACAGTAGTTTCAAGTAATTAAAACACTATTTAATATATTCTTCGTCATAAAATTAATTCACTTCCAACGTTAATTGCGCAAGAAGCTAAATTAAACAGAGATATTCAATTGGAACAGAAAAAATACGCATTTGAAAATATTCAACTTTTATATTTTAACTTAAGTTAAAATAAAATATAATTAAACAAAGTGCAGAAATGAAAGATTACTAATTTTCAAGTATTAAACATTTTATAGTTGAACTTCAAAAATATGTAATAAGAAATGGAAGAAATGATTGATTGATTAAAATTTATTGAAAGAATGGCAATTTAATTACCAGTAACTACTTGAGGGTAATTACAGTAATTTCTTTTTACTATCTTTATTTTTATATTTTTCATATATTATATTTATGACAGAAAATTATTAAAATTTTCGAAATAAAAATATCAGTGTTTTGAAGGATGTTTTTTTTATGAAATTAAGGAACAGATAATCTCATACCCACTCTCTTTTTCTGTCGCAGACACCGCTCTCTTCCGTCAGAATCTCACCTTGAATCTAAATGAGCCGCGACAGGTGAGCAAACAGTTCGGCAGCCTCGATTTGCGTGGATTGAGCAGCCACAAGGAGTTGAATATGAATCTGTGCCAGGGCTACGTCACTGCAGTCGATCTCATCGATGTGGCAATACCACTTGAGCGTCAGGGGTGCGTTAAATATGCTAAGACTGTCTTCTGCAGAATGCTCACTTGGTTTCTCTCTCTGTCTTTCTCTGTCTCCGCTTTAGTTGGTATCACGGCTCCATCACTCGCATCGAGGCGGAGACAACGCTACGTCCATTGGCCGAGGGATCGTTCCTGGTGCGCAACTGTGAATCCACCAAGCAGGATTACTCCCTCTCACTTAAGTATGTCACAATATAGATTCTTCCATTTATTGATATTGAGAATAACATGGCGGAGATGCGAACCCACTTGACAATTGAGCGCATTTAACATGTTTCTTTTTCATTTTCTTTTTCTCTTACAGGGGCGCCAAGGGATTCATGCACATGCGAATCCAGCGCAACGAATCGGGCCAATATATTTTAAGCAATTCAGTCGACCCTTCGAAACGGTCTCCGATATGATACGACACTTTTGCCTGAATCGATTGCCGGTGCGAGGAGCAGAGCACATGTGTCTGATAGAGCCGGTTATAGCGCAGTTGCTGTAGATGCGATGTTAACGCGCTTAACAGAGCGCTTAACAGAACGCCTAACAGAGCGCTGTTAGTTACTCAAATAATGGAGTAATTTATATACAAAACAGAATTCCACATACATATTGATAGCATATAAAGAGTACTACTTCAGTATAAGTAACATATAGTATACACAGCAGTATATATGTGTATACTTATATATATATAAATATATATATATAGGTATATACTTAGTACATCTATGCACTAGTTGTATGCTCTAGTCTTAACTAAACTACTTAAACTCTCATCTTCCGTTCAACTCAGACAAATTTATGTTTTCATCACACAACAAAATGAAACAGATAGAGATCGAGAGAGAGAAAGAGAAAGAGAGAGAGATAGAGAGGGAGAGTAACACACAAACTATATAGTTTAGAGTTATAAAGAAGTATGAAGCACTTTCAGACAATACCAGATAACAGAAATCGCATAAACCAAATAACATAATTACTATACATACAAGTACATTACATGATAAACGATTTACACGATAAACGATTTATAACATACTATACGATCGCATATGGATCAACAATATACTTACGAACAATGTGAGCACGTACTACACGATATTAAAATAATGATTTCGCATGTTCACACAATAATTAGTACACGATAACTCGAATCTACTCGTAGCGAAATCTCGCGTATATTAAATACTTACAAAGTCTAAAAATACTATGTAGCACACATACACAGACACGATCACACACACACACACACACACACACACACACACACACACACACACACACACACACACACACACACACACACACAGTTCAAGTCCCGTTTATACCGTGTCACGGGCATCTAAAGCACGTTTACACGACACACACAATACACGTTTTAAAAAAGATGATTAATAATAATGTTTAGATTTGCGCTTTTGTCGGAATGTTTTTAGCATGGCAATTCTAAGCAAATTTGTTGATTAATTTTATGTTCCAAACTAACTATATATAGTATATATAGATATATATATTTAACTTATGTATACATACCTATATATATTACATATACATATATATATATATACACACATATACATATATAAATGAGGCATAAGTAGAACAGGCGATGTGGAATAATATCTTTTTTTTCCTAGTTTTAGGCCAGGCATGCAAAAGTAGAACGCTCAAAGCGCTTTTGATTATTGGATATGAGTAGTTTGGTTAATCGATATGTAGTTTTGATAATCGATATCGACAGCGATGAAAGATATAGCAACGCATATGAGAGGTCGATTTTAAGTGTTAGTTTCCAATAAACGGCAAACCACAAGCATATATATAACATATATATATATATATCTATATATATATGCATAACAAATGATATATATATATTCTTACTATATACACAATATTAAAAGCAGTCAATGGTTTTTTGGTTCCAGTAAAAAACAATACGAAAGAAAGACAAAAAGCAAAAGAAAAAAAGTTTTTTTTATCAGTTGAGTTTTCAGATCGGATGGTATTATGTGCAATATACAATTACTATATATATATACTTTGAACAGTTATTATTTAAATAATATGAGGTTATCTTTTATGTGTGCCAAAGTACTTAAGTATTATTATTTTTACTATTGTTATTATTATTATTTTTAATTTTATTATTATTATAACAATTATAATAATTATTAATTGAATTAGTTTATATGAAAAGCAATTGATAGATAGATTTTCTGTCTACATTGTTGCCTAATTTCTAATATATGTTCAATGTCTGGCAACGCTGTGCAATAACATGACTAAGTAATATATTTTTAATAATAATTTGAATTGCTTTTTTAGTCTTAAGTTATGCAACATTTGTCAAACCACACGATAGCTATACAGAACGAGATAGAAAGAGCGATAAAGAGAGAGAGAGAGAGAGAGAGGGAGAGGGAGCGAGCGAAAATAATCGAATGTAGTTTGTTGAGAAGTTGTAACCGGCTTATGTAAATACTTCAAATATATATATTATGTAATAACAAATTATACGATCCAATATGATTTGATTTGCAATACAGTTTTAAGCATAAGATTTCTATTTCACAGAATAGCAGTAAAACAAGAACAACAACAATAAGGGAAAAAGTAGAATGAAAAACAGAAGAGAATGAGATCTTCCCTCCCCCCGTAACAGTCAGCAAATCTTAAGTATAACAACAATTTTTGAGGCTTCCAATAGTAGCAGTAAAAAATACCACAGAATCTAAGTGAGAAAGATACACACACACACACACAACCAGAAACAGATAAACACAGACACACAAACACAGCCGCACAGATACACATGAATATATGTATCTGCATACGGAATACTATCTATATATCTACTATATAGTCGAGTAGTGTGTAGAAGTTGGCAATCGCCGCTTGTATAATTCTTACAGCTATTCGAGGATTCAATTCGATTTTAATTGATTTAGAAAACAAACACACTCTTTAGCGTATTCGACATGTATGTGTGTATCTACGTATCTTAACTAAAACAAACCGAACAACATCAACACCAAACAACAACAAAATAATTATAAATGATATTAATAAGAGATGAAAACAATGAACAGCAACAAATACATACAAATTTAATATGAAACCAAACCAAAAACAACAAGAACAACAACAAATGAACGAAATGTATTTAATAAAAATATAAAACAAAAAACTTAAAAAAAATTAATAAATATTGAAATTGTGTTTTATTTATATGTTGAAAACTTCTAAAGCGTAACTGTCGACCAAGGATATATTTCTGATCCTTCCATATTTAGATGCAAATTGAGCTAAGAAATATCTTTAAAACTTCATAAAGTTAATTCAATTATTGTAAAAATTTTAAAATTCAGCACAGAAAACACATTTAAAAATTTTATTTTATTATATTTTATTCGATTATTATTATTTAATTAATCCAATGTGACACCATTTTACATTCCAGTCCTGAGAAATTGGAACGGATATTATTATTTCCGTGATGATATACAACAAAAAATAATAGCAATTCCTTAAAAGGCTAGCATAAAATTATGTAATACATTCAGTCGCTGCTGTAACTTTACAATGTTAATGCTCTTCTACATTTTGCTGCCTGCTCTTTTCTGTTCGCCTGGTACTTTCAGAACAACAAACGTGTGAAATCAGACTCTTGCAGTTCAAAATACTGCTGATTTACCAGGCGATCAGAAACAAGCAGCAAGTTGCTAAACCGAATATATATATTTTTTTTAAATGTAGCATACTTTTAGATGCTGATATTTATTTCAGGAAATAAATAATGTAGCATACTTTTAGATGCTTTTGTTACTTTTACTTTTGCTGTATTTTGCTGCCTGCTGATTTCTGTTCGCCTGGTATTTTCAGACCAACAAACGTGTGAAATCAGACTCTTGCAGTTCAAAATACTGCTGATTTACCAGGCGATCAGAAACAAGCAGCAAGTTGCTAAACCAAATTTATTTTATTTTAAAAATGTAGCATACTTTTAGATGCTGATATTTATTTCAGGAAATAAATAATGTAGCATACTTTTAGATGCTTTTGTTACTTTTACTTTTGCTGTATTTTGCTGCCTGCTCATTTCTGTTCGCCTGGTATTTTCAGACCAACAAACGTGTGAAATCAGACTCTTGCAGTTGGTTAGATTTTTTTGTTGTAAATCAAATTTGTTCCTTTAGCGGCAGACTGCGGTTCAAAATACTGCTGATTTACCAGGCGATCAGAAACAAGCAGCAAGTTGCTAAACCAAATTTATTTTATTTTAAAAATGTAGCATACTTTTAGATGCTGATATTTATTTCAGGAAATGAATAATGTAGCATACTTTTAGATGCTTTTGTTACTTTTACTTTAGCTGTATTTTGCTGCCTGCTGATTTCTGTTCGCCTGGTACTTTCAGACCAACAAACGTGTGAAATCAGACTCTTGCAGTTGGTTAGGGTTTTTTGTTTGTATATCAAATTTGTTCCAATTTTCTTATATCAATTAAGTCTGTAATAAATTTAATAAATAAAAAGCCAGTAGATTGTTAACGGTTTACATTAATACATTTTAATAAATCGTTTTTCGCATAGTAATGATATATCGCATATCGTGTAGAAGATATTTATATATATATATTATTGTATTACATATACATACAGATAGATACGTTAACGGCTACACATTGTTGTGGTTGTGTATGTGCACGTAGTGTTGATTTTTGATTTAATTATTTAATTTTTATAAGTTCTTTCAATAAATTATATACTCGTAAGTAGTCGGAGCTTGCGCTTGCAACACGAAGAATTATGTACAATAGATTAAATCTCTGGATTTAACGTAAACATTGCATAAATTACAGGACATACATGATATATAAGTACATGGACCTTTTAAAAGTAATTCGTTGATAGCATATATAGACACATATCATATATGATCTTCGACACACAAAAAAAAAAAAAAACCATGGTTGACGGGGGGACGGGGGAAAGTGGAAAGTGGAAGGTGAAAGGTGTAGTTCTTAATTTGTGTTAAGTGCTTGGGACATTACAATAATAATAATTTGGTGTGCTTTCGTTGAGGCCATCTCTTTAAATGGCCGCCTCAATGCCCTCAGCATTCTTCTTGATGAGGCTCTCCCACTGCGCGATGAGGCGATGCGACGACGGCGCCTCCTCCGGCGTCAGATCACAGAGCTCTGCCAGCGACATGGCCGGACGCATCCCGGAGCCGCAATTGGTGCCAGTTGTGGCCAGTGCATTGCCGCTGCCATTGGCCAGAACTGCGGCAACATTCAAGCTGCGATTACCAGACGACTTATGGCCCATCATCTCCAGATCGGTGCTGAAAATGAAAATATAAACAATGTAATTATTGAGAAATAATTTCAATTAAAAACAAAAATTCCTTGATTTTGATGTTTTTGTAAATCTTTATATTTGTCACGCATATATTCTCAGCTGGGCACTTACCTTTCCCTGTCCAACTCCAAGGTGGACTGTGCATTACGCAATTTGCCAGGACCATAGCAATGTTCCACCTCCGAATCGTCATCATCATCATCGGCATCGGCCTCATCGTCTGTGCTCAGCTGGCTGAAAGTGGAAAGGATTCATGATAAGAAAAGTAGGAAAGTAATATGTCGATATGTGAATGGGAACAGAATGGGAATATGTTAGGAACAGGATGCGAGTATGAACAGAAATTGAAATAGAGATAAGAAAAGGAATAGGAACAGGAACAAAGATAGGAATAGGAATAGGAAAAAACATAGGAATATAAGAATAAATGGAATGGAATGGAATAATAATGGAAGAAAGGAAAAATAAAAAATAATGGAATAAAAAGGAAAATAAATCGGAACAGAAATAGGAATAGGAAGAGAAATAGGAATAGAATATAAATTGGAATTGAAATATAAAGAGAAATTGCAGGAAAAAAGGAATTTAAATGGCAACTGGAATGGAAATCGGATCAGATCAGATCGGATCGGATCAAAATATGCTCAATACTCACAGCTTGTCCAGCATATGTTGTCGGTTTAGCTTCCTCAGGCGCTTCAGCTCCGTCTCGCGGCACTTGAGATCCTGCAGCTCCCGCTGAATCTTCTGCTCGACGGGCACATACCCTCTCCTCAGTGGCCGTCCCTCCGAGTCTCTCTCGATGGCGCCCTGCGACAACATGTTGCCAGCACTGTTGTTATTGTTGTTGATGTGTATGTTGTTGTTGTTGTTGTTGTTGTTGTTGTTGACCAGGTTAAGGGTCAAAGGGGAGGTGGGATTTCCGCCCTCGAGGAAGGCCAAAGCATTGCGTGAATTTAATTTAAGAGTTTGACTCTGATTGTTATTGATGTTGTTGCTGCCGTTGATACTGTTGTTGTTGTTGTTGTGGTTGTTGGTTGACAATGTGGGCGACAAAGTGGGCGTAACATTGCCCAGCTGCAGCTTGCCATGGGAGGCAATGAAACGTTGCATGACACCCTTGGTGGCATTGTTGAAGGCAAACTGCCGCTTCTGCTGCTGTCCGTGCAGCTGAGGCGTCGTTAACGATAACGATAACGTGCGCGTCATCAGCTTCTGCTGCGGCGGCTCTGGCGTCATATTATAACAGTTTGGTCCAATATAACGCTGCTCCTGTCTGCTGGCAATTGTCAGTTTCAACGGTTGCTTGCCACCTCCATTGTTGCTGCTGTTGCTGTTGTTGTTCTTTGTCTTTTGGGAGGAGGCGGAAATGCCCGAGTCGTCGGAATGATGCTCATCAAGGGACTCCTCCTTGTGGCTGCTGCTGCCGCTGCTGCTGCTGTTCACACTGGAGGCCAGCGAAGGCGATTGCTCCTCGATGGGCACCAGGGCTGCCAGAGTTGCCGCCGCCGGCTGAGCGGTAACGAGTACTCCCTGCTGCTGCTCCTGCTCGTGCCCCTGCTCCTCCTCCTCCTGCACCTGTTCCCCTTGCTGCTGCTCCTGCTCCGCTTGCACTTCCGCGTAAGTCGCCTCGAACGCCTCCACCTTAATTGGGGGCGTGCCATTGGCGGAGAGCGTCACCAGCTGACGATATTCCTCCTCACGGCGCACCACCTCCTTGATCTCCTCCTGAATGCGCGTCAACGGATCGATTTTCTAGAGAGAGACCAAGAGAGAGAGATTGAGAGAGAGAGAGAGAGAGAGAGTTAAGACGGGTGTTAGTTGAGTTAAGAAATGCAGGAAGTTCTCCGATTACCAATCGATTGTAATCGAATATGACAACAGCTGCAATCGCTGCCTCATGTTTAGCTACAGTGAAGCCTGACCAACTCACACAGCAATGGGGAAAGCTCCTATACACATTAAAAACTATACTCGATATCCACCGTCGATTTATGTTGCATCTATAATGTTACAATCAATTGAATTCTCTTCAATAATTACAACTAGAATAAGTATTTACCAAACTCTAAAACAAACAGAAAATAAAGCCGAATTGAGTGCGATTTGTGATCATTTTTTAGAATCAAACGTTTTTAATTTAAATTGCATTTTCAAAGTTGTGCAAATAAAAGTTTTTTATCAAGCATGATTTAAAATTAATTTTAAAAATAACTACTTGAATCTGTTAACTAACTGCTTTCACTAAAATCCTCATAAATCGGGCTCCATTCGAGGGTGAATTTCATAGGGGTTAAAGGGCAATGGGGGCAGAGGGGAAGGGGAGGAGGAACAAGCAGGTCGACAACAAAAGAAACTAACATAAAAGCCACACACACACAGCGCAAAAGCTGAGAGATCTTCATTCAGACAAACAGGATAGGGGTCTAAAGAGGAGTTGATAAAAGGGAGGGGGGGCGTTGACAATCCGCAACTCATAAGCCGCTTTTTCGTTTATTATGTGTGCGATCACCAAAAAATGTTGCGTGACATTCGAACCAAACCAAAAACAATGTAAAATGCAATAAATTGAAAATTCAAAGCCAGCAAACAAAAGGCGAACAAAGAAGCGGGAGGAGGGGGCGGGGGCGGGGGCGGGTATGGGGGCATGGCATTATTGTGTGCGCTTCATTCGGTGGCATAGAGCTCATAAAAATGCTAAACATTTTCAAAACAAAAACAAAAAACAATCGAGAGTAAAAGTGTTTGAAAGTGAAAAACAACAATAAAAACAAACACATTGCCATTGTTATTGCGTAAAACAGTTGTAGTAGTTGCTGTTGTTGTTGTTGTGGTTGTTGTTGCTGTTGCTGCTGTCACATATCATAATTGATAGGCGTGACAAAGGCGACCTCAAAGTTATGACATCGCATGAAAAATGGGAAAATATCAGAAATTTAATTGAAAATGAAAATGAAAATGGGAAGCTTTTACCGTATGCGGTTGACTGAGCTGTAATTCAATCTGTTCCCTATATAAATTATATATAAATGTATATATATATATATATGTATGTGTGTGTGAAAGAGAGAGCAACGTTGCGCCAGTGAACAATTGAATTGAAAGTATGTTTATGAGTTGTCAACTCATTGAAAACAATACATTAATCTGGTGATGTCAAAACACATCGAAATATCGACAACTCGATTTAATGTCAAAGCGATTATCGAGTTCTTCAACTCGATCTCTTATGGAAGAGTCTATCGAGCCCTAAATAATAACAAATGACCTGCAACAATTACAAAATTTTACATTTCTAACTGCAATTGCGTTTTATAATAAGCTATTATTATAGAAAACCTAATATTTGCTGATCGATCGACTATTCTACTAATATAATAACTATTTTTTAGATAGTGTGCATTTATTAGGGTAATATTCTTTGGTCTGAAATTGGTGTTATTTCAAGTCCAAAATATATAAGACGGATGTTCTTGATTTTAGAATAAGACCTTGTCTTAAGTGTACAGTCTATGTTGCTAAAACAGATATTTACATCAGACTCAAGAGACTGAAAAGTATTTTGCAATTAAAGGAAAAAAATAGTATTTTAATGAATTTTGATTTTTGATTACATTTTACATAACTTTTTCCAAATTTAGCTTTAATTTTGCCATTAACATTTGATTCAATAAACTAGCTTATAATAAATGATTTGTAATACTTTTAAGCTCGTGTCATTGTGCTACAATGCTGTCGGCCAAGTGACAAGTCAATTGCACACGACTCTGAAGCCGAAGTCCGGCTCCAAGATATCTCTTCTGTCTTTCTCGCTCCCTCTTCTCTTTGCCCCCAGAGAAGAATTTCTAGCTGCAATTTGCGACGATGATTGAATGCAATTTGTGGTCTAAATATTTCCTACCCAGCGGCGACAAATGCGAAAATGCAGACAAAAGAGTGGCAACGAGACAACAGATAAGAGCGGCAGGTGAAAGGGGAAAGGTAAGAGGTAGAGGGGGCAAGGCGGAAGGTGAAAGGGGGTGGAAGAGAGGTTAGGGTAAGAGTTTAAGCTGCTACACAGCAATAAAAAATGCGAGTTTCGGTGTAAAATGAATTTTTTCAAACCAATCACAATAGACTTGATTCAAGAACGATTTTCCATATTGCTCGGGTGCAAAACTATTTTTTAAGTTGTATCATACATTTTTGAGCTTTTCTTTAATCCGATTTAGCTTAAGAAATATATTAAAATTACATACTTTGAAAACACATGATGAAATCAAGAATTTTAAATAAGAATTTTAGAGTTTAAATTGTTTTTTATTCCTGTGCAACATTTTCGGGTCAGTGTTCAGGTCTGAGGTCTTGAGTCTTAGGGTCTTGGGTCTTGGGTCTTGAGTCTTCCAGGTGGGTGCGTCAACTGTAGACTGTTGCTTCCGCATATCGTTTGTTGTTGTTGCTGTTGTGTCGCATTAGAAAGTGGCAGCAAATGCCGTTGGCTGTTGCAAGTTGCAGGTTGCAGGCATTTAGAGACACTAAGTAGTCACAAGTCAACGCCAAAGTGGCATCAAAATAGACAAATAGACAGACAAGAGACTCCACAACATGGCACATGCAATTTGTTGTGTTGTTGTTATCACTGTCGTTGTTGTTGGTGTTGTTATTGTCGTTTTTGTCGAAGCTCATCAAATTTTTGCACAATTCGATGCAGATTTTCACTCAATTGTGCGTTAGGCAACAACAGCAACAAAAAAAAACCCGCCAAACTGTCGTTTTCACTGGCAGCAAACACAAAAACAAAATGCCAAAATGTTGTACAAAACGGAAGTTCGGTTAAAGCAGCACAGCAAGTTGCTAGCAACATGTGACCAGCAACATCGGAAAGTGCAATGGCATGCAGGTAAAAACAACAACCACAACAACAACAACAGCAGCAGCTGCCAACTTGACAGCTGTTATTCCTTCCTCTTCTGCCTCTTCACCTTTTCCTGCACCTTCTACTCTGCTGTCTGCCTTGCTCTCGCAAAATTTACCGCAACATTTTGTGTGTGCATGTGTTTTTCTTCTGCTTTACACATGCTATATAACGGCAATTGGGGAAGCGCATGTCCAAGACAAAGTCGCTGGCCTAAACTGAACTCATTTGCATGCTGCCGGGGTCAACAGCAGCAACAACACATTTGTTGCCCTGGCATGCTAAATGTGCTGAAAGATCAGCAGCAGCAGCAGCAGCAACAAAAACAACAGCATATTTATACATATTTACATGTGTATGTATGTATGTACAAGTAAAAAGCACAAAGCAAATTAGCAGCAACAAGAACAACAGCGAACATCAAGAATTGTACAATTACAACAAGAGAACGTGACGAGAAACGTGACCGTGACTTAACTGCACGCTCACTCTCTCGTTACTTTGCTCTCTGCACGTCCCCCTCTTTCACTCACTCACTCTCTCTCTCTTTCTCTGCCTCTCCCTAAGCAGACGCTCTCACGCTCTAGCACTTTTCCACTCTTCAGTTCGCAAGCTTGCTCTACTTCTAGCCGATATAAAGAACAGAAACAAAACAAAACAATAAATGACAGTGCTGCTGGCGTTCGACGTTGACGTTGACGTTGACGCTGGCAGCGCTGCCTGGCTTGGGCTATCGTTTCCAGACGAGTGATCAGCGCATTAGCATGATATGCTGCGGACGCTGACGTTGACGCTGCTTACGATGCTGCTGCCAAGGGCGTACGCAGATTTGAACAGTGGGGAGACAGCTGCCGCCTCCCCCTTTCCCATTAGATTCTTTAAAATAAAGAAAATGTAAGACACATACATATTATTGCATGGGAAAAATTCATGTGCATTATTAAATGTTTTTATGGCTCAAATACTTATCAATATTAATGCAGTTGGAAAAAAAGTATTCAAGGCAAGAAAATTTGAAAAAGGGATTGTTTGACTTTACTCATTCATTCAACGAAATATTTATCTATAATCGATATAATATTTTTTTTAATTTTAATTCCGTACATGAGCTTGTGTTTTAGAACATTACTAGAGAATATGTCAACCTATCTTAAAAAGCTTTTCACGACTCGAAAGCAATATTTATTTATGAAATAATTTCTTGATATAATTTAAAAAAAATGGGTGCGAATACCATCCAATCAAAGTCGGAAATGTGTTTTTAAGCTCTGTAGAATGAAACGGAATTCAAGCTTACCAGTCAAAGTATTAAAAAAAAATTAAAATTATAAAAAAATTTTGCACCCCCAAATTTCATCCTACGTACGCCTATGGTTCCTGCTGCTTATGCTGATCATGACGTTTGATGATGGAGATGATGCTAATGATAATGATGATGCTACAGCAACTTTACACGTATTTGGGGCAATTCATTTAGCGTTTTTTTGTGTTTTTGCTGTGCCTTTTTGTTTCGCAGTGACCGACGAAGCTGCAATCGAAGCGTGCAATAAAATAAAAAAAAATATTGAAAAATAAGTACAACCATGCCAAATTAATATGCACGAGGAGAGCAGCAAAAGAGAGAGGAAGCGAGAAGAAGAGTGGGCGTGTACTCAGATTTTGGCCCGCAAGGCATTTGGGTCAACACCAATGATAATATTTGATATTAATGTTAATCATAATGCTGATGCTGATGATAGAATGCCATGGCAATAAAAATAGCTCAGGGGCGTGGCAACTAAATCTGTTGTTGTTGGTTTTAACTGCCTCCCACTCTCGTCTCCTTCTACGTTTTTGTCTCCATCCTTCTTCTCCCTTCTACCTTCTTTCTCTCTCTCTCTCCCTCTCTCTTTCTCTCTCTCTCTCTCTCTTGAACTTTCGTGACATTGATCGGTTTTCTGCTTTTCACCAACATTCGCTCAGTTGGCAGTTTTCTTTCAACACTTCTTTTACAAGTTTTCCAAGTCAAATCTTCTGTAGATCTTCTGTCACTTCAAATTTCCCAACTTCATCTGGCTTTCTTCATATTTTGCATGTTAAGCCGTTAAGCCAGAAGCGATAAATGCCAAATGAAAAGTTTCAAAGCTGACTTTAACAAACACTTGATTCTCCTAATGACATGTAAGTATCTCTACCTGCATCACGATCTAGAACTCCATATCTCTTTTTAATGAGATTGGTGTCAGCTCAGTTAAGAATTCTTAAATACGTCAATCAGTTATAGAAATGTTTTAAAATCTAGTAAAGAATCAATTAAAGCTCATGACAGTAAAATATATGTTTTTAAACTAAGTTAAAAATAACCTAAAGCGTATATCACTTCTAGGAATTTCTTTAAATTTAAAAAAAGAAATAACTAAGCTTTTAAATATATTTTTAAAACTAAGTTAGAATAACTTAAAGCGTAAAACAATTGAAGAAACTATTTTATCGTACGCATAATAGAAATATGTAGGAATATTATTAAAGTATTACTTTTAAAGTCTATTAAATATTATAAATATGTTTCGATATTCAGTAAATTTAGCTCAAGAGCGTACAGCAATTATGTAACTCGTTTTAAAATAAATAAACGACTGCCCAAAGAGTATAACAGCAATTAAGAGATTTTCAAATTAAGTAAACGGATTCTTGAAGATGCAAAAATATTTATTAAAGTCGTTAATGAGACTTTCTAATGCGTATAACAGTAAGATCAATATATGCAAATTTAGTGTAAAACGCTAAAAAAAAATTAACAATTTTAGCTCCACCGCAAGGTTAATGTAAAATTATTTTTAAGCGATTCTTTCACTGATATATTTTGAATTTGAAGAGAATTAATTGTAAGTAGTTAATATTCTTTTAGCTTAAAACGATTCTTCTCTTATTCTGGCTGAAATTGATGATAATTGACCAAGTCATCATTCAGGCTTAATAACTCGCTCTGGCATTGAATCTAGAGCATTTGCGAGTGCTAGTTTAACTATCATTAGTGATATTCCATATGCTTTATCAATTATCCTCAGCTCTCACTCAGAAATCAACACCTTCTCAAGCGTTTCTTTCACACAGATTCAGACTCAAATTTATGTAGAGATAGAGATAGAGATACACACCGAGTTATTGGTGCTCAGTTCATACGATCGACCCAGATATTGAGTAAAAATCGTGATCTATTCTCATGCAGTGATCAACACTCTACAATCTACAGTGTACAGTCTTCTTTCTACTGTCTTCTGTTTTCAATTTGCAAACTGCAATTGGAAATCTGAGACGGATGCACTTGAAGCATGTGTCAATTATGACGCCATATTGCGCGGGCGAAGAGGAAGAGGTGTAGTATTACAATTACCGTTATACCGATACCAATTGCTGTTATTAAGTTATATTTGCTATGGGTAGGTCGTCGCTTTGCTTGGCCCCAAAAATCTTGGCCAAAATCTCTGCACAAAGTCACGTCTTGGCCGAGGCGAACCATTAACAAACTGACAAATTGCTAAACAAAGCAAAAATAGAAATAGATGAAAAAACAGCAGATATATATATATGAGAATATATAAACAAATATAGGTTAAGTTACACTTAAGAGCTTTAGACAGAGACGGAGACAGAGACGGAAAGAGTGAGAGCGAGAGGGAGACAGTAATAGCTTGAACTATATTGGCTCTTCTCTTATCTCACCTTTTGGGGGAAAATACGACGCATTTACAGCCCGAAAGGTATGAGAATCTATTTACCGAAATGAATTTGCGATAAGCGTCAAATGGAAAATTCATGGCCAAATGTTGATAAAGCGAAAACAACTACAATACATCGATTGTGTCCTGCGTGACTTGGCCAAATCAGTGTCCTGTTTGCCCAATGACTTCTAGCCTGCTCAAAACTTTATTGGTCACTTAGGTCATCAGGTTAAGTGCTCGCTAACGCGCAATTCTCATTAATTTGCGACTCGTTGAGCCATTTCCAGAGTAGGCAATATGTCAATTCAGGGAGTGTTGCACTTTATACGTTAGCAGTATAACAGGTTTAGCACAGTTTTGCCTTATTCTTTTCTCTGCATTGCCAGAGTGTGCGTGAGGAGTGCTCTGTAGAGTCGTGATTTCTCTAAAGTGTCATAAAAACAGCTTTGGGAGTGTTTTATAGGTGCATGACAGCGCAGTGAACCTTTGTTTGCAAAAATAAACTTATTAATGGAATTGTATTCATCTAGAACAATGCTGGTATATTCAGTAAATAATGTAGGTGTCGTATAACAGTTTGTATAACAGTCTAAAATCGAACTATTTCCGCTTTTATGCATCTCAGCTATATCTTAAACATTTAATCAATAACAAAATAGGTGTTTAACAGTCAAACTATTGAAAACTACAGACATTTCTGTGCGAATTTCAATACAAATTATGTCACCTATCTCACCGGAGAAGAGCCATCGCAGTCCACCGCATGCCAATGCCCGTCGAGCAACCCAGAAAACGTGCCCGGCATTCACAAAAACAACAACAACAAAAAATAAATAAATAAAAGTTAAAAAAAGCTTCGCTCACATTATGTCATGTATGACAGCAGTGCAACAAGTATAACAACAAGTTGAGGCAGCTGCTTTTGCCCTGGGCCATTGACCATGCAGTCGCCAGAGAACAAACTGTCCGACAATAACAACAATAAAAACAAAAGAAGACGTTCAAGTTGAACAGAAAAAGCAACAAAAATGAAGCTAGATACATTTGTATCTGCATCTGGGAGAGACGCTTGCGAATGCATTGGGATTGCGATTGCGTGTCTATCTGACTGACGCTTGGGTTTTGTGAACTTGAAGCGCGCTTGTTTTTTTTTCTTCTTCGAGTATTTTTTTTCTTTTTTTTTTTTTTTCATTATTATTGGCCACAGCTGCTGGCATCTGGCAAGCTGGCAAACTGGCAACTGTTGAAGCTGCCACGCTACATGGAGCACGTAAAAGATACAGATACAACTATAGATACAGATACAAGCTATAGATAGAGATACTCTTCTATGGATGCAGAGACGTTTCTTTGGTAATTGCCATGTTTTGGATCGCTTCTTGTTTGTCTTGTAATTAAAACGTTGCTCACTTTTTCTCCTTCTCTCACTTCTAACTTCTCGTTGCGCTTCTCGCCCTTCTTGCCTCGCCCCTTGATTGAAATATGTAGACCCGAAATGAAAATGAAACAAAACAATGGCAAATATTTGCGGAACGTTTGTCGGTGAGATACAGATACAAAACTATATTGAATGCGGCTCTTCTACCTTGCTCCCCTGCTACCAAACCGACCTACCTCCCTCCCTCCGTCGCACTCTGCTTCTACAGCTAGTCAATTTTAATTGAGTTGCTTTGTACCACTGTGCAAATAGTTGAGCAAACAAAAACAACAGAATTTGAAACAAATAAGACATCAAAGCCCTTGAGAATTGGACTCTCTGCAGGCAGCACATCTAAAATGGGGTTATAGCCAAGTTGGTTGATCAATTGCGATTGACAATGACAACAGTTGACTCAATTCCAATATGATGTCACTTGTCCCATCCTGAGATCATGCGACCACTTAGTCATGGGTATTTTAAGCCAAGACTCCGCATCGATTCAATTGATCATCTTTGGACTTTAAATGTTCTATCTCTGTATTATTGTATATCCTTAAGTAGACTCTGAATTAAATCATTTTTTAAGAACGGAAGGGAATGGAGAATCATTTTCAAATACCTAACACAACTAAAGAAAGCATAAGAAATTTGTCTGTTACTTTATGATTCAGATACTGAGATTAAAGCCTAACAAAACAAATGGTTAGAATGATCATAGCGCATAAATAAAGGAATATAAAAGTTTAGCCTCAAATCCATATTTTCGAAGTAGAAGAATATAGTACATGTTTTATACAACCCACAATTTTCTTAACCTTTAACAAATGTCTCTTTTCAACACAAAAAATGTTTTGATAGGAAAGAATCTCGATCGCTTATAATCAAAAGTTATCATAATCATATCACAACATACCGCCTGAACATTACATTCAAAAGAAATTCTGCTTTGTAGAAACTCAATTTGTTGCTGTTATACTGTTATAACAGAACTCATAATGTCATGAGTATTCAAGTTAAAAGCCCTCACTTTAGGTGGCTACAAAGGAACATAACAGTGTTGAGAGGTAAATGCTTGGCCCACTAACTTTATACTAAAGCCCAATTGAATGCAAACAACAAACAAGACGAAGAAGAAGAAGAATATATATGTCGTGTATAGCGAAAAAGTGAAACCACTTCATGGTGGCACTCGAGCGATCCCCAAGTATCATCCAGACAGACAGTTAGCCGTATCATCAAGAGCTCTGGGAATGTGTTGTCCGGGACGGACGTGACCATGATGTTTAGAGCCGGCATAATGTTAACCATTAAAGCGCTGACCAACGGTATTGGTAATTTACAACGTCTTAACTGTTAACTCCACCCCCAAATAAGAGTAGTAGCTTAGCTACCTGTCAGTTAAGAAGTCTGTCTGTCTCTCTGTCCGTCAGTCAGTCAGGTAGCTTATTGGCCAGCATGTGTGAATGGGCTTTCCATGAATGAAAATGCCGGTTGCCCATGGTCAACAGACATTGCCCATTAGTCAACAGGGAGAAGCTGTTGTTGCTGCTGTTGTTGCTAGCAGTGCAAGGTCTCATGCCCGAGGTACGACTTGAAGTGCGCTTTTATGACATTTAGCGGTACGTTAAAACGTCTGTGGGCAACGGTAAAGTGTTTAGACGTCTTTAACCACATGCTAACTGCATATTTTGTCTGCACTGTCCGCCTATACGCTTTTCGCTTCTTTTCTTTGGCATGATCGTAAAAATTATCATTATCATAATCATTATCATTATCGTTATCGTTAGCTTGGGCAGGCATTAGTGAAAGGTTGTGCATACACACGAGTCTTAGGCCATTTGACTGGAGAATTTGTCATGTGTGTGATGGCACGCTGCCTTTCACCCACGTCGACACTATAATGGGGTACTAACTAAGTGATGTGTACGTTCAAAGGATGTCAACTGTGCGAAATGTCAAAATTGCAGCTGTATAACAGTTGTATACCAGTCGTATTACAGTTGTATAACAGCTTGAAACAGCTTGCATTGGTAAGACTCTTGGAATTAAAACATTAGTAGTACAGATTTTAAAGAAAGAGTTTAGTCAGTATAACAGTTAAGAGTCACATATGTGAATTGTTCGAATTGTGTTATGTTGTTCGAATTATAAACATTGATAAGCAATAGATCAGCGTAAATAAACCGTATATAAGAGCTATATAGCAATTGCCAAGCAGCTAATCAGTGTATAACAAGTCTATATTACAACAATCAGGCCATAAAACATTTCACTGGTTGTATAACACATTTTTAAATCTATTATAAAGGCCTGTCGAATGGTAAATGTGTGTACAGCTCAGTATAACAGTCGCCGGAGCAAAGTCAGTCAACTCATTTAATCGTTTAGTATGTAACCAGCTTAAGTCGAGAGTTACACTCTACTTAACACTAGCCAACAGTCCAAAGCGAAGAAATCCAAATTAGCTAAATTTCAATTTAGCATGACTTAAATTAAAGCATAATGGTAATAAGTAACTTTAGTTTAGCATACTTATTTTTACTCTTTTTGTTGTAGTTGTTGTTATAAGATTGTTTACTGCTTTGCTAATTTAAACAAATGTTGTCAAATTAACGAGTATAACAAAAATATATTTCTCAGTTAAGTTTCCCACGCTTTAGAAACAAAATGGCGGCAGCTCCATTGTCATTAATGGAGATCTGCTAGAAGATTTATGAACTCAGCAAAGGCGGGGAGAGAAGTCTGCAGAGTGAAAGAGAGGGATGCAAACGAAAGAGGGAGCTAGAAAGTGAGTGGCAAGATTTACAAACTGAGGGGAAGTAGAAAAAAAGCAGACAAATATAAATAAAACAGTAAAATAAAAATTGCAAAATGCAACAGAGATAGAAGAGGAAGCATACAGAGACAGATTGATAGAAAGAGAGAGATATATGAATATATATGTACTCGTAAATGCAACTTCCCAGTTTCAGTTTTGTTGTCTCTCATTTTGCATTCAAATGAACGGAGAGTCCAACTGTCACAGTTTGTCTTATTTATGTTACTGTGTCTATATAATAATGACAAACACGATGATGATGATGATGATGATGGTGATGTTGATGATGACGGCGCTACTTAGTGTACATAACGCAACAACCGTTAAACAATACAAAAGACAGGTGGACAGGTTAACAGGTGGACAGGCAGGTGAAGACATTCACAAAGTGACCAGCAGGTTGGCACCTCGACCAGCGGAAATGCTGTGCAAATAAGTAGCAGACATGGCTTCACACATATCTTCAGACACACATACTAACATTGAGGGAATGTATGTAATAGAGCGTTAAATGCATTACAAATGCCTAACAAGACATTCGCGTCTTAACGATCAAATCAAATAAATTTACTTCCTAGCCAGCAAGTATTTCAAATGATTTGCATTTGCAAATATCAAGTAATTTGAATGCTGCCACTGCCAAATACGAATATTAATTCGATTAACTCACAAATGTTGAGTATATGATCTTCAAAAAAAAAAAAAAAACCAAATCAAATGCAAATTGCAAATGTCTTAAATCATAAGTTTTTTTTTGGAAGTATTTCAAATAACTCATAAATGAAATAAGTACTAAAAAATTTGTATATGACTTCTTATCTTTTTCACTTGCAAGTTTATTTGATGCACTTTAACATTGCAATCAATTGATATCAACTTTTAAATCAACTTTGAAGTAACTGATAATGAATAAAAAAGATTGAACAGCAGCGAAAGAGAGCGACGAAGTTTCTACAAAATGTCATCAGTCTGACATTACTTTCATAATTGTCTTCTTGATTGTTGCTTATCTTGGCAAAAAAATATATATGTATATTGTTAACATCAAGCCCAAAATAGATGCGTTTATGACAAACCATTCTGTTATATTCCGTTCTTTCTTCTGGGCAGGGAAAGAAACTTCCCGCGAATCTATCAGCCAAATTGAAAGATATTTGTCACCAATTTAACTTGACTGACTCATGTTTTGAGGAGCCCGTAGCTCGTAGCTCGATGCCCAGGGTCGCTCCATTTTTAATAATTAGTGCAAGCATTTCAATTACTTTTTGTGCGAGTAAATATGTGGCCAAATTGGTTAAAATGGTATAGAGAGGTGAGAGAATATAACATATAACAGTTGGAAGTATCTTATCTGGTTTCCTTTTGCCAATTTCCCCCTCTCCACTTCAGTTCAGCAAGAGTTCAGGTGCGCCATATTACATGACTCTGGTGCACCATTATCTCAGTCAAATATCGTACATAGAGTTCATATAGTGCAGATACATATGTATATAGAGATATACATACGGTGTAGTACCAATTCTTTAGCGCCGTTTCGTGCTGATCAAATAACAATACATGGTGCAAAAGTTTGTGTGTATGTGTGTGTGTGTGTGTGTGGAAATCTACGTCTGATAACGTGATATCAGCTATCATTTTGTTATCGATATATACAACACACACAAGTCGGTCGGTTGGTCGGTTATAGCAAATACTCTGGTCTCATGGCTATTCATGGCTTTCAAGTTCAGATAGTTCGAAACCACACTGACTCATTCCTGGCGCTTATCTTGGCCAAAAGGTGAATTCAACACAAGTTGAATTATAAAGGCATTACACAAAAAATTACAAAAGACATGAACTCATCCCTTTACCAAAGGTCTTACTCACTGACTAAACTTAAAACAGCTTATCATATCTATAATATTATATATATTTGGTGTATAATAAATCTAAAAGTCTGCAAATTGGATTGTACCAACTACAATTCGAGTAAATATTTGGTATAAGTAGAAATGACTTAGACTACTAGTGATTAGATAATAACCAACTTCGTCACATTGGTAGCATTCAAAAAGAAAAAAATAAAATAAAATATCCGTAAAATTGTTGTATTTGTCAATGTTTGAATATTTTCAATGCGTATAACAGTTGTATAACAGCCGTATAACAGTTTGTTTTCTTTGATATCTACTCTGATTGACACTCTTTCACTCACGAGTTTAGCAATTTCATGCTAATTAGCCTAAAAACCTTGACATTGATGAATGGTTGGATTGCGCAGAGTTGCATTAAAAGAGTATATATGTTTTGGGCCTTGATATCGAGCTTGTGTACATGTCATATATTAGAATGTGGCTAATACAGTTGCATTTGTCAGCGATAAGCTTATCAGAGGAAATTAAGAACCTTGACTTAAATGTATATAGGTAGCAACCATGCACGAGTATCTAGAAGTTATTTACGATTTTGCCGGTTCGTTCGATTCGTTCAATTGAAAACTACAACAGTCTGACAAATTGCTCTCTAATAACCAATGGAGTGTCAACAAATACGAGCTGCATACCATGGTACACAATGTATAGATATGTACTATGGTATAGCATGCCATATAACATACCATAACATATCATATCATATCATTCCATTCAATTGGAGAAAGTCGCATTGTTAGACATTTGATTTGATGATGGAAAATGCGACACGCTTTTTGATTGTGACTTTGGTGTTGGCTTCCACGTCGCCGTTGTCGTCGTCGTCGTCGGCTTCTGCTTTGTCGTCTGCCATTGACTTTCATTCAAATGCATTGCGGCGGGGTGGCAACCCTGGCCCTTGTCAATAGAAATTGCCCCCACGCGACACTCGGTGCGAAAAGTAAAAGCCCATCAACAACAATGCATCTTTTTGTATGCGAACGGAGCAATGAATTCAATTTTAAAAAATGTATATATTTCGAACTCTAGGCAAACTGCAATATTTCCTCTCCCCCTTCTCCCCACTACTCAAACGCTGCCCCCTCACCCTACAGCTGCCAACAAAATGTTGTTGCATATTAGTTAATTGATACTTTTACCATCCATATTCATAAATGTGGCACTGCAATCAGTCAAGGGAAAATCACAGGTGCTTTAGCTATAACTAATTGAAAGAGAGAGTGAGACAGGCGCACAATTAGAAAGAGATACGCAGCCCCAACGGCGGAGTTATATAGTTAGACTAATGACTGACTATACACATATTTGTGGCAATGGGTTAAGGTTGAAATGCAAATATGTGTATACAATAGACCTCTTTTATACTCTACTGGACTTTGTCTGTACTACACTGTTATACTGAGCACAACTTGAGGCAGGTCGATTTGCATATAATACTTGTTATATCCATAGAAAGTCTCGCTTCATCAAATAAGCTCTTAGTCTATATATTCAGCTGGGAAACTCGACAAAAAATCAATTAATTATTGTTTGTAAGTCTATAAAAAACAGTCTATTAAAAAATACTTGCAAGTGAAAAAAAACATCAGAATAGAAATAATTTTCGAATGCTGCCCAGAGATCTTGATAACATTTTAAGAATTCGAAGGAAAAAAAACATGAGCTGTCTCAACTGTTGTTTCGGTTTTATAGTAATTGCGTCAACCAAATTGTGTTTTTTTTCTTTACTCTAAAACAACAAAATTATCGCACGTCGTGGATCAATAAAGAAATAGAAAAAGAAGTGTGGGGGGAGGGGGGTGATAAAAACAACACAGAAATTATGGCATACAGATAGGTCTTACAAAACGTGGAGCTCAAATCAAATCATTTACTAATTGCAGTCTATTTATTAGCAATTATGTTTTAAAGCAATCAATACCCCTTCTCCCCTCTCGTCTTTTCCGTGGCAATTCCGAACCCAACCGAACTGAACCGAAGAGATATATGAAATTGTCGTCAGCATGAGATAATCGCTTTGGACTCTGATGGCTTCTTTCACTTTGATTGAGTTGACATGGTTTTTGGTTTATGGCAAATTGATTTGGGTATTATAAAATCGACATCGAGATACTACAGAAGGAGTGAAAGAAGACAGGTGGAGGGGGAAGACGGTTCAGTCAGTCAGTGAATGCAACGGTAACTTGTTAAATGTTACCTCAATTAATTTGATACGCGACTGCAACATATTTACAATATATAAGAAGATGATAAAGATGTGGACGAAAAAAAAATGATATATAGTTCAGTTGAAACTTTCAAAAAATTGCATTGTTAGTTGTACGCCTAACGGTAAACCAAAGCGAAGCATTCATAACATTCACAACATTCATAACATTCACTTTTCAACACCCAAAACAAACTCATTTGAATTCGTATCCCAAGTCAATGTTAAGTCTATGAATGCTTAACGATATCATTTTTATTTCTTTTTTATTTTTATTATCATCATTTCTGTTATTATGTGGAGATTTCGTAATCTTACGCCTTTACACCTTTGCATCTCAAGTCTTCAGTCTTCAATCTTCCGTCTGCAGTCTTTTAAAATTGAGTTCATTGTCAGAACTGAAGCCGGTTTTATTTTCATTTTTCTATCTTTCTAGCTCTTCTTCCTTTTTGTCTCTCTATCTATCTCTAATAATGGTTTGCGGTGAAATTTATGAGGCATAAGTTTAAGAGTTTTTCAGTATTTCAGTTTTATTCGCCATTGTTTATGATCATAGGCAAAACGATCTCAGTGCACCCGAAATGCAGTCGAAAGTTGAAAGGCCCGAAAAAACCCGGAAACGCTTCGAACAAGTTTCAGATGTGTGGGATTCCTAGAAACTAGGCCGGAAAACTATACTAAATAAATCAAGGGACTTTTCAGCTGTACCACTGATATAAAAAAGTCAGAGGGAATTACTGATTAGCTCCCTCAACTTGTTAACTGTTATATATAAATATGATTCACTGCAAAATCATCATAAATTCATTGCACATTTAATAGATTCGACTAGTTCTTATCAGTAATCAATTAAGAAAGTCCCCCTATAATTAGAGCAAGTTTTCATTGACCTAAAAAATGTACACAACATATATAAAAATACTTGTGCTATAAATATTATCGTCATGCAAAATTTTTGAAAAGCAGAAAAACGCTAAGAAGATAAAGAAATATAAGTCATGAAAGTATGAACTTGATTAATTTTTTGTTTTTTTTTTTTATTTAATATTTGATTGCTGGGAAGTTTTTATGGAAAGTAGTAATATCATTTAAAAAAGAAATTCGAAGATCATATTAATCATCTTCTCTTCAGAAACCCAGAAGAATCGTTATTTATACATAAAACATAAGTCCGTTTATAAACTCCGGATTTTCTTAAAAATATCAAATGCTTGATTAATGTGTATCCTAGCAAATATTTTAATATTCTATACGAGTTTTCTTAGTTAGATAAAATATTTTAGGTTTCACTGACTTTTTGATTGCTGAGTAGTTGCTATTATAAAAAAATTTTGTCTTAACTAAACAAAATTATTGTGTAAATATGATTAAAGAATAAAAAGTAGTAATGTTAAAGTCTACAATTTTAAATATGGATTTTTGCTGAATTTGAATCTTTGTAGACAAGATTTAAGTTAGCAAGACTTTTAGCTGTTTGTTCAGTTTGCAGTCAGCTGAAGCTGAAGCTGTACAACATTCGCAGCTTCCTTTTTAAGTGCTGCTCCAATTTCATGCTCTCTTTTTCTTGTCTTGATCTTTTCTAGTCTTCTTCTATCATCCACCCTCTTTTCTAGCAATTGTTTCAGTCAGTTTGGCCCAACAACAACAGCGTCTGACAAGGGTCAAGAGTCATTGACCCAGGCATTGACCTCCACCTTCTCCCGAGTGTAGTCGCCATAACACCCAACTTCCAACTCCCCACTCTCCAGTCTCCAGTTGCCAGTCTCTACTCTCCATTCACCACTTCTAACCTCCCACATCTTACTGTCTACTCTTCGCTCTCCACTCTTCCACCCCCTCTGCTCTGTCACCCCTTTATCGTTTACTCACTTCACGATCGCCAGCGACAAGTTTCAAGTTTGGCGCATTTTCTGTTTGTTGTCGTTTTCATTGTTGCTGTTGTTATTGTTGTTGTCGATGTTTGCGTTTTTCATTTGCCTCTGTTTGTTGTTTTTCCCCCTCCCCCATCACCACTTCTGCCCCTTTCACAGCTCTTCCTTCTCCATTGTCAGGTAGTCGTAATTACAATAAAGAAGTCGAGTTGAGTTCTTTGGACCGATACGCCTTTGGCTCCAAAGAGCGTCGTTGGTTAGAGGTTTCGGCTTTGATTACCCATCCCTTCCTCCCTCTCCCGCTTCTTGCCTATTACCATCTTCAAACTTCAAGTTTCTTCTTCTGCTCTAGGCTAACAAGATCAGGTAGCTAACTACTCCTCCCTTTCCTTCCCCTCCGCGCTTTCCATCACACTTAATTATACTTATTTAACTGCCTGTTTTTAAATATTTAATTCCCATTTTCTTAAAATGACTGTAATGTCCAGATCTGAAATTTATCTGGATCGTATCGGATCATCAAGATCACTTTTTGGTATTTCAAGTGGCGCCTGCATCTTTTCGGTTGACTGGTTTTTGCCATTTTTACTTTCAATTGCACTCAGTGCGAAATCGGACGTTAAAAACTTACAAAAAAAAAATAAAAACAAGAAATTTTACTTCAACTGGTTTCATTTGTCGCCATCTGAAAGCGAAATTTAAATAAACACAAACAACATGAAGAAGAAGACTACAGAAGGCGGAGGAGTTGGAGAATGTAAAAAAAGTTTAAGTTCTAACCGGTTCTTAAACAGTGTGAAAATTGAATAGTGAAATATCCTAAGCAACTTAGGAAACGTAAAACTGATAAGGGTTATATTTCTAAAAAAAATAGCACTTACAATTTTTGGCTTTAAGTACGTAAGTACTGATTACATAAAGTAAATTAAAAAAAGGTTGTATTATAATCGATACGCTTATTAAAATAACAATACTTGTGTTGATTTAATAAAAAAATATCCATGCTCAAACCAAGTAATGTGAAGTCTGAAAGTTTAATTTACTCAACATTTTCAGAAGTTTATAAAATTTAAAATACATATTTGAACTAGTTAAAGGAAGAAAAAAACTCTAAGAGAATCTTGTAATTCGTAAAATTTGTAAGAGAATTGTGATATTGGCTAATTCTATAAAAATGGATTATTTACGAATCATGACAACACTGGTCAGAAATTTTACAGAAGACTCTTACTCGTGCATATGGCACATCCTCAAATCGACGATTTGCTTAAATGAGCTTTAGCTCCATCTCCCTCTCTCCCATTCGTTCCATCACTATTTGTCTTTCTGTCTTTCGTTTCGTTTTTGTAATTCTTGTAGCATTTTTCGTTTAGTTTCATTTATTTGGGTCATGGACAGTCGTCTTCTGTTGATAAGACTCCCCCCACCTTCACAATAGCCCCCTCTTCAGCAGAGATGCCCGACAAGCAGTTTCTACAGGTTTTTCGACTTTTACTTGCAACTGCAACATGGCAAGGCTAAATGGATAAATGCCTAAATGGAGCTCTAAGCCAGTCCAGTCCAGTCCCAGACCTGGTCAGGCAACAGTATTATTTTGTTTCTATATTTTTATTTGTTTTTGTTTGTTTTTTTGTATTTTGGTTCTGCTCCGCAGCTTGCAACTTGGACTTGCCCCATGATCATTTCGCTAAGTTTCGGTTCAATTTATGTTTTTACTGTGCGTTAAATGAGTTGTAAAAACAGCTGTTGATTTATGTTGTGGCTGTTGTTGTTAATGTTGTTGTTGTTGTCACTTTTGGGTCGACAGTTTGTTGATCGAACTTGGCACTTGTGGCACACTTGCGGTTACTCGGGGTTAACATGCAACAACAACAACAACCACAACAACCACAACACAAAGACTTAGAAGACGTCAAAGCAAACAATAGAAGTCTTTTTTTGAGCAAAGAAATCGCCCAAAAAGCGAAGAAGAAATTTCACTGAAAGCAACAGCAACAACAACAGAGACCAAGACAACAACAACAAAATGTTGCCATGACTTTGACTTTGCGGCCACACACACAAAACAAAATTGTTATAAACAATGCCATGAAACATGAAAGCAAACTGAAATTGAAGTTGACGTTGAAATTGAAGTTGAAGTTGAAGCTAAAGCTGAAGTTGAAGCTGATGCTGAGGCCAAAGCTTCAGTCAGGGGCGTACCCAGGATAAAAAGTGAGGGGGACAGGAAATCTTTTTTATTATTAGTATATACAATCGAACTTCTATAATTTAAATTTTCTGCTTCCGTAACTGGAAGTCTAGATATGTATGTCGAACTTTTTCTTTGAATAATGTTTTATTTTTCTGAGTGTAAAGTTTGTAAAGCATAGTTTAACTTTCCTTAACTCAAAATTTTTGCTAAAATATATCTATTTGGCGATTGCATAATTTTAAATCACTTTATTAACTACATATTAATTTTAAGGATCCCAGTCCCCCTCCCTGTTCATACCTGCGTGCGCTCTGGGCTTTAGCTCAAGCTGACTGCGCTGTCGGCGTCGCAGACGCCATGATCGTCTAGCCACAAATTGGCGCAACAATTGGACGAGCAACTAATGGCACTGAGAAGAGCAGTCAACATGTTGCTGTCGGCAACTGTGCAAATAGTGTGAGCAGCGAGGACAAAAACAAAGTGTGTGCAAAGAGACACTCACAAATAAACATGCGCGCAAAAAACACACAAAAATAATAAATAAACCAAATTTAAATGAAAAGCCAAACAAAAAAAACAACGTTTACAATGAGGTCGTTGTTAGTGTTATTGTTGTTGTTGTTGTTGCTGCTGCTGCTGCGGTGGTGGATGATAGTCAAGAATCAGTCAATGGAACGTCACGGCACAAGAACCAGCAACAACTAACATAGCAGCAGCAGAGCAGCAACAATAAGAGAGCAACAAAAATAGAAGAGTTGAATGCACAGCCAAAGTCAAAGAAATTGAAGTTCAGCAACAAAGTTGCAAAGGATGTGGTTAGCAATAATGTTGCCTAGGACTCAGCAGCAGTTTACGCAGCAACAGCGATGCTTTTATCGCTTCCTTTTTATATTGCAATTCTTGTTACTATTTGTATTCAATTTATTTTACTATTTTACTACTTACCTCATCGGCCTTTTGCTGCATTTTGTCGCCTTGTTTTGTGTGTTTGTTGTGTTCGCTGCAAAAATAGTATTTATGGCAAATTAGAAAACACGGCCAAAAACAAATCTTAAAAAAGAGCGAAACAGAAAACAATTTACAAAAAAAAAAATTTAATGTATGACAAAAACACTTTCACTACTAAACAAAAATAAAAACATAAAAATAATAATGCAATTATTACAATTGTTATTGTTAAACAGTTGCAGTTGCTTTTACTGCTGTTGAATTTGTAGCTTAATTTTTGGAGTTCTTTTTTCGTCGCGCGCGCAGCACAAGACACAAATGTAACAGCAAAAAGACGAACAAAACGTAACAACAGATCAGATCAAAAAAATATTATGCGGGAGATAGAGGTAAGAAACGCGTAATGCACGACCAGCACGCAGCGCCACAGAATAACAACTGACGGGACGGCAGCAAAAGCAACTGGCGATAAACACTGCAGGCAAGCGCAGTGGAAAAGCTCACACATGTACACATACATATGCACACCTGCTCATACACAGATAAGGCGCGCAGCACTGTTACCAGCTTAGTCATTTTATAGCTAGTTCCGGCTATTTGCAGAGATCGTTTGCTAGAAAAAATTTTTAAACTTCTATTGGCCAGAAATGTGGCTATTTAAAATATATTTTTTATCTTTGTTTTGCCATTAAATTTCCTTTTAACACTGTGCAGTGTACATAACAACAAATATCAACTTACCTCCACTTACAGTTTCACAATCTGCCAATGCGCACAAATAATTTTTTTTAAGCATTTCATATGATACGAAATTTATCTCGCATTTTAGCCATGTTTCATCGCAGTTTTAGCTATATTTCGGATGCTATCTGGCCAGAAACAACTATTTTTTCTCGCGCAAACTGTTAAAAGTTAGTTACTTAACAGCGCTGTTAGCGAAATTCACTGTTGCAAATTGTTAAACAACAACAAAATCATACGATTAATAGTTGATAAGATGATAAAAATAGCTAAAATACTAACCAACTTTTTAGCAAAAATGATTGCAAGAAAATTAAAAAAGGATATATATTGCGCGCCGTTACAGATTGTGATACTGTTACGTGTGGAGCAAATTGAGGAGTAATGAGGAGTAACATTGTCTCAATTGTGACACAAGATGGCGCTGCGATGCGTTTGTTACTTTTTAAGCAGATTTCTAGCAGATTTCAAAATGCAAAAACTATGAAATATATTAATAATTTGAATAAAATGTACCATTCGAAATTAAATAAACTTATAGTGAATACAAATAAATTGCAGATTTGGTAGACAATCATACACTTATCGATAAATGTGTATCGTTGTCATAACGACAGAAAATTCAACAACAAAAACGAAAAAAAAAAAAATGTAAACAGCAATTTGACAATTGTTAAATAAAAATGTACAGAAGAAGAGCACCCAAACGAACGGGAATTTACCGTGTGAGCGGCAATATGTCGGATTTTCAAATGGAGATCAAATTGCGACACATGAGCGAATGGTTGCCAGTGCCGAAATTTGAATATACGGGCGCGAATTCGAATTCGAATGGGACGAAAAACGGCGAACCTTATTCGGATAGTCCGCTGAGCAGTACCTGGGCTGATTTCCTCATCTATGTGCCGCATGAGGATAAACATGGCAATTACTACAACTACTACAATTACTACAACCCCGGCAGTGAATATCCGAGCAGTGCCAAGGCTTCCGGCTACACAACCGGAAGCGGAAGTCAAGGTGTCGTCACCGGCAGTAGCGGAGGCGGTACCAGGAGTAGTCTACTGACGCGATCCGAGCAATCGGAACGATCGGGCGACGGCTTCTACGCCCAGAACAAGGAACTGTGCAATGGCGGCACCGCCAATCTCTGCATCGCCTGGCAACAGAAGCGCTTCAGTCGCACGGAGTTGCAGCGTTACGGGGATGCCGCCAAATGTGTGACAACGTTGCAACGTCGCTATCACCGCTGGACACAGGACATCATTGAGTTGCAGCAGCGCCATCAGCGGGAAGTCGACCGTCATCAGGCCCTCTACGAGGAGGAACTGCGCGTACGGCGTCGCAAATCGAAGCGGAAGGAGAGAGAGAGAGTTGGCACGCCGCTCTCTTCGCTGGCCATATCCGAATATAGCGTGGAGGCGCCACCGTTGCCCGAGGATCCCAATTTTGCGGCACGCACGTGTCTCATCCACACGCTGATCGATGAGGAGCTCGAGGAGATGGCCGTGGAGCCGGAGCTGCAGCAGGAGGTGCAGCAGCTGCACAGTCAGGGCTACCAGCTGATGTATGTGTATGCGCAGCTGCAGCGGGACACGCTGCTCTTCAGTCTGCGCTATTCGCCCGCCCAAGGATTACTCTACGTTTATCCGGACTTCAATTTCAGTGCCGATGACATGAACTATGTGCTGGAGATTGACAACGATTGCAGGCAACTCTACGCCTATGGCTTTCAGAATGTGACGCCTTTAAAAGTGTACCGCCCCAAGGAGCCGCTCTACCACAAGCCGACGGAGGTGCAACTGGAGCAGGAGTATTTTTCGGACCGTTCGCTGCCCGCTTCGGATGCGAGTGCGGAGCATTTGTTGGCCTATTATGAGCGGCGGCGTGTGGAGCTTGTGGAGCGGCGTCGTCTGCTGCAGTTCGCGGTGCCGCCGAAGCGCATGAGACGCGTCTCCCTGTTGCTGGAGCTGCGGCAGGCGCAACACTTTGAGTACGCCAATATTCATGTGCGCTACTATGTGAATCCGCCGCTGAATACGCTCTTGGAGCCGGCGAATTGCGATGATCCGTTTCCGCTGCGTGGCGCCACCGCCACCTGTGTGGCAGGTGGTGACAGGAACGCGGCCAGCTTCTCCCACTGCTGGCAATTGACGCTGCTGTGCGAGGAATGCTATCAGCCGGATCAGCTGCTCCACATCTACTTCGAGGTCATTAGCATCGATAGCTGGCAACGGGAACGCTGCGAGGGTTACGCCCACTTCTCCTGCTCCTTGCTGGCGCCGCTGCCCGTTGCCGTCGTCGACGGCCTTCAGCTGCAGTGCATCCGTCCAGTGGGCAGCTGGCGGGATGCTCTCAATCGTTACTTTATCGGCGGACGACCACTCTTTGACTTTGTGGGCTACTTCAATGGAGGAATGAGAGGATCCTCATTGCACAGTCGCCTCGAATCGGACAAGTCATGTGCGATGCGTAGCACGGGAACTCTGCTCTTCAGCATGCGGAAGCTGCAGCAGCGTCAGCTCCAATTGGGACATCACCTCAGCATGTACGACAGCGATGATGACGACTACGAATCTCTCAAGAAAGTGAGAAAGGGTGGCAAGTTGGCCACGACAACGTTGGACGAGGTGCTGGCTGCCTATGTCCAGGCGAGGGATCGCATTGAGGCGCTTCTCGGTCATGCGACGGCGATTTAGAAGAGCTTCTCTCACGACCTTTTGTAGGCATTTCTTTGCTGTCCTCAGTCAGCTTTAAGTTCTACTTATTCTAGTTCTAGTTCTACTTAATCTTAAACCGAATTAACTTTTAAGCTGCACTTAATCTGCTTAAGTCAAGCTTTTCAATCTTCGTTTGATTTTCTGGCGAAGCTTTTAAGCTCTTCTTACTCAGCTTTTGTCAAAGCACTTAAACTGAATTTAAGCTGAACTTAATCAACTTTTATGTTATAGCTTTTAAGCTATACTCAATTAACTTTTAAGTCATTCTTTTCTGGAATTTTGATGCAGCTTTTGTCGCAGCTTTTAAACTTAACCTAATCAAATTTTCTACTAACATTCAACAATTCAGCTTTCAATTTGCAAAGCTTTAAAGCTGCATTTATGTTAAGCTTTTAAGCTACAGAGAAGATCTCAAACTTCACTTCTTATAAATCACACTTATCCTTATGGCTTACACTTCAAAAAAAAGCCCTAAATACATATTTTTTGGGCTAACTTATTGCATACTTATGGAGACAACTGTACTGCCAACAAAATATTGAAAATCGAATGTAGATTTTCTTCATTTTGTAAAAACAATTAAATAATTATATAACAATTTTATACAAAATAAAGCTTTTTTTTAACATATTTAATAGGTAATTATTTTAATATGAGTAACTGATCGCATACTTTTAGGCAGCAGCGTAAAGGAATTTAAAAAATATATAATAAATCAGTATATGTAATAATACATAAATTATTTCAGATTTTGATAAATAAAACACTTAATTTGTGGACTCCAACTGCTGTATACTTTTAGGCAGCAGTGTGAGGCGCCCGCTGAATTAGAAATGCAGTGAAGAACTTTAGTTTAGCCATTTTATTTACTACTAATATCACTCAGTGTATATACATATATATATTCATATATATAGATTCATTGTCAAGTTCATTTTGCGTCTTGTCATATCTTGTCTGGCATTTTTGCGTAGTGTTCTTTTTTTCATACTCTTTTCGGGTCGGGAGGGGAGTTCGTTATTTGTTTGATAGTGTTGTGTGGGGGGGGGGAGGTCTGGGATTTACGTTAAAAACGGAATACATATTGCATATTGTATACATATTACACTAAAAGATGATAAAAAAAAAAAAAAATTCGCTATTTGTTATTTGTGCCTGTTGAAGTTGCGCTTAAAACTAAATACTTGCAGCTTAGGGTCAAGGGTGGGAAGGGTATTTGTAGGTTAAGGGAGTGGGATGGGGACTTATGCCACCGGCAGATACTGGCGCGAGGGGGGATCCAAGGGCACCGAAGGGGGCTCATAGCTATAGCCATTGCCATTGCCATTGCCAGCAGCACTGCCGGGTCCATAGGGATTGCCAGCACCGAAACCAGATCCAGATCCAAATCCAGAGCCGGAACCGGAATCGGAACCGGAACCCGAACCGAAACCATTTCCATTGCCAACAGATCCATAGGGATTTCCAGAGCCATAGGGACTGTTATTGTAGAGAGACTGAGGTCCTGGTGCCGAATAGCTGTAATCATCACCGCTTTGTCCGCTGCCACGCAATGGACCACCCTGTTCCGGGTTGAGCTTCTGCTGCAGGAATTGGAAGCGATTCTTGTTGCCCAACAAACTGCTGGGATCCACGCTGGGACGCTTGCCGACCGGCGCCAAAGGCTGAGGTCTGTTTCAAAGAAGAGCAGAAGATAAGAAGAGAGAGCCGTCTTAAGTGTACTGCCGAGTGGTTAAGAGCACTACACTTACTCAGGTATGTCCAGATCCAGCTCAGTAATGGGATGGTAGCCGAACTCATCGGCTGTGTAACGAGTCCTGTAGCGTTTGCCATCGGCACCGGTAAACGAATAGGAACCGCTAACCACAAATGTCTTGTCGTCCCTTAGTTTGCCCACGCTGTTGACCTCAATGCCGTTCTGGGTCTTCAATCTGCGCAGAATTGCATAATATATATTAAGAGAATTATTTAATTCAATTATCAAATTTATGTAGTCTTTGCAATAATTATTATAAACAAGATTATTCTAATATTTAAGTTTTCTATTCATGATACTAACATGTTTTAAAAAAAACGATAGTCTTTGGAATAATTATTATAAACAAGATTATTCTAATATTTAAGTTTTCTATTCTTGATACTAAAATGTTTAAAAAAAAACGATAGTCTTTGGAATAATTATTATAAACAAGATTATTCTAATATTTAAGTTTTCTATTCTTGACACTAACATGGTTAAAAAAAAAACGATACTATTATTTAAATAGATATATATAGTTCAGAGTAATAATAAATGTTCCAAATTTCATAAAATCAAAGGATCTATTGCACTTAAGTTTGGAACTTAGAAAATGAAGAATACAATAAAACTATATTTCTGATGTCGCATTAAATTGAATTTAATATCGCAATCCCAACACTCTTTTCTTGCAGTGTACTTACGCAAGCTTGAACTTCTTGCCGGAATTGTAGTTCTGGAGTGTCTCGGTCTTGGCCTTCATCACATCACCGGCGAAATGCACCGCGGGCTTATCATCATCGATGTCCTCGGGCAGGGTATAAATGTCGCTGGGATTGTATTTGAACAGATCCAGATTGCGATCTGTCAGATGCTTGACATCGGCCACTGTCAGCGCCACAAAGCACAAAATCAGCTGCACACGAAGCAGAAGCAGAAGCAGAAAAAGAAACATAACGAGGAAGAGAAGAAGATGATGACGATGATGATGATGATGATGATAATTCGATTAGTTGATTGAATGATTTGTATATTCACATTATAATGTATGGCCGTAAACAAAGCTGTCACTTAAGTTGACACCACAACAACAATAATACAAAAAATAGTTTAAGAAGCAGAATATGTAAATGTGTGTCGCGTTTATTTAGTGTTATTATTTTTACGATTGGCCCATAAATCAAACTGTGCTCTGTGCCAAGTGTCACACGTTGTTGTTGTCTGCGTTTTCTGCAGTTAAATGTTCTCCTCCTTTTTTTATGATTCTTTATTATTTTTTGTGTAGCTGCAACGCAGAGCAATTAATCAAAGTCTCAAGAGGCGCGCGCGCGTTTTACTAGCGCTTTGTTGGCGTTTTTAAACGCGAGTTTACTTTGCCACCTCTCGTCTCGCTTCGTCTCGTCGTTTCACGCCTTGGCTGCCGTCGCTTTGTCTCGCGTGCTACGTTTGCTCGTTAATGCGTGTGTGTGCTCGTGTTCATGTTCGTACTCATGTTGTTTTTGTTTTTTCTTGTTGTTGCTGCTGCTAATGCGTTTTGATTTATTTGATTTAATTTGACTTGAAACCATTGCTTCAATATTTATCGTTTGTTTTAGCACAGCTTCTTCTATTTCTCTTCTGTCACCCATTAAGCAACAGCCTCGAATTGCTCTTGAGTCTTAAGTACATTAAATTCTTGTTGGCTGCTGTTTTTTGCTTGCTGACATTTCTAATGCACTTGCGTGCCACTGTGTGTGAAAGAGAAGCCTATAGCTGACTCTCTGCAGTCTCTGTGCTTACGTTTTGAATGCTGTTATGTAAATTATGTCACTCTTAAGAGTGAGAGTGTCAAGCTGAAATTATTTGCCAAAAGCTTTCTCTTAGTGACTGCAGGCGATCGTCTTACGTTCTCTTTGCTTAAATATCTGCCTTGAGTGCTTGGCACGTTTTGAATTTAGATTAAATCAGTTAATACCCTACAATGTCCTGTCAAATCTGCTAACAGTATTATTTATTATAAAAAATCCACAATTTCAATCGAAAATAGCTTTAATTAAGACTTAAATCATTTGGAGAACTCGTATTCTGTAGCAATACAGCTGGAATACCCCAAATATCAATTAACATACCGGCAAAATATGAGTAGGTTAAACCAGACATCTAAAGTATAATAAAGATTTGCTTTTAAATTTAAAACAGTTAAAAAAAATAACGGTTATAAGGCTTTAAAGTATCTCGTTAAGGATAATAATAGATAACATTTCATATGATTAAACAAAAATATTATCGGGAATACGATATTCCGGTATATTCAGATATATTCGATTATTTTTCTATTCAATAATGGGATCCGTGATTTTTTGTAGGATAATACCACGCCCTATTTAATTTAATAGTTATAAGATATTCAATAGGGTATTTCATATATTATAATATCATATATCATGATAGCATAAATAAACGATTGTTATCAATTAAAAAACATGGATCTATAGTCCTGTTATTAACTTTTATATTTATTTTATAAAGTTTCTTCAACGTATTTTTCTTATTAAATAATGCACTTAAACACATACACACACACACACACACATTTCTTCGATTTATGAAAAAAAAAAAACAGTTTGAGACTTTAAACTTAAGATCACAGGATTTCATAATTGTAGAGCACTGTATTGTTGTTATTATTGTTGTGGTAGATTCTTCTCAAATTGTTCAACACTTTACACTTGGTGGTATAAATAATTTCTCATATTTATTTATTTTGTTAACTTACAAAACTCTTCATATTTATTTTTCTGTGTGATTATAATTAAATATTTTTTGGTAGAGTTTCAAAAAAATATCCTAAGTTGTGCTAGATCGAATCTGGGTTTCTGAGTTTCTCAGCGAGAGACGTGCGTTGCGCACAGGTTCTAACAAATAAATACGAACGTTGCTACTTCTTGTTTCCTTATATATCGTCTATTCATAAGTTCCCTTCGCCCCTCAACAAACAGCAGAAGAAGAAAGAAATAACGCTGCCGGCGTCGCGTGTGAGCTTTTGAATAAAATGAGAAGAAAAAGATGATGATGATGGAGAAGAAGAAGAAGAAGACCCAACCGAACCGGACAACGAACCGATGCGGACATTGAGAGAACGTCGCACAGGTTGTCAACGCGTTGCGTTGCGTTGCGCTGCGTTGCGTTGCGTTGTGCATACCCTACCATTCGAGTAGGGTATCACAGCTTTCTAACACAAGACGTCACAATACATTGCCTATACTACAGAGCAGGGCTAGATTGTCTAATCTTTCAAGTGAACTCTACAAAATATATCTAATGATATTATAGACTTCAACTTTCTTCAACTTTCACGTTGAAGAAGGTGACTTTGACTTTTTATTTGATATATTTTATACCAAGTGCTGCACTAGACCAAAGTATGATTAAATTTGTTAACTTTTTCTTTTAATCAGATAGTAAAGGTCCTATTTAATTTTAATACCCAATTGTCTTCAAATTTTTCAATTAATTGCATTCAATTTAGTATATCATAGTTAACTGAGACGTTCACTAGAAATTGAAAAAACGCTCTTAAATTTGATATAATACATATATCTACACATATAGCAGAGATCAAGGTTTAAAAAAATAGCTTTTATGAATGATTCGGCAAGATTTCATCGTTTCTGACATCAAGAAAGGGTATTCCCACATCAACTTCATTATATTTGGTTGATTTTGGCCGTTTTGGGTTGCTGGGTTGATGGGTTGTTGGGTCGCAACATCGCTTGTATCTGCATGGATGTAACTGTATCAGAGAGCCGTTTATAGGGTGGAAGGGAGGTACAGGAGACTCGTTTGTTGATGGGCGGCTCTTTTACTACTACACCTTATAGAAATCTGGTTTTCGGCCCAATAATGTAGTGTGTGTAGAAATCAACAAATTAGAAAACCGCCATCATCAAATTAGCATACGCGTTTAAGTTTAATGATTTTTATATGATTAGTGTGTGTGTTTGAGTCTCTCATACATATGTTTATATAGTATATATATATATTTATATATTTTTTGGATAGCATTAATTTTTTTATAAAGCGAACAATTTTATTTATATTTTTTTCTAGAGGGCGGGGAGGAAGTTGCATGAAAGCGTTAATATATGCAGATACTTTGAGTTCGATTCGTTCGATTTGGGAGTCCATTCGAAAGACCAGTTTAAGAGCTGAAGAGTTAAAGTGTTCTTTGAAAATTTGAATTGAAATCGTATCGATCGCGAGACGCGAGAAGCGAGACTTGATCAAATTATTACCACTATGGCTTCATTCCATCCAAATACTGAATGAATGAATGATGAACTGACAGCCGGGAATGGTAATACGAAATTGAAATGGATTTTGATAAATGTGCTGCGATTATGCATTCTCGGGCGCTTCTTCAGAATCAATATACGTATACTATATGGACATTTCTAAGTATTTCCCAGATATGTTTCGTATGTTAATTCATGTCTCATTTAACCTTCGGTTAATTAGTCCGTTCTCTTCGTTGCGCTTCGCTCTGTTTCGTTCCGTTCCGTTTTCGGACCTTATCACATTTATCAACGCCGCTCATTTGATCCGTCCAAACTAACGGATGCCTCATTTTGAATGCAGATTCTCGTATCGCGATGGTAAATGATCCCCACCGAGGCTGGGGTATTTAAATCAAATCTAATAAGCTCAAATGTTGCTAAATTTCATCATTAAAAACACTTAACAACATTGTCAATATCAAATGTCCACTTTGCATTTTAGATTTCAGCGCTGTTGCCAATTTTCAGCATTGAATTTATTTCGCCTATTTTGCCAGTATCAAATATTGTTGTTTATTGTTGACAGTTTTCTATAAAATGTGGGCTGAAATTCAATAAGACATAAGGCTATGTTATGCCATGTTGCCAATTTTCAATGAGTGTAAAGAGTGAGCAATGTTGCCAAATTTCATAGCTACAAGTTGTTAAAGTTAACATCTTGTGCATTTATGAGACATTTTCAAAAGACAGTCAATGAGGTTGTCAGATATTATTAAACTTTCATGCGTTGTTGCCCATTTTCTTCCTCTGTTGCCAATTTTCTATAAAATTCAAACAGATTATTTACCACTTTTCGTTCTACTTTCAATTTTTAATGCTGCAATTTACAGAAATTTATAAAAATCTCTGTATAAATAAGCTAGATTGTTTGCGCATTTTTCAACATATAAATGTACTTGAAAAGTAGTACCATTGATGCTAATTCATAACAAGATATGAAGAGACCCAATCGGACCGGACACAGAGCACGAATGGAAATCTGAAATGATGATGATTTTAATGCTCGTTTATGCTTAATAACCTAAACGAATGCCGCTTGGCATTCATGTTCATGTTCATGTTCGAAGAAGAATCAGTCGAATCGCATAGCTCTAATCTCTGAGTTTGGTCAGGTTTCTTATAGATGTCGACACGATAATACTTTGACGGTATTCAAATCGAAGACCAACGTCTTCAACTGACAAATTAGATGTGCTGGTAATTTCAGAATTAATATAAACGTTAAGCGATTTCAACAGCTTGTCAGTTGATCAAAAATTTGTCTCGGATGCTGTGAATCTAGATAATAATAATGTTGTTCTTCACGATTATCGTGCATATTGCCTTGGATTTTGATGTGTATTTCGTTATCGTTATGCATAACAAAGTTATGCCGAAAACAGCAGCCAAGAAACACAACATTTAACGCCCCAAAAACTACATGAACAAATGTCCAAAAGATCTTCAGAAATATAGCTTCCAAAACTGATTTATTTGACACGCCCATTGACAGCTACAATGTGATGTCTTCACTAGACCAACTCCAAAGTGGAAACGAGTTTACAAACTTACCAATTTTCGTGTCAATTGGTCACTACTCACAACTGACTCATTTTCATTTCCAATGTCAGACATATTAGATAAAAAAATAAAAGTAGACAATAGAATGGATAAGAAGATCTTTCTCAAAAGAGAGTCCAGTGTGTAAATTTCTATTAACAAATCTTGTATGTGTATGCAGAAAATATTTACTATATTCTACATCTCTTAAATTTCTATAACATTTAAATATATTTCTTACAAAGAAAAATCATAGTTAATGGTTGTTTAATTTTATAATGCATTATAGTTCTTAATTTAATGAACAATTACTAGAAAATGAATATATCTTAGAAAACAAAAACACAATTATTTAATACTACTTTACTTCTGTTATTTTGCATTATAGATCCTGACTTTATAATACTCAATGGAAAATATGTAGATTTTAGAAAAAAGGACCATTAAAGATCTCAACTTAAATTTACCGACTAAAAAGTCTTAAACCTTTTCCCACCATTTAATATCATATTCCATGAATACCTTTTTTTATTTTAGTTGATAATTTGCCGCCTGATTTTAGCCGTCTTAAAACAAATTAATTGAATTATGAAATGAATTAGATAAACTTATTTGAGATAACCTAAATACCATTTTATATACCCAATATTTTTCTAAGGAAAACTTCTTCCCTTAAATAGGAAAACATATCTTAAATTTGTAGATACTTTAATAATATAAACTTCAACTAATTCATTCGAAAACTGACTCATTCTTCCCAGAAATAATAACAAAAATCCCCCTTTATGTAGATATTGTTTTAGCAGATTAACTAATCCTAGGAAACTGACTCATTGCCTAATCCATCCCGTTTATAAGGTAAAAGTCTTGATAATATTGCGAAATTTGCTTAAAAGTCTACTGTTAAATATGCATGCGCATTTATAATATGTTAATATCGATACATTATCGATAAAATAACAATTATTGCTCTGTTTTCAGCTAATTTGCAATGTTAATTCGCAGCTGGACGACGAAAAGAAAGTGTTTCTTATTTCGTATTAATAACTTTAGCAAATTAACAGATGTCTTCCAAAGAAAACAACATCGATAACAACAGCAACAACAACTACATCGATGACAACAACAACTTAGACTTGTTACGCATCACCTTTGAAATGCGCCGAATTCGAAGTTCATTTTATTTATTTTTCTTTTTATTATTATTTTTTTATTTATTTTTTTTTTTTTTTTTGTTGCTGTCTTTCGATAGATAATAAAGAAGGCAATTAAAAGCGCGGATCGATAAATTAGCAATTATGTGGACAGATGGAGTGCGAAAGAGATGCCAATATATATGTACGAATTTATACAGAAACAAGATTTCCAAGATGCCAAAACAGAAACAAGCTGGCCAACATCTTCTAGCCATTATTCTGAGGCCCTACCAATCGAGACGCATATGTAAAATTATGTAAAGTTCAAGGCGTGGATGATTTGTGATTTGTGATTTGTGGCATGGGATCATTCTCTATATTTGTAAGCCGTGACTAACCCGACCTAACAAAGCGTAGATTAATGAGATTCGATACATTCGATTAACATACAAGTGCCGCACGAAAGCTGCTTGCTATGTAAATTGTAGAATGGTCCTGTTTAGATACTTGAAGGGAAGACTGTGAGGAGGACCGACTTTCCCTTAAGGAGTTTAGTAACTTTATGCGACATAATTTCACAAAAAATGTATACAAATTTATATCAAATTATAAATAATCTCCTAAGTTATCAATTCGTCCAATTAGCCTTTACATATTCTTAGTTTTCCAAATATCATTGCATTGCAATTGAAACCAAGATATAGAGGGAAAATATTTACTTTAACAAAAAACATTTTGAAATAAAAAGAAATGACATTCCGTTTAAAAATCGGTACAGTTTTTAACCAAGCTATAAAAAAACTTAAAGTTGATCAAGCCTTTGAATTAGGAAATTTCTTGTAATTCTTATTTTTCTCTTCACCTCAAAATTTCTTATTTATATGCTGATTGCATTTTAAAAACAAATTTACAGCATTTCTAACTTATCAGCTGATCTCATTGCTTAACTTTACTTTTAATTCTTCCACTGTTTATACTCGTAGATCGAGAAACCGGAATTTGCAATAAATAAGAAAAATACATATATATTTATAATGATGGATTGAATTAAATATTATTTTAACTCGAATTCCCGAAATTTCTCACTAAGATGGAATTACTTAAATTATATTCTATTAGATTCCCATCTATGATGGGAGCTCCCGTCGGATCGATATTAAATTCAGCTCACATTCCAGATCTGGCTCCAGCTGTCAGATTTAAAGCATTTTGTGGCTTATTAATTTGAATTATTATAATTGCTATTTTATGGCTGCATTTGCACGCCATGTGCGGACTCATTTATTCACGATTCCCCCTTAGGATCCAGGCTCTTGAAGTTTAATAAACTGCTCAATGTTGTTCTTATGCCTTTTGTCGACAGTTTTAGCCCATAAATAATATCTAACTGGCTATATCATTTGAATACCTATGCCTAAATTTTATAATAAGGTATATGAGTTTTACAACGCAACAGTTGTCTTTGGTATTCGTCTTGGAAAGTCTTCTGAATTGAAAATATGGTTTTGAAATCCCCATATCCGTGTTCGTGTGAACAGTTAGAACAAAACAAATTTTTCTATCGTTTATTTTACTGGAAAGTTTGTGCATAAAACGGTTCAAGGTGTGACCAGATTCTGTTAGAGGAAAAGCGTTGAGATTTTTGATTTATTAATTTCGGCGACGGTGAAAAATTGTCGATTAAAAACCGCTCATCTAACCGGAAACTTAAAGGATGAGTCGTCAACAAATATAGATGTCTGTTTATTTTATTTCGGATACTCAAAGAATAGAAAAATTCACCGATGGTGGAAATTTGCTTATTCAAAAACACTGTCTAATTTATATCCGAAAATTTAGGAATAGAAAAATTTACTTTATGTACAGAAAACGAAACAACCGAAAATCTCCCAAAACTCTATACTTATTTGGGAATTCAGCTGGATTGATTTCTCTAGCAAACCTGAGAGATAAGATATGCGAAAATAACTAAAGCTTCATCTGTTAACTCTGATTCTGACTCTGTTTTCTTCAAATTCTCAATTCTCTTTGTAAATTTTTGATATTGTAACTGCAGAAAAGGTTGTCAGAGTGACGGGTATGTTTGAGTCGGGCAGGTTTAGCTATCTGCAACCCACTCGACAAAAGTCAGCTTAAGGAAATACACTAATACCAATTAGAACGGCGAGAAGAATGAGAAGAAAAAGATAGAAGAAAAGATGAAAAAAAATACTGTTGATTTTTGGCAAACGGCAACAGCAACATTAGAATCTGAATCTGAATCTGAATCCGAATTGGAATCAGGTTTTGATTTAGATATTGATTTTTGGTATTGGGGTTCTGGTTCTCTGTGGTCTTTGACCGGTTATGCATATCAACCTTAATCATACCTCCGTCTCCTACACCGTTTGCTCCTTTTTATGGCAGTTTTTATGTGCGCCGTGTGTTTTCTACTTTTTTTATTATGATTTTTTCTTATTTTTTTTTGTGACTCTTTCGCATATATTTATAATGCCTTACAAATAAATAACCGATCGAAATTTGCATAAGCTAAATAGAAAGCTAAACACGTTTTGCTTTTACCCGAAACGTAAAGTTTTTTTTCTCTTAAATTTTTATAGTTTATAGTATTTTTTTGTTTTTAAATATGATTGGTATTTTCGGGTAGGTGGATCAATAGATCGTAGTACGTAGGCATCAAGAAATCACTGTACAAAACTGTCGTTGTTTTCTTTATTTTTATTTATTTTTTTTTTTTTGACAGGAGAAGCACATAATTTATTTACGCAAACCAGTTTAGAAGACTTTGTTCTACACTTGTCATCTTAATGATCTCAACGCATCTGGGGCGTGACAATAGTTGCAATAGACACTGTAGCCTGGCAACATTCAAATATGAACAAGAAACACCTTCTTCTTTATTGTCTTTTCTCGGATCGTCAAATCAAATTAACACGCGATTAAAATGTAAAATTTAACAATTCCGAGTAGCGATTGATCGACTTATAACTACCCCACAAAGTGTAGATTTTTTTTATTTTAACAAATATGTCAATTTTAGAAAAATTAAAAAATCAAATTGAAATTTAATAAATAAAATTCCACGCATTTATCATAAGTCAATTTTAAAAGTACAACCAGGAGAACATTGACGTTTTAAAAAAGAATTGGCTGGTTTTTAATATAGTAAAGTTATTTGGTACATTAGGGTGATTATATTTCAATCATATTTCAATTATAAATTTTAAAAGATTCAACATTTTTTTTGGTCATAAATATTTTATTTTATAAGGCTTGAATGCTTTTAGCATTGCATTCAAAGGATCAAGATGATAAAATATTTGCATATATATTTTTTTATATTAGTGTACGTAGAAAAGTTTAGAAATTTAATTTACTTTTCATTTTACTTTTAATTTGCAAATATTTTAGAAAATAACTTTTAAGATATTTTAATTACGAAATGATCTTATTTAAAATATACCGAAAAATTTAAAATCCTTTAAAAATTATAAAATTACAGGGAACAAAGAAATTCAGGGACTGGGAAGGTTGCAATTTAATAATACCCTTATTAAACAGAATATTTTATGGTTACAGGGTATACAAAGACATACAGGGAAACGCCGTAAAACTGTTTATTATGCTGATGATGTATGTGTGTGAGTTTCTGGTTGTTTATCTTTTAATTATAATTTGTATACTAATTATATTAAAAGTCTTCATTAGATGGTAAGCATAGAAAATCCGGAAAAGAAAGACGCGAGTTCCCAACGTGAATTATAAACAAATGTTTATAAATGTTATTAATATTTAATAACAACAATCGAGATCAATTCAGGTATGCAAGTTAAGTGGATTTCACGAGTTGTTTAATAAACAATATTTTAATTTATTTCAGTTTTCCGTAACCAATAAAAACTAACTAAAAGACTAAAGCGGGTTTATCGACTGTATATGGATCGTTAATTTTGGTGTGAGCGGGTTCTTAAAATAACTCTGTCAAGAGCTATAAAGATAAAGTTAAAATAAGTTGCAAGTCACTAAATCCAATAGATATTATAAACTATAGGTTAAGCTTAAACTAAGCTCGTTACTCTGTAGAATCGATCTTATCTACACGCTAATAGTTACTCAATCGTCCATCAATCATACACATAGTGTCATTTCTATGCAATAATTTCAGAAAACTAAGACAATTTTTAATAACGTCTCATCAGTCAGGAGATCATTCAAGTACAGATGCTCTTCAATCAGTAATCAATTCTTTTCTACTTGCTTATTGGCACTCAATCATTTATTAATCATAAACAGATTGTGATTCTTATGCAACACTAAAACAATTCTTAATTAAATCTCATCAATCAAGTACTTACCTGCACAATCAATTCAATTATATCAAACATCTCTCAATCCATTTGCATAGATACTTTGTAGAAGATTCGCTGAACTAATGCTGCATTTAAAATACATCAATCAATGTGGGTTTTAAGTGATTGTTGCCGCTCACTTCAAAGCAATCAAATAATCAATCATTCAACTTCCAATTGTCACTCAATCATCTAAGAGCCACAAATTAGCTGGAGCTGCCGCACACAATAGAACCACAGGGAGCCATAATCATGATTATCACTCACACTTCCGCAATTTGAGCAGATTTTTTAAAAGCACGACTCTTTTAACACATGGATCTCAAGAGCGCTTTCCATTGTCACTCAACTTATCACTTGCAATTGCGCTTGAGTTTTTCAAGGGCATGTAAATGGAAAAGGAAACAGAAATTATAGAAAAATCACACAATTTGAAACTGAGTCACACAAATCAATGCTTAAATATCAAAGTCAAATTCACAAATCACATAGCAACAAAAAACAAACAATAACAACAACTGAAAAGAGACAAAAGAATGCTGAAGACACTTGCTCCACTTCCAAAAGGTTTACACTGCCAGACAGCGCGACTCCAAAGCTCACATACTCTCTCACACACGCAAACACACACACACACATACTCGCTTGCGAGAGTGTGAATGCTGCCATTGAGAGCAGCAGCAGCGCGTGCGCCGTTTGACAGCAACAACAACAACAAGCACAACAACAATTGCAGAGCTTCAGAGTGGTAGCCAAAGCGAGAGGGCAGACTTACAGTTAATTAGTTAGCTAGTCAAATTATATGAGTGGATGTCAGTTTGAGTGAGTGAGTGTGTGTGTGTGTTCGTGTGTGTGCGGACCAACGCGTGCGTCGCATGCGCAGCTTACACTCAATTAATTATTTGCTTTTATTGTTGTCGCTGGCTTATTTGTTTTTGCTTTGCTTTTATCTCTTACACATGTCGCATTAAGTCTTTTTCCTTCATTTTTAGCGTTGTTTTTTTACTTTCTTTATGCAGCGCATTTGACTATAGATAAATTATGACCATTTTATTGTTCTTGTTTAGCCGCAAATTTTAGCCTTTTTGTCGTTGTTGCTGTGCTTCATCATAATTTGCACCTGCACTCGCAAATTAGGTTCATTAAGGCGCGGCAGGTGGCACAATGGCTGCAAAAAGTTAACAGCCGCATTGAGAAAATTACTGACAGTGATTTAATAACACAAATGATCAGTGCATCAGTTATGCACTGATACGAAAAAAAAATTTAAATAATAAACAGAATATCAAAATTATTTTAATTTTATAAATAAAGTAAAGTAAAAAAAAATTAATAGAAGTTTAAATGATGGCAAAATAAAAAAAATTTTGCATTAATAACAATAAAATATTTGTTCAGAATTTTAGATGATAAAACATAAGAATTGTTGATATATTATTATAAACTAGTTTAAATAATTCAATCTCAATAATATATGTATATTGTAATACGTTAAATAATATATAAAAAAAATCTGCACGACATAATTCTTTTATTTTTAATTTATCCAACAATTTGCGAGCACATAAATTGAAAGACTCCTGTATCTAAGAAGTGTATTTAAGCAGTGTATTTAAGTAGTGTATTTAAGCAGTGTATTGAAGTAGTGCATAACAAATTTCAAAACTCAGACTCTTAAGAACTTCGAGTTCACTGGGTTCACAAAATTGTAGACGACTGGTTTTAATCGAAAAATGATTGAAGATGCATACGTTAGCCTGTTTCAGCTAGATTATGGCATTTGTCAAAAGATTTAGGTATTTTTTATTGCGTATAGTTTTGTTTTGGATCGGTTTATAATTACAAACTTAGTAGATCCGCTTTGGTGTTTATTAACTTTGGGTAAACACTGTGCGGTTGTCTCATCTGAAGCCAGATGGCAGAATAAAAAAAATATAAAATAAAACAAGTTTGCCCATTAGAAGAAACACAATCGTTTGCTTCAAAGATAGCACAAATCTTCAATCTGACCAAATCTAGAGACAATTCTTCTACTACGCTTACTACGATTCATGAGTAATACATCATTTTGTGTGTGAGTGTGTGATTATGATGATGATGATGATCACTTGGCACTTTAATGGACACACTAACCAAATCGATTCGGATCGGATCGATTCAATATATTCGACATTTCCGCCTGCTGCTTAGGCGCAGCAATTTAAGAATTGACAGCAGCTCCGCCAATTAATCTAACATAAAAAATAAATAAATACGAGTATACACCCAAAATAAAAGAAAAAACAAAACAATAAAGAACGAATCAAAATAAATGTACAAATCGAGTATCTAAATCCAGATAAATTGTTATAAATGTCTTTTCGAATTAGGTTCATAAATTAAATCGTGGCTACAAAAAACCTAAATGTCAGCAATAAATTTAACTCTGTTCCAATAGTTGAAAGTTGTATTCGTTTTTCTTTTAATTTTATTTTTTATTTTGTTTATTTTGCTAATTTTAGTTAGCTTCAGCAAAGTGACAAATTTTGATTCGGTTCGGAAACTAGATTGGATTCAACATTTACATTTCTCACTGCTTTTTAAGTTGTTTTTTCTATTTTTATAGGGTATCTGCAACGAAAATATCCAGCTGTGCAATACAAAAATTAAGTATATCCATTTTAGAGTGTCAAAGATAATTTTGTTGGTTTAAATTTCGCACTTCTTTTAATATAATAACAATTTTCCTGTTAGATATTCCCATAGAGAATGAACTGCAAAGATCTTTTTGCTTCCAAATATAAAAATATAAATATATTTTCCGTCAGTGTTTATTATTTTCATGCACTTCACACTTTTTAAATTTCTGCATGTTTCTTGCAGTTCTCAGCGAAATTATGTGCAATTTGTTTACCGAATTCAATTAATTGTGCCAAAAGTACAAGATTATTGCGCAGTCACTGTGCTGTTCCTTATACTTACTTTCCTCCTTCTCCCCATCCCTCTTATTATTCGGTTACTTATTTTCATCGTTAGTCAATGCGGACGCAGCGATCTTTTTATTTCAGTTCCCACCATCGCTATTCATTGTAGCAATCAGCTTTTGCACGTGATGCACAGCTTTTTGTATGCAGCCCGAAAGCATGCTATCTTTTTTCTACACTTGTCATTTCTAAGTCTCGTTCAAAAGCTCGCTACAAATATTCCATAGAAAACTCGATCTTTTTAAATTTTCGTTTCATTTGTTTTTCGTTTTTATTTAGGATTTATACAATAACTTAACATTTTTTTTGTTTGCTTTTGGAATCGGAAATATACAATATTAAATATTGATTTCTTGTTGCATTTATGTGTATGTATATATATATATATATATATATTATTTAGTTCACTGATTTTTATTCTGATTTAGTTTATTTGCTTTTGCTTCTGGTTTCTCATATTTTGATTTGCTTGTTCATTATATTTGAAATTTCAATTAGCACATATTTTTCGGGGACTGCTATTACATATATTTTCTTTTGTTTGTTTTGTTCTTTAATAATTACTATTACATTTATCAAATGCAGCACATTAATGCTTAGGCTGAGTGTGTATGTGTGGATGTAAGTGTATGTGAGTATATGTATTTGTTGTGTTTAAGTTTGTGTGTTTGGTGTGTGTGGCGGTTCATTTCGGTGTTCATTCTGTTTAACTATTTGGTTTAGCTTTCTGTAATTTCCCATTCGTATATGTATGTATACATATATATATACATACATATATATGTGTGTGTGTGAGTGGGTGGGTTGATGTGACATACATACACACATAAGTATCTATATTCAATTGGCTGCAAAAGATTATTAATAAATTTTAAATATCAAGCACATATGAAATGCTACTGAAAATCAGCATGAAAAATCAGCCTACTTCTCAGTTCAAGCGTCTGTTTTCGCAAGTTCCTCGATAAGCTTTAAATCACTGTTAGCTATTTAACAAATTGTGGATGTCATGCTAACACTCAGCAGTCAAATAAAGCGTCGGTGCTCACCGATGAAGATTCTAATTTGCTGTAGTATTTTTGTATAAATTCGTTTAGAGTGTGACCAGCTTTTGTGGGAACAGTCGATGCGAATAGAGTGAAAAATAAACTCACGGCCAGTGAATACGACTCGGTAAAAGAAAAAGCGCTCGTCTGATGATTTAATTCTTGTACGATAACTAATTGCGATTACTGTGGTGGACAAATTCACCGGCAGTGAAAAAACGCTGACGGCAACTAAAAGAATCCAAAGAAAATAAAGCTAAAGTCCAGCTAAATATAAAAAAAACGATAGAAACGCAGCGAGAAAACCAAAAGTGCAAACAAATTCTGATTTCTGTGCGTTTTTCATGCGTGGAACTTCAACTGGGGTAACGAGGCTGGATAATCGAGTTACGGTTTCTTTGCTTTTAATACAAATCCAAAATTGCATCTCATATACGTGTATTGTGTGTGTGTGTGTGTGTGTATATATATAGTTTTGTATATTTTGTTTAAGGTTTAACATTTAATTTAATTTCTTTACTTTCATCGTCATATAAATAAAAAATAAATACATTTTTTGTTTTTCTTATTTTTTCTTGTTCTTGTTTCTTATTATGCATGCAGGCAAAACTCTTTCATTTTTATATTTTTTTTCTGTTCATCAGTTTTTTAGTTTTTCGACTTTTTAATTTGTATTTTAAAAAGCTGCACTAATTTTACAAATACGAAAAAAATATATATTATATATATGTATGTATGTATATAAAGTCGAGTCACGTTACAAAAAAAAGGAAAAAATGTATATACACATATATATATTAATGTATATACATATGGGTATATATATATATATATATATAATCAGCATCATAATAATTAATTAACAGTTGATCTCATGTTCGTTATAATGTCGTTTCAACTGTAGCATCGACTTTACACTTATATATCCAGACTAACAAATATATATATATATATATTAATATATAATATACATACATATACAGCGATATCTGTAAATATATTATATATATATATATATGTATTATAGTTACAATTTCTTTAAATTTAGGCTGCAACTGCAACGTGGGTTAGACAGCGACAGCTATAGCGCGCATTGAGTTAAGAGTGAGTTGGCAATAACAGCAACAGCCGCTGTTAGCTGTTAACATCGCTGTAACTGCTAATGCTACTGCCACTGTTACTGCTACTGTTACTGTTACTGTGTGTTTTCGTTTGTTTTGTTTCTTGGTTCTGTTCAGAGAGCTTGCGTTTCATTTGCTTACTACATTTTTGATTCCTTATGTTCATCTCATTCTCTTTTAGCTGCTTTCTTTAGTTTTCGTTTTCGGTATTGTTATGTTTGTGTGTGTGTGGGTGTGTTGTAAGTAAGCGATTAATGCAGCAGCATTCAAATATCAACAGCTTCTTCAGTTTGTAAAAAATTAGCATTTAACATTAACATTAAATATGATACGATCCCAAGGCCAACAGCGCATTCCCATTTGATCCTTGACCATTGACCTTAAGTCCCCGACAGCTACCTCTCCTTTTCTCTAGCTACTTCTTGCATTGGGCTGTCTCTCTCATCATCTTGCTCTCTGTTTCACTTGGTGTCTGGTCTGTTCTGCCTCTGTATGAATTTGTTTGTGTCTCGCTGTTGTTCTTGTCGTCTCTCTCTCTCTCGCTCCCTCGCACTCGTTGATTATTGCACCACACAGCAGCCCTTTTTCTTGTTCTTCTTCTCGTCGATAACCACGTGACTAGCCGAAGTTGGTCCAGGTACCACTTGCTTTGAGACTTGAGCCAGTGATGTGACGCCATTATTGCTCTCTCCTTTGCCACCTGCCGTTGCGCCTGCACCTCCTCCACCTCCACCGGTTGAACTGACCACCTTATTGCCGTGGGAATTTGTACCATTTTGTGCTGTCGCTTGATTCTGCGAGAGCTAAAATGCGAGTATGAGTAACAATTAGCGAGTAATCTTTTGGCGCATTAAATTTCAATGATTAAGCTTCTAAAACTACGGAATAAGTTTTTGAACGTTTTCTTTAGCGAGTTGAATATCAACTAGTCAGCTATTAACGAGTCGCTTTGCACATTAACGAGTAAGATTCTAAAGAGTGTATTTGACCAGATATATAACAACGCGTCTTCTTTTAATGAGTTAACTTTAGCTAGTTAACTATCAAGTACTAAGATTTTCATGTGTATGCTTTAGCGAGTTAAATACCAACGAATAGACTCTTAATATTAACTAATATACTTCAGCGAGTTACACGACTTTAAAGAGTGTACTAGCTGGTAACGTAAGTAGCTAGTAAGCTGTTTACAAGTATATCTGGGCGAATTCATATCGAGGATATATTTTAGAGTTTTGTTTTGCGAATAAACTATCAACGAGTAAGATTTTAACGAGTGTACTACGGCGAATTCAGTATCAAGGAGTAATCTTTTGACAAGTATACTACAACGCCTCTCTCTCTCTGTTTTTACGCACCTGTTCTTATGACGCTCTCAAAAAAGAGAGTAATAATTGGTTAACATCATACTCTATTTGAAAAGAGACAGCTTCAGGACCGAATTGTCGGTTTTTTACAAAGGTTCATGCGGAATATCAAGTTTCTCAAACTTAATTTTACATACTTTACTTCACAACTTTGTCAAAAATTAACCGATTTCCTTGCGAAATATCAAATTAATCATAATTTTGCCTACTTTCATTCTGCATCAAAACTGGAAAACAAAATTTTTCAAACTTTACTGTCAAAAAATATGTTACAAAGAGACTTCGGCATATTTTGTCAAAACTTCCTCTACAGAGTATAATTAGAAACTATTATGCTCAACTTGAGAAGCGAAGGCTTTTGGGTAGATTTGACTCTTGATATTTTTCAATGTAATCCATTTCGTTATTAAGTTTGGTTCTCCCAAGAGAAGGAACTTAGAAACGCTCGAACTTTTCTTGAGAATCTTGCTATACCCGTTATCTTCGTCATCTCAGACTTCTACATCCTTCGTCAAAATTCTCCAAAGAGAGTTAAGGTGAAAGCTATCATATTCGACATAAGAAGACTGTTGACTGTTAGAACATACAATTTTCTTAGTCTATTCATAAAGAGTGATCACCATTCTTCATCAAAGCTTCTCATAGAGAGTAAGGCTAAAAACCATCAATCTTTAAAGCACTTTACCATCTTCTCTTCAAAAAGAAACTCTGCTAACATTCTTGCATCTTCGTTTCTTGCCTTCTTTTTAAGAGAAATTTCTTCTTACATTTGTTTTGGTTACGCTCTCGCCTATTGCAGTGCTTGCTCCATTACAGTTATCATCTCCGTGCTGTGCGTTGCCATTGCCTATTGTACGATCCTCTGTGGGCGTGATGGGTTTGCCACCTAAAAGGAGAAAACAGTGTGATAAATGAGAAATGAAAATATATCTAGAGAGAGAGAGAGAGACATTAACGTACCACGTATCATGCTAACAATTTCATCAGCCTCTCTGGATAGATCGCCGCCAGGACGAAATGGATTATCCCAGCCGGAATCAGTGCTGTAAAATTATGCAGAATTGTGTTAGGCAGAAAACTGAATTTGGTTGTAAGTCAGCTTGCGAGCTCATAGGAATACCGAATATTATTTTTAAGGAATTACAAAAATCAAGAAATTAAATTTGAAAAAAGAAAATAGATTAAAAATAATAATGGAAAAAATAAGTTAAAAAAAAAAAAAGTTTTTAGTAATTGTTTTGAATGTTCCCAACTATTGTATATTATATTTTATTTCCTAAGCTTTAATTTTAATCAGGTGTGGTTCCAGAAATGTAATCCAACCAAAAACCAACCAAAAAATGAAGTTTTCTTTGCTTGATTTACGCTGTGTTTGTATTTCCTGAAAACACCACTGAATAAGCTTTCCTAACTATTATTTCCATATTAACTTTCAATTTTTGTTTTCCTTAAATTTCAATTAAAAATTTTATTATCATAAGATATACCTCTGCTGTCTGTCGTAGGCTGGTCCCAATCCTCCAGTCGGATGCATCATCGCCGTCGCCATTGTTGTATAGTCTAAGTTACAATTGTAGCTACTAAACGTATTATCTAAATTATCCGCAAAACTTGTTAATGAATATTCGGTTGGTGGACAAATCTGTTGCGGTTGACTGCTCTGATAAATTGAAACGCGAACTATCGAACGTTCCGATCTGAAATGAGTTTGAGAAATAAATAAATAAAATATATGTAAATATATATAGTATATTTCATATTAGTAAGACTAAAACACACACATCAGATGGCCTCAAGCACACACACACACACACACACACAACCGACATTCCTAAGCAACTGCGTCACTTTTCATATAGTTTCCCCACCTTACGAAAAAAAAAAAACAGATTCAGATACAGATACAAAACTCGTACCCCCCAAAACCGAATTCAATGTCAATTAAATTAAGTCATTTGCCAATTGCGCGTCGCCAGCGATTTGAACTTTTCAATTCATTTAGTTCACAAATGGAAATTGACAAGACTCAGACCGCAAGTCTCAAATCTCAACTAGCTATATTCCCATTCCTCTTCCTCTCTCCACCAAGTCAATCTCTCTAAGTATTCTCTCGGTTACATACAACACGTTGTGCAACGCGTGCCTCGCATTCGTTATATAACATAACGCCCAAGACCAAGACCCACAAACCGCTCCATAACTGTCACATGTTGTTGTCCAAGCGAACCAAGTCCGCATCTCTGGAATGTTTCAATCAACTTGGTTGCAGTCACTTCCAGCTGTTCAGTTTTAACGAAAGTAACTTCACTTCGATCTTATGTTTAAGATAAATTTCTTAAACTTGTGAAGGAAGTCATTGAATTTTTCAATTTTGATGCTGAATCAAATTAAATCCCAATTAATGATTAAATTAACCTTTTAAAAGGAAATCGGTTCAGTTTTGAGAAAGTTATGAAATTATATTTTTAATGAGAGGTCAAATAATAATAAATCTTACATTCCGCAAGGAAATCGGTTCAGTTTTGACAAAGTTATGACTGTTACATGTTGTTCAAGAAAATTAAATTTTTCAATTTTGATCTACATTTTAATGAGAGGTCAAATAATGATAAATTTAACATTCCGCAAGGAAATCGGTACAGTTTTGACAAATTTATGACAGTTTGAAGTTGTTCAAAAAAATTACATTTTCCAATTTTGATGCAGAATTGAATTAGAGGTCAAATAATGGAAAAAAAAAATACATTCCGAAAAAAAAAACAATTAAGATTTCACAAAGTTATGACCGTTTAAAACTTTTGGAAAATATACAAAATATATAAATAGAATAAGAGACTTAATAATGATAACATAACTATTTATTTGAATATATGGCAGAGAGAGTTTTAACCGGATTGCACCTTAAGCAGTTGCGAATTAATAATGTGATAATGCATTGCATTATATACACACATACTGCAGTTTTATTGTGATATCGGGAACTAACACGAACAGAACAGAACAGAACAGAAACTAGGTGGAAAGTGAACAAAATTAAAACGAAGGGTTGTGGTAAGAGTTGTCACGTTGCTTTCCCTTCATGCAATACAGCATGTAGAAAACAAACATATAAAACGAACCCTTCAAGGCTATTTGTGAGTCATTTTATGCCCTTTTCCCCTGCTCCAACTTTGGGTTGTCTTGCTGTTTTTTTATCCAGATTGCATAATTGGATGTTATGTTAATTACTTGCGTTTTTTCACGTATAACGAGCTATAATTCACAACTGGTTTTTGTTGAAAAAAATAGAAGGGAATTAAAGAAAAATTGTAGAATTGTAGAAAACTAAAAAGTAACTCACTTTACGACTTTTGGACACGTTTTAATGTACTTTGCCTTATTTTTTCTTTTCTCTCTTTTTGATTTTTTGATTCTACATTTTAACAAAGTTTTCTTTTTTTATTCTCGACTATTTCGTTGCTTCCTAGAAGGGGGAAATGAGTTAAGAACCGATATTCTTGGCGCTTTTTAAGTTGGCTTTGTTTGATCTAACAGCCTATTTTTTTCTGCTTTTTCTTCTTCTCCGCCTCTTCCTCTTCCACCTGTTTTATTCGCTTTATTTGTTGATCTTTAGTCTGTCCGTTTACGATGTTGTTCTGCCTATTTTGCCAGTCATTATTCAGCTTTGTTATCTGTCTTCCAACTTGCCCAAAGCAAGTCGAAAATATGAAGAACAAAAGTTGAAACTTGACTTTAAAAAAAACTATTTTCACTAGTGTTGTAAATTTAAACAATAAATTTATATAAATAGGTTTAATCAACTCTGTATATCGTTATCGAGCTGTCGATATTTCGATACACAGATGTTTAACTCTTATAACATATAATTTCCAGTAGCTAATTTGAAAAGCCATTCTCCAACTCCAAAATAAAGCATATTTTTATACGAAAACATTAATTAAAATATTTACAAACCAAAAAAGTAACAATCAGTTAATGAAATCGCTTGAAAATCGCCTGAAAATCGCATTTCCAAAATGACGATTTCGTCAACAATCGGCGAGCATTTTTATCTGTTTACATTTCAAAAACACTTCATAAATTTACTGTGTTTGTAGTGTGACTAGTATTGTTAGTTGTTATTGCTGTTGTTCTTATTGTTGTTGTCAGCTCATTGAACATGTGAAGATTACGTCATGTGCCGAAATTGATATGCGAATGCGACAAGAACAACAAGAACAACAACAAGTGTAACAAGCTCAGCGACAAGAACTTACAAGCACAACAAATAATAAAAACAAGTTTTCAAATGTATTTTCGAGTGCCCTTTTTGGAGGTTAAACGAGAGAGAGACAGACAAATAGGGGGTGGGGGAATTGTGGCTGTCGTTGTTCTTCACAAACTTCGTTTCAAGTGTTCAAACATCACAAATATTAAAACTAAAAATAAAATAAAAAGAACTTGTTGCCCATGTTGTTGTGCGTGAGTGTGGGAGTGTCTGTGTGTGTGAGTGGGAGTGAGATAGAGCGTGAGGTGAGAATGCAATGCGAACTTGAAGCTGCGCCGCTTGCACTTCGCTCTTCTCTTCGCACTTTGCTCAGCGCTTTGCACTTTGATGATGGCCACTGCTTATAACAGTTATTTCTGTTGTTATTATTACTTTGCTGCGATGAGCGCATCAAGTTTGGCAGTAAAGCAGCGACGCCAACGCAGCGCAGCGGAGCTTCAATTAGTCTAAAGACGTCACTGCAGACACACACACACTGTACACTGACTCTCAGTTTATTTGACCCACTATTTCTATATTTTACACATTTAAAATGAATTTATCTATAAATGAAAAATAACTTTATTTTTATTAAAATACTTTTGATTTTTGCTTTTAAACTTTTCCCATTTCCCCTTGAGTAATAAAATGTAGTGTGTCCAATAAGCTTTGAGCCACTGTATGCTTATACAGGCACACGGACAGGCGGCAGAGGCAGCGGAAGAAGCACACGCAATGAGAGCAGCAGTAAATTAATTTAACAAATTACACACATACATATGTACATCGATTTATTTATTTATGTATGTATGTCTGTTTGTATGTACGTGAGTGCGCTACACCCGATGGTTGCGTTTAAAAAAAAAATACATACATACACATAATGAAATTAACAGTTGAACGAAATGTTAATTGAATATTTTTGCACTTGACGTCAAACAACAACAACAAACAGGCAATTATTTGCATGTTGATTGGAAGAAAAAAAAAAACAAAAATAAACGCCTGCATTTTGTTTTTGCATACGATAAAAGCAGCGCTGCATTGCGGCGCAAATCTGCTGCTGTCGCTGCTGCTGCTGCCTGCCCTCTGCCCTCTGCCGCCTGCAATTTGTCGGCATTTCATTTTAAAATTTTAAAACATATACACAAAAGTACACAACACATCACATGGCTATATTATAGAATTTATATATTATGTACACACACAAATAGTATATATAGAAATAACAACGTCGCAGCGGGCCCGAATAGCGTCTGAACTTAAAGCTATGTCTAATTTATGTACAAACAAGGCACTATATTTTAACACACACTGTTAAAGCCGATACATCACACAAACACACACTCATACACTTGCTAGTCTCGGGCAGTGTATTTTAATTGCGTTCACAGCGCATTAGCAGCGAGAGAGAGTATAAAGTGTGAGTGCAAGAGAGCGCAAAGCAGAGAGCGAACGTTTAGTCGCGTGGGGAGTGGCAGATGGGGGGGTGGTGAAGTGGCGTTGGCGGGTAAACTAGGTGTGCGGTGAAGAGTGGGGAGAACGAGAGTGGGGGGATTGGCAATCGGACTCATGTGTATTATTTTTTGCGATGAACTCACTGCGCGCATCCCACCATGGAATAACAACAAATAATAAATTCAACAGCAACTGGCAAAGCGTAACATAGTGTATGTGTATAAACAACAACCGTCACAAATTACTTTCATATTGTTTTGTATGTTTCATTTTATTTTATTTGAAATTATTTGAGAGCTATTTCAATTGTTTTTCACTGTGCGAGCGCATTTTCCAACACTGTTGTGGGTGTAGTGTGTGCAATCACCCAACACCCTATTCCCCCTCCCAACCAATACACCAACCACTTGCACTCACTGACTGCTTGCAATGCACAGTGATTGTTGAGTTTATTTCAAGCATTACACTTATTTATTACAAGTTCAATTATTATTTGCTTAAATAAAATTTATGGGTAGTTTTTTAAGCTTGGGCTAAATATCAGTATATTTTTCATACATATTTTAAGCAATAAGAAAAGCAATAACTAAACGTTCACTGTGTGAAATATGCTGTGAGCCACTGTATGCGTGTGTGTGTATTTGTGTTCTCCTTTGGCACGCACGATTAACTTTGCTGTTGACGTTGTTTTTATATTAAAAAAAACCAAAAAAAAAAATCTTTCATTTGGTATCTGTTTTGTCATTTAATTTGTTAACAATTAAATTTCACGCACTTGACAATTTGATTTTGACAGCTGCCGCTATTATTGCTGCTTCTTCTGCAGTGTTTTTCAACGTTCTGCTTCCTCTTTGCGATTCTACGCGCGTTTTACTTTTGCGACCACCTCTTGTCCTCTCTCTCTCTCTCTCTGCCCTTTAACTTGACGACACGACACTCGCGAGCATACTCACTACTCTGCTCTGCTGTTGGCCGTTGGCAGCGGCTGCTGGGGTTGTTTGAAAAAACAAAAACAGAAGTATAAAAAAAGCACACACGACGGTACTACGGTATTAAAAACAACAGCAATAGCGTACACTTTTACTGTAGGCAATTCCCCGCACGTAATTCTCGTTTGTTGTTGGCTGTTTGGCGTTGTCGTTGCGTTTGCCTAGCTAAACTTGCAAGCTTGCTGCTAAAAAGTAAAAGATACAATACACACACACACACACACACACTTGTCCACACAAATGTTTGCAGGAGCACGGCGCTACTGAGCCGCTGAGAGAGCGTGCACAAAAGAGAGCGCGCTCTCGTTTTGAAGTTCGCACGCAAGCGTTGCCACCCGACTACTATTATTTGTGTACTTCGGAAAACTTACTACGCGCTGGTTTAACAATTTTTCTATTTTCAAATCTAGTGAAAATGAGATTAATTATATATTTTATAGGTTAATCATTCGCAGAATTGATGTAAAGCAAATATAAATTTACCTATTTATTGATAATTGTTTTGTGCATATTCAAATGCTAATGCTTACGCAAACGCTTTTAGACTGCGTTATATGTTTATTAAAATGCTGTAAAATAAAAAGTGAAAACCGTAACAGAAATGAAAATTTTTCTTGTTTACCTATTTTAATAACTAACATATGACAATTTGAATTTTTCAATAATTATCAAATTTACTAAATAACAAAATATAGTATTTTGTTTAACATTAAACTATTAAAAAGTTTGTTGGCTTTTTTTATGGGGAGCGTAAAGTTAACACATTCTTTCAATATTTGTTAGGTGTAGGTTGCCAACATAAATACAACAAGAATTTAATTCGTTCTAGAAATGGAAACGATGCGTTAATTAAACGTAAATTTTCACGATTACCGGAACCAACAAACTGGAATTTGACATAAAAATAATCTAAAAGCAATTAACAGTAAAATGTGAGCAAAAATCTTTTGTTTCCCAAACAAAACAAACAAAATAAGGCTGCAATTTTAGATATTTGGCAGCTGTTACAACAATAAAAACAATCGGAACCGAGAAACTGCGCCAATTGCCGTAATTTGCGTCGTGTGTTGTTCTTATTCTGCGGCTTTTTCTTCTTGGGTTGTTGTCAAGATACGCAATAACAGCAAGATGTTGATGAACAACAACAAAAAGAACAACGCACATATTGTAATAACGAAAACAAACAAAATGTAAAACGACAACGCGTCACATCTGGCAACGCTGTTATACCAACAAACATGACATCACTTTTTTTTGCGCACTCACACAAAAATGCAAAGTAATGTGGAGCGAAAGAGCGATCCAAAAGAGAGCAAGCTTGCTCTCTCGCGCTCTGCCCACCTCTCTCTGTTTATAACAGGAGGAGAGGCAGCGTCAGCAGAGACAGAAGGCAGCAAGCAGTGACGGCAGCGGACAGCGTGAACAGAAATAAAAATAATAACATAAGAAACATAAACACGTAACTATATAAAAGGTACCACTCAAAAGAGCCGCTGCTGGGGAAGCTGACTGATAAATGCAAAGCAGGGCAGGAGATGGGGGTGAAGCAGGAGGCTGAGTAGGGAGAGATGAAGGCAGAGGAAGATGAGTAGGGGGAGGTCAACACACACAAAATTGAAACGGGACCAGCAGCAGTGAGTTTTTTTTTTTTAAACACATACATACAGCTAGTCAAGTAATTATTTTGACAAAATAAATTCAAATCCGGGTTTAAAACTGTTAGCTTTTATCCGATTACAATTAGTAATCGTCACCGAATAAAAATTATTCCATAACTCCGAAACTATGTAAAGTGAAATAACCAATTAGTAACCGTTATATATGTATATATATCGGTATGTTTGTTACCAATAAATTCAAACCTGCTGTTAAGAAAAAATCATCGTTCATTTTAACAACATTTTGAAAATTAAACTTATAAAAACCAAATATTTTAGAAATCAAAGAATTAAATTCTTTCAACGTTTCCTGAACATTTTTACATTTGTTCTGTACTTTTTATTTTGAACAGATATCATCGACATAACAAAGCTTTGCGTAACTGATAACCGTAACTAAATATATAGGCATAATCGAAACCCAAACCAAACATTGTTTCAAATTAATTAAAATAATAATAATTAAGAAAATAAAATCACATTGCATTTATTTTTTCTCAATTCCATGGGATCTCCTTATATTGTTGGTTTTTTTTCCCTTTGTAAAAACAATTACTTGACATGCTGTGCTTATTTTTATTTTTGTTGGGGAGGGACGGGCGCTTTGGCAGTTAATAAACAGGGTTGCCACGGCGTCTGGTGGGTGGACGGACGGACGATGCTGATGCAGACAATTGGGGACGTTGTTTGTAGTGTTGTTGTTGCCACAAACTATTCAGATCAAACATGCACAAGCACGTACAGAATGCGATGCAACAGTCTGTGTGTGTGTATGTAGGTAATAGGGTTGACTGACAACAACAACAACAACACGCACCGCTGACCAACGGCACAATTACCGCTAACATTGCATACGTTGTACTTATAGTCATGTAGAAAAGTATTGGCCGTTTGATGACCGATACTGATTTTGACCTTAGTCATTCTCTTAATTTAATGATATTTTAAAATTTAACATTTCATATATTAAAATCGTAGTTTTATTATTAATCATATTTTTTCAATATATACATATGTATATATAAAAATATTAAAAAAAAATTACTTTTTTGATGATGACAATGTAGGCTTGTTTCATTTAGTAAGTTAAGAAAGTGTTTTGATAAATATATATTCACATTTTTGTATTTTTTACATATAAAAATAAATTATCTAAAATATGTTTGTTCTATAACTTTTGTTAAATATGTAGTCGTAAATAATAAAATTAAAAATGCTTGACATTGTCAAAACACCTACATGACCAACAGAATATCAAAGAATCTACGAATTAATACATAAATTAGTTAAACTTTCTATTCGACAATGGTACAATTGGGCAATACCTTTGTCACCCACTGTGTGTGACAATGTTTGTCTGTTTCCCCTCTCTATTACTCTTCCTCTGCCGCTTCTTCTTCTTTCTGTTATGCATGTCAAGTGTGGCCACCGGAAAATCAATCGACTGACTGACAGTTGAAATACACACACACACACACACACACACACATGCATGTGTATATATACTACTTTCACAATAGATATAACGCACACATGGACAAAAGCTGCTCGAATTTCAAGACATTCACTTTAAATGTCTAACGAAATGTTGTGGGGTGTGGTGTGGAAGGGGGTCGGCTATGGAGAGGGAGAGGGAACGGTATCGCTTCGCTTCGCCTCATCTCATCTCACCTTCACAGAGATCACTTCACCCCACCTTATCTTACCACACCTCACACCTCAAGTCTCATGTCTTCTCATCTCATAAACATAATCGATATTAACAACGGTTTGTGCTAGCATTCTTATTCTCCATCTATTCTTTGGCATCATCATCTTCTTCTACTTCGTCCGCCGCTGCTGTAATTATTGTTGTTGTTGTTGTTGCTAACTGTAGATTGTATAAAAGAAAGTTCTACACAGAGCAAGTGGCACTCTGTCTTCCTCTCTTTGTCGCTCGCTCGCTGGATGACATCACGTTGCGCTTAAAGCGACCAACCGGCAAATTGAAGCTCACACACACATGTGAACATAGAAAGGTCAAAAATGTGTGGTCGTTTTAATCGAAGCCGAAATCAGCTTGGCAGCTCCAAGCACCTCTGCAAGTTAGGGATGGTCGCTGATATGGCGTTATCGATCTTTATCGTTATTGATTAACGATATTAACTTAGAAAACGATATGCTGTTCAATTGAATATCCCTTCAAATTCATCAACTGCATTCAAAAAATTACACTTCATATATTGCTTTTCCTCTCTTTCATCGTAAGTCATACGATTGGTGTAAAACAATTCGATACATAGTTTTTTTTTATAATACGGTGCAAATCTAAAAATATTTCACCAAGAAAGCATAAATTAAAAATCAATTCCTAGTTCCCGATATGATAAGGGATTATTTGGAAAATCAAAATAGTTATCGCTGGTTATCGACAATCGCATGTTATCGATTTAGGTCCAACCACAACTGGAAGGAAGAAAAAATGTAAACAAAATGTGGGCAGTCTATCGATGGGCAGCTTAAGGCATGTTTAAATAAAAAGGCGTTGCGTGGGTGTGGCAAGTTAATTAGACAAAGCACACACACACATAGGCGCACTCACTCTCACACGCACCTATGCAGCCGAAAAGATGTGGGTCAACAACCACCAAATGGAGTTGACCTACATCAGTTTTAAAATGCACACACACAGATAGAAAGTCTTACACACACACACATACACACACGCATACTCATAAACGTCGCATTATGTAATAAAATGACGACAACAGCGCAGTTTAACGGTATTCACCAAGCTTCATTTGTCGCTGCTTCAGCTGCTGCTGCTGCTGCTACTGAGAACGTTCAACTGCAGCGCCGACGCAGACAGCAAGCAGTTACGACTCCAATCGGAGTTGCTTTTGGTGGTGGCATGCAAAATGTTATCCAATTGGAATTTTACACACACATATATAGCAAAAGGGAGAGCGACAGAAAGAGACTGCGGCGCCAAAACATAAAAAAGAGAATTGAAAGTTGAGAGAAGGTAAACATTGGTAAACAGAGCAGTGTTGCCAGAAATTGTCACAAGTAAAATGCTATAAACAGCTTGACAAGCTAGAGTCCTAAAAAAAATTATACAGCTTGAAATAAAGCATATTGTTTGTAAATAATAAAAATATGCGTGTATATCATCATATATTTGAATTTTATTAAAACATGAAATGTTTTTAACACCTCGCAAAAATAATTATATTCTTTAAATTTCGAAACATATTAAACTATATTTTATAAATTGAATATTAACAAATACATATTTTATCAAACATTAAAAAATTTGTTTTTTTAAACAAAATTGTTTTTGGCTTCTCCGCAAAGGTAAAATTTTTTTTATATTAAATAAATACTACATTTATGCTTTTTAAACATAAAATGTTTTTAAGTCCTCTAGAAAATTTATTTATTTTTTAGATTTTGAAACTATTTATTGAAATTTTCTTCTTCTAAATAGAATGCCAAAAAAAAGAAACAACTGAATTTGTGAACATATCCAAATTTGTAGCCAATATCATTTCATTTTTGAAATTTTTGAGTTATACAAATAAGCAATAAAATAGCTAAAATGGCAACACTAATACTGAGCTTCACATCCTGTATCTTTTATGTCTGCATGAGTGTGTATATGTCTGTGTCTTATCACAAAAGGAAGTTTTAAAATCCAAAACGTAATTATCGATTAAAAAGTTGATGGCGGGGGTTGTTGTTGTTGCTGCTGTTTGTTTGTTTTTTAAGAGACCGATGCGTTACAAAAGTTCATTGAATGCATTTTGGCTTAAATGTACATATGTGTACATGTATATATGCTTATCTGTGTGCGACAGATCAGCTTAGAGCTTAGTTATGGATTGGCCCAAAAAGTGAAAGCTGCAAAAATGTCATTATCCTAATTTTGTAGTTTTTATTCATTGTCTTAATGTTCGGTAAAAGTAGGCCTAATTTCAGGGCACATCCATAAAAATAAGTACATGTGCACAAAAGAGAATTAAAGAAATGTACCAAAAAAAAAGGTTCATTCACTTTGTTAGATTTTCATAGAAATGAGCGTTATTTAAGTTTGTAGTTTAAAAGCTTTCACTCATATCAAGATTTTAGGGCTTCCGAATTTCTCAAGAAATCATTAGTGCTTCCTGATTACAGTTTATCATTTGATTTTGGTTCTATCAAAGGTACTTTTAATGAATTTCAGGATTTCAGAAATTAAAAAATGGCGAAAAGACACAAAATGAAAAAGAAAGTTTTACAAGTAAGACTTTTAAAGTGTAATTCTTTACGACATATTTAGCTGCGTTTAATTTTTAAGAAACTTGAACATACAATTTAAATATTTTAAGTGAGTCCAGATTTTCCGTAATTTTTTCTAATAATCTTAACTTAATATAGTTGCAGGAATATTCCAATTCTCATTATTAATAGTTGTTTATATAAAAAATCAACGAGACTAAAAATTTTATTAAATTTATTCATTTTTGTTAAGTTTCATATTTTGTTTATAAAAGTTGAAAATACAATATGAATACTTTGAGTTTGATCAGATTTTTTTCTAGAGTACCCCTATTTTTAATCTTAATAGTTGTTTATGTGAGAAAATAATCAGCGTAAAAATCTAATCAAATTTATCCATATTTGTTAAATGTGTTATTTGATTTGTTTATTGCCCCAAGTCATGACATTCTTAAAAGCTCTGACGTCACGTTCTCATTCGTTACAAATAGCGATTAACGGCGGAAATGCGAAATCTCTTGCAGCTCATTAAACGATGATCAAAGGTCAGCCATTTTGGTTTTATCATTCTCTAAATCTAATTGCTTATTGCTGTTGTTGTTTCTATACTCACTCTTCTTGCACCTCAATGCCGCTATCATCCATATTCCCTCCTTTCGCATTCGCATAGTCACTATTTAGCGGTAAATGCGGCGCTGTTGTTGCTGCTGTTGTTGTTGTTATTGTCGATGATTGCACTGCGTGCTGCGACTGACCAGCGGCGGCAGCAGCAGAGGCAGCTGCTGCTGCGTCAACCGCATCGAAACCAAAGCTCGGCTCCACGTGCTCTGACAGCGGCGTTGGCGTCTCAAATACCAGCGTCTCGACCATTGAGCCTTTTGACGAACCAAACGAAACACTGCAAAGCATAAGGTACAATGATATAGAGTGTATGTGTGAGCGAAGGAAGAATAATAGCAGCATGGGAACGAAGCAGTGGTGCCACTACAGCTTTTTCTCGTTAAATCTTGTTTTAATAAGAATGCTAGCTCGGGAAAAGCAGCGGCCAGCGAAATTATCTACTTTGCTATGTTTATTTTTTCCATATTTGTTCAGCCTAACAAAAATAAATACAAATCTATAGCAACATAGATTTTCCGAATGTTAATAAAAATATTGCTAAATTGATCATATGCATTGATGATATATGTACATGCAATCAAGGACTAGATTTGATGGCAAAAAAGCTGATGTGGCAACACTATACTTTTGTATTAAGCATACGCACCGTTTGAGTCCAACGCTTTTGGTGCCCAGTTTGCTGAGCTTGGGTTTTTTCTGATTCTGATTAAGACTTGTGGGCGGGCGGTTGAACTTATCATCACTTTGATCGCTAGAATCGGCGGCAGCGGTGGCGGTTGTGGCCGTCTCCTCAGACAGATCGTCAATGTCATCGCTTCTGTTGTTGTTGTAGCTATTGTTATTGCTGTTACTGTTACTGTTACTGGCCATATGCAAATCGTTGTTGTAATTGTTATTATTATTGGCGGACGGATGCAATGCACTGTGAACAAGCGGCAGAGACGTTGGTGGCGATGCGGCTAACGGTGGCGTCGGAGTCGCTGCCAACAGACGTGTATGTTCATCACAGGCGGCATCCAAGCCAGCAGCGACGTTGGCAGCGTTAGCGCTTGACGACGGCGACGACATTGCGGTTTTTGACGACGACAGCGACGTCGCCTTAATAAAAGATTCGTTCAGTTTTGTATGCAGATGATTTACAACAACTGGTGCATTTGTTGTTGTTGGTCCAGTGAGGGACAGCATGTGCCTCACTCACACGCACGTACGCACACTGTTGCACTCACGTTCACAGATCACACGCGAATGCGGGCCAAGCAGCGCAGCGACCGCGAGGTAAAATGTAAAAAAAAAAAAAAACAACAGCGCAGCTGACAATAGCAGCAACAATAACAATGCGACGTTGGCAATGTTTTTAAGTTTGTTTTGTGCTTTATTTTCGCTTGCCGCTTGATTGAATTTAAACCGGACGCAGCGCGGCAGCGTCGCCGTCGACGTTCACGTTTATAATGACAACGACAATTCTTGCATACGAATTGCTTCGCTGTCTCTGTCGCTGCCGCTGCTTTGTGGCTGACGCTACTGCGCCTTTTTTGTATCACCTTTTTCTTTCACACACCGAGACACACACAGATAAACGACGTTCCCAATATCCGCAACAAAATTGAACAGAATTCAGAATTTCTACACACACACAAAATATTAGCACCCAAAACAACAATACAAACAACAACTACGGTGAGAGATGCAAGCAGCGACGTCACGACGCTGCTTCTGCGCTCGATAATTGCACTTGGCACGAGACACGGTTACTTGGTCAACAAGTTTATAAATAAATATGCAATATGCATGTGCATTTAATAAATCCGTTTTGTCGACTGTTCCTGTTGCTGTTTCTTATTAATTTGGCCCTGCTTTTGCGTTGCCGTTCCCGTCTGTATCTTCGTTGCGCTTCAAATTTCAGCCACTGTTGCCGACAGTGTGACTGAACTATATAAATTTGACTTAGGTTGTTCATAAGTGAGTGAACAAAAATGAATTGCTCTTCAAAATGAGTGAGTGAACATGTTCCTTTATGTTTGTTAATTTTTGCTCAGCTGTTCACCTTGCCCTGTTTTACATCTAAGCTATTCCATTGAAAAGGAGAAGTTAAAATGCAATTTTAATGGAGACATTAGTTATTAAAACGTGCTAATTAATTTTCAAAATAAAGTTGACTACGAAATACTTAAAAATTATTGTATTTATTTATTCTCATAAATAACTATAATTTTCTATGATCATTATATAACTTTGTCTATAATTATAATTATTGTTTTTTTAACTAAACAATATTGTTGTCATTCTTGGAAAGTTGTACTGTTCATGATCAGTGAAGGAACAAATGAGCGAACTGAGAGACTTGGCTCACTTTAAAAAAAAAAATCAAGCGGCATGGTCACCAATGTTTACACAAGTCTAATTTATACGTCGCTTTTCGGCCGCCCTTTCTTTTCTCGACGTTGTTAAATATGTCGATGTACGCAATCCTAAAAATGTCGTTGGATGTATGCCTTTACAATTCATAATATCCCTTTTAATTAATCAAAGGATGCTGCTTGGCGGCAAATAATGTAGGTAAAAAATCGCGGCTACCGTTACTCGAAATAGGTTGGTAGCCTTACTTTAAGGTTGGTTGGCAGCCTTAGCTTTGTCCTATTATTTTTTGAAAGATACTGCCACCCGGTAGAAGAAAGTTTTGGCGCTATCAAATCTGAGGTAGATAATTTAAAATTTTGTTTACCTTTTGATTAAATAAGTTATAAATTTGATGAAAATCTAAATTTTGAAATTAAATAAAATATAATGTTACAATTTTAATGAAGGTTTTTAGATAGTCAACCTAATCATGGAGAAACTACAAATTTTCTATAAAAAAAAATTTTAAAATCGGAAAAGTTCTAACAAAAATACACCAAAATTTTAGAAATTCTAACTCAAAATTTAATAATGTTAGTAAACAGTGCATTTTTTTAATTGACCTTTTTTTAGCCACACAAAAATCTAGCCAGATCGTATATTTTTATATGGGTGGCAACCTTTGAGATAATTACTTATGTTAGTTGGAGCTGCAGCATTTGTCATCTGTGCAAACAACGTACAACACAAGAAATATTCAGCGGCTGCAACAGTTCCAATTAACAAGTATTAAAAACAAAACGTCCGTTTCGGCTGCAGTAAAGTGTAAGTTAAAGTTAAACATAATAAATTCAAAAACAAAAGGGACACATACACGGGGAATGGCAATCAATTGAACGCGATCGGTAGCACTCTCTCGCTCTCTGCCAGCGCATATGTGTGTGAATGTGTGAGTCAGCGTCTCAGCCCTATAAAAAAAAAAACAACAACAGTTTAGCGCTTTGTAAGTTATTTGTGTTCGCTCATCATTTACGTGGAATTCATGATAGCAGCGCATTTTAAGGCTTAGAAATGGGGCGCGGTTATGATTATTTGGGAAAGATGGCCTGCAGCTGCTTACACACACAAGCACACGCACATCAAAGTTAAGCTTTGACTGCTGTTTTCATTCCTTTTATGGGCTTTCAATTAAGCTACACGGCATATGTATGTGTGTAAATATGAGTGTTTTTTTTTGTTGTTGAGCTAAATTTTGGAGACACAAATATATATACATATGGAGTCATACGGCGACTGTCGTTGACGTTGTCATTTTTTGTGACTCACACATGTTCAATGTTGCCGCAAATAGCCAAAAAAGAGCTAAGAAATCTGCAAGGTAGCTACATAAGAGACTATATTAGTTTTGAGCTTGAAAACTAGGTAATTAGCTTGCATAGATCAGCTTTAAAAATCTAGACGATTTCGATTTGTATAAAATTACCTAAAAAAATAAACATAAACAATTTTTTTAAATCAAGTAGTCTTTACTATGGAATTTAAAAAAAAAAAATAATTGCATTCTCTGGTAATCAGCTAGGATTCATATAACATCACAATTTCAGCTGTGATCAACATTTGATCTGGCAGCAAAATGGTTGAGTTGCCAACACAGCTTGCTATGCGTGTGTTCGTGAGTGTGTGTTATGTTGACACAGTTTATATGAAGCTTTAGCTGAACTTGCCGCTGCAGCAACGCTATGTCTATATATAGACATGTACATATTGGGATTGGGAGAGTATGAGGGGCAGAGAGGGAGGGTATCTCTAATATATTGCTTGCAACTAATAATGTTTATTTTTTATGCCCCCCACACACACACACACAGTAGCGAACCACACATCAACATCACTACACACTCACAAACACACAAAGATCTTAAAGATGTCTTCACGCAAAACCGCCGGACGTCGCGCCACAACGAAGAAACGCGCCCAACGTGCCACCTCCAATGTGTTCGCCATGTTCGATCAGGCGCAGATCGCCGAATTTAAGGAGGCTTTCAATATGATCGACCAGAATCGCGATGGTTTCGTTGAGAAGGAGGATCTTCATGATATGCTCGCATCTTTGGGTAAAAATCCCACCGATGATTATCTGGATGGCATGATGAATGAGGCGCCGGGACCAATCAATTTCACCATGTTCCTAACGCTCTTCGGTGAACGTCTCCAGGGCACCGACCCCGAGGATGTCATCAAGAATGCCTTTGGCTGCTTCGATGAGGAGAATATGGGCGTTCTGCCAGAGGATAGACTCCGTGAGCTACTCACCACAATGGGAGATCGTTTCACAGATGAAGATGTAAGCTATTCCAAAGATTTCTCATACGACAATGTGAAATTTAAAAAAAAACATAGGAAACATTGAAAATGGGATCCCAAAATTGGGAAATAAATTGATGGCAATTAGGAGTAGAAAGGAGAAACACAAATTTCGTTATTGTGCTTTTTCATTTTATGAAAAATATTTGAAATTCCAAAGTTAGGAAAAGCCAATAAAAAATAAGATATAATGACATCAGAAAACTTATTAATTCAAATTAAATTGAAACTTACAAGGCATAAATTAGAAAGGAGTATCGAATATATGCAAAGTAGAGATATTTATTTTTCTATAATTCGATTTGTGAGAAAAGCATTAAACATCCCAATCTTACAATACAAAATAGAGAGTCAAAAAATTGGGACAGGAAAAAAACAACTAAAAATTATTATTATTTGACTTCGTAATAATTTCATGGACTGATTGATTGATCTTGTTTTTTTTTTTAGGTGGATGAGATGTATCGTGAGGCGCCCATTAAAAATGGCCTATTTGATTATCTGGAATTCACACGCATTCTCAAGCACGGTGCCAAGGACAAGGACGAGCAATGAGAAAAGGCACCTGAACATTTTTTATAATTGCTGATAATTCCGGCTACCGGTTGCGCCATTTCCCACTTCCAGCTGCCGGTTACTGTCCATACGAATCGCGTATTTTTTATATAATATTATTAATATTATTATTCCCCTTATTACTTATGGTTTTTTTTTCGTGACTCCGTTACTTTTGTCCATCAAACGCATTTTGATATCTACAATTAATTACGTGTGTGTGAACTGATAACAACAATGATTTTTCCCGATTTTCATAAGTATTAACTCATATATTATATACATTACCTAAATACAAATACATGCCCACTGTACTTCAACTCCAACTCTCTGTTGAGTGAGTTCCATTCGAAAATGACTGTTTATCTCTTATGCTTTAATGCTCTGCTTGTCCACAGATTCTTGAGTTGTATATATATATAAATATACATAAATATTTAGAGAGAGAGGGTTAAATAACTTAATTGTATGTATATCTATAATCGACTGTATTCCGCGCTTGTCGGAGCCGTATCAAAGCGTCTCTGGCAGCGTATCCTGTAGACATCTATCAATTGATTCAGCACATCCGCAAAGAGTATGGTGCCAAAGAAGACGAGGACGGTGCCCAGCCAATGGCTGAGCGTGAAAGGATTCCGAAAGTACATGATGGAGAAGAGCAGCGAGACGAACTTGCGTAGTGTCACCACCAAAGTAACCGTGAGGGAGGCACACTCCGTGGTCAGCACGTACACCGAACTGATGCACACATATTGAGTAATCACATTGCACAGCAGATAGAAGAACATCAGCGGAAAGGAGACGGACCAGTTTACGCCGGGAACGGCGACAGAAACACTTTCCGAGGCGACAGCAATGCTCCAGTGCTGGGCAATGTTGCTGGCCATCACCAGGAATCCGGGCAGCGGCAACATGTGTGTGTAAAAGAGCGCCTCATTGGGATGCTTGCCATAACGCTTGAAGATCACCTCCTGGTAGATGCCCATGTAGGCGGTCACAAGCAGCGCAATCGCCAGCAGAGCGATGCCCACGCACCACCAGAAGAAATCCGAGAAGGATGTCTCCACCTTGAGTGAATGATGTGTGTTATCCTTGACATCGCCACTGGACATCAATGTGCAGAGTATTATTCCAGCTGTTATCATGGCCACCGAACTGTATTGCCTGAGATTGTAACGTTTCTTCAGCAGTATAATGCCCATGATCATGTTGGCCATCAGGGATCCACTGCGAAAGATCATGTGCAGCGGCATTGCAATGTTGAAGTTGAAGGCATAATTGTTGCACACATTGGCGCCAAAGAAGAGCACCACAAGCATCACATAATCCCGCATACTGATCTTGGGCCTCACCGTGAAGAATTTTGAGGTGAAGATCAGTCCTTCCAGGGCAATAAATAGGAACTGCAGGAAGGTTATCAGATTCCCCGCACCGGGATCGATCTTAATGATGAGTTCCAGGAAGACGACATTGCTGCAGCATCCCACAAAGACGCAGATCATGGCCAGAAATGCCTTTAGATTGAATGCCATGTTGAAGTCCTAGGTTTCTCTGTCTGCATCAAAGAAGAGTGAAATCAAGAATACACATAAGAACGTGAAAACTACACTCCATTTTCTAATCTCTTTCAACTCAATTTCTAACGCTATCATAGGAAATAAAACTACGCATTGTCAAGATAACTTTGTGTTTAACATGGAACCCAGAAACTTATATTATTAATTTACTATCTGTTCTTAATATCACAACTCCAAAGAAGCAAGATTTATAGACAATCTTTACCCAATATCACAATTTCAAAAAAGCAACGAAAAATCTATAAATATTATTAGGTACTGGAAAACCTTTTTTCAATTCAATTCAATTTTTAAATAGTTTATAAAAATCTAATTTATTTCGAAGTACCTTCAATAGGAAATGTTAAATACTGACTGAAGATTGTCAAAAAAATGAAGGAGGAACAACGAAATCAATTTTGGGAAAACAAAAACCAAACTCGACGAACAGGCCACCCTGTAAACACTCACAACTTCTGTGTTTCTCCAGCGATTCAGCTAAAATGATCAGAAATCAAAGATAATGAGTTAATAAAAACTAGCACAAAAAATCAGGACCGTAAACTACAATGTTCGGTAAAAATGCATTTTTTAAAATTACAATCCAAATAATTGTAGTAAAGATAATACATACAATGTGGTTGGAGATATCACAGTGATTTTATATTACCCACTTTATCATTGCTGGGTATATGGAAGTTATTAAAATTGTCTTTTGAGGCTGATAATGTTGTGATATGATTAAAGTAGTTTAGGTAGAATTTTACAACAAAGCAAACGAAACATCAACTACAAGTATCTATATTTGAGCGCTCCTAAAGATTAAAGAACCTTGCAGAGACTCTTTTTGTGAGTTATGTGCTCGTTCTTATCTGAGTTTCGTGAACGTAGACCGAACAATAAAACTCCACCTAATGCTTACTAACTAACCCTAACCTCACAATTGTATTAAATTTGAGTGTATATTAGGGAAACAGGTAAATAATAAAAAAATACTTTACTTTAAAGCAACGTTGAGAGACAATAGAGTTAAAATTTAATGAAATATAATTATATATATATATATTTTCAAAATTTTTGTTAAACATTATCTTAAACTCAAATGAAAAACAAACGCATATAACCTCAAATTGCATATATTTTCAACATTATTTATTTTAAGAGGTAACAGATAATAGAAAATCACAGTCTAGTATAATTATTTGGGTATGGCAGCAGAGGCCTTCAGCTTATATTTTGAACATATATTAGATGCATTTGTTAAATTTAAACAGTATATACATTGGATTCAGCTATATACATAGATATCACCTAATATCAACATAACTTTACAATTGTTACGAATACAAATAAGGTACACAACTCTAAAAATTTCGTTTAAGCAATGACAATATTAAGTCTACTTTTCTAAAACTCACTGTGTAGTCAGGAAAATGTTCACTAGACTCGTAATAAATCTGTAAAGTTGCCGGAACGTCTATATACTTTATGGTTATACCATGGAATGAGGTTCTCTTACGGCTCATCCATGGGAATATTCAAACATAAGTTGTAGGTTTGCGCAACGTGTGAGAAACAAACTTGAAATGTTTAAAATAAGACGCGTACGTCTGCATCGCAGTCAGATGGGGTTACCTATCGGGTCACGTACCACCTGAAGATACCACTCGAATGTTTGTTAGTTTACGTATCGTTCTTTTTTATGAACTTCATATGGAAAGTCTTGAAATAGTTCGGCTTCTACGGAAAGTTGAGGTTTTACGTAACATCTAATAATGTGGTTCAATTACACGATCAAGGATCTATATAGAAACTCTAATAAAAGATAAACACTCTTACGGGCTAATTTTATTATTGAAATCTGAGAACAAATGGAATATGCGTACAGGAAAGTACTTCCAAACAATTTTTGTGGTTTTAGAAATGTTATAAACTTCGGAAAAATTATAAATACCGCTGGGTACGTATTGAAATATCAAATTTGAATTGAATTTTTATTAGTTGTTACAATTTTAGAAATCTCAGTTAAAGTCAAGTTTATTTAATTATTCTTGATATTTGTTCGAAAACTCGAAGTTTTCAAGTTTTGCCCTTGGTAATTTCCTTACATTAAAAAATCCACAGCACAAAAAAAACTATTTAAAAAATCACTCCGTAAAGCGTCAAATATATCTGACATATATTTTCCAAACTTCTTAACTCGGTTCCCCAAAGACCACAAAAAAAAATTTAATAAACACAACACAAAAACGGAAAAAAATCCACAGCTGCTTTAGAGTTCTCAGAACTTTGTCAAGATCTAACGATATTGCGAATTGACAACTTAATTGACAATAGAGATAGCAAAAAAGTTCGGCAAAGTATTATTTATAAAAACCTTTTCTTTTCTTATTTACTTGACAAGACGGTGCGGTGTTCGTCTAACGACGATCCTCGATGAAATGCGAATGGATCGTAAATGACAGTCCCAACAATAGTGGGAGCAGAAACAACTTGTAGATAGGGAACTTGGGCAGGTTCGTTGTTGGAACAGCTGTTGGTAATGTCTTTAAAACGTGTCTAGTTTTTTGTTTGACTTTCAATTTTCAACGAGACCTTTGAAAATTATTATAATTCTTAAAGAAAAAGCCTAACTGAAGATTAACACGTAGCTGAAAATATTGACCAACTCCTGGAAATTTTTTTAAAAATTTTCGAATATTATTAAATTCTTTACATCATATTTAATTGTTCTTCAGGGAATGACACTAAAATTAATTTCGGTTGCAATTTTATTGGTCAATATAAAGAAATATATAAAAAATATAAAAAAAATGTATTATACCCTGTAGAAAAGTCGTATACACTTACTTTAATCAAAGTATACTCGCACAAGATGAAAGAAATAGAAAGTGAATTTCATTGAGTGCCATTTGTAATATCAATACAAAATGAGTTTCAAGGTTTTTAGGCTAATTGAAATATGTGATAAGGTTATCAAAGGTCGGAGACTCCAGTAAAATAGGTAAAAGTAGAAGTTTCAGGGTGGAAGCTCGACTGGCAAACATCCTGTAAAGTTTTATTTGATAAATATTGAATGAATATATTAAAGTATACACAAATGTAAACAGGACTTGATGTTTTATCAGAAATTAAAAAAAATCTTTTGTTTCTCAAAGTGTTACAAAACCAAAAACGATATTTTTCAATATAAATTTATATCCTCATAAATACAAGATAATAAACAATATTTTTGCCCAAATATATACAATTAAAAAAAAACAGAAGAAAAAATAATTACCAAGTTAATATATTGTTATTTTAATAGGCCACGAATATTATTTTGACACCGCGTATTTGAATAGATGTTATAACACCTGAAAAGCTCGAGATAAACTAAATTGAAGTTCTGAGCTGAAAAAAAAATAAAGGGGAATGACTTGAGACTCAATTAACTGTGTTGGGTAAAGACAACATATGTCTGTTCTACATAATAATATTTGGAGAAATCGCATGATGTTTGCAGATTGAAAGATAATACAATAACCTTTTAGACGCTGCAGAGTATTAACATGTAAAATTATTCGTTCTACATTTAATATTTATTTGATGGGTTGATACTATCGATCCAACAGTTTTTTAACATTTTATACTTTTATTGAGATTACGCCACATTTTAAATTCATAATTAACAGAAAGCATTTGGCAATGATAGTTTTTAACTTAGATCAAATTGCTTTTAAGACATATTATTTAACTAATCTCAAAACATTCTAAGGTTTTATTTAGCTTAAAAAATGATTGCAGGGTACAAGCTAGTTGAGCATGTGACTAAAGTACGCTCTCTTGTTGATTTTTAGTATGTTTATGTTTCAACAGCTGCCAGAACAAAGACAATAGAAAAACGAGACATCAGAAAGAAAGAGACAACATGATGGGAAGTAGAAATTCCGGGCGATTTTGAAATTCAAAATGCTCTAGGAGTAGGTGAAATTAGAATGATAGTGGGAGGGATCAGATTAGAATTGAATAGGATACGAATGATGAGAAATTAATACGAAGTAATGAGAAATTTAAAAAGAGACAGAGAGAGAGCAAATTATGGTTAGAATGAAAGGAACTGTTGGAGTAAGGAAGTAGAAAGTGAGTGCGAATTGTTTTTTAAAAAGTTAGGTAACTTTTAGGTGGAGTGAGCGGAAATGCTGGGCAGTTTAAAAGAGAGAAAGAAAGAGAGATTGTGAAAGTGAAATAGAGTTATAGTTATTTTTACATCGGTAGTTGCTTATGCAAATTAAGCTACGTTATACCACGGAAATATTGGATATTATGAACTATTTTTGAATTAAAATTCAATGACAAAGAAGAAATATACAATAAAAGGGATAACATCCCAAATAACTTTGCGCATCCACCTTGAATTTTTATGGATCTTTATGTTTAATTTTGATTAATTTATTAAAAATATGGCTATATTCACAAAAGAAAAATATAAAGTTCTTTTTTTTTCAAAATTAGAATAACTCAATATTATAGATTTTTTTATTTTTGAGCAATCATTTTCAATTAAGAATTTTAAATATTCTATAAGAAATCCTTCTATAAGAAATTGCAACAATATAGAATATTTATCTTGATTAAAATAAAAATCTTAAACAATGATTACTGTGCTTTTCAAAGTCCGTTTTTGTAGAACTACTTGAAATGAATCATTATTAATGATGAACATTTCAAAATATCAAATAATCATTACTACATTTGAAATTTTTGTAATGTAGCTTAAATTAATTACATTTCCTGATTTTTACACAATTAATCTAATATTTAATACAAAAATCACAAAAGAATGAGTCGAACAAATGAAAAGAATGAGAGAGAGAAACAAGAGAGCTTTTGGATTTGTCAGTGATTTATTTTTTTAGAAAAAATTTGCTAAAATTGCTCGTACATTGGTATAAAAAGAGTGAAAAGAAGCAAAACGTCATACAATAAGGTACAGCGTGTGGAAAGTGAGAAGAAGGGAGTGTCAAGTGGATGGACATATAGAGGATAGAGAATAGAGGCTGTGCTATATAGAGAAATTCAGATGTTGACCTAACTAATCATATTTACAACATATACAAAAAAGGGAAAGTAACAGGAAGCTGAACGCAACTAGGAAAAAAGGTAGACACAGCAATGGCAATACATGAATTGGCCTCTGATAGCTTGGCGAATGCAGCCTGTCTTCGGCTTAGCCAGTCTTCAGCTTTGTCTTCTCCTTATCGCTCTGCAATTGACGTTGAGCTCGCGCCTGGTAAGCATCCTTCACCTGGTTGATCACATTGGCAAACAGTATAGTGCCAAAGAAAACGAGGACGGTGCCCAGCCAATGGCTGAGCGTGAAAGGATTCCGGAAGTACATGATGGAGAAGAGCAGCGAGACGAACTTGCGTAGTGTCACCACCAAAGTAACCGTGAGGGAGGCACACTCCGTGGTCAGCACATAAACAGCACTAATGCATACATATTGAGTGATCACATTGCACAGCAGATAGAAGAGTATTAAGGGAAAGGAGATGGACCAGTTGAAACCAGGTACAGGCACAGACACCGCCTCCGAGCCGACAGCAATGCTCCAGTGCTGGGCAATGTTGCTGGCCATCACCAGGAATCCGGGCAGCGGCAACATGTGTGTGAAGAAAAGCGCCTCATTGGGATGCTTGCCATAACGCTTGTAGATCACCTCCTGGTAGATGCCCATGTAGGCGGTCACAAGCAGCGCGATTGTGAGCAGGGCAATGCCAACGCTCCACCAGAAGAAATCCGAGTACGACGTGTCCACTTTCAGTGAGTGATGTGTGTTGTCCTTGACGTTGCCACTGGACACCAATGTGCAGAGTATTATTCCAGCTGTTATCATGGCCACCGAACTGTATTGCCTGAAATTGTAGCGTTTCTTCAGCAGTATAATGCCCATGATCATGTTGGCCATCAGGGATCCACTGCGAAAGATCATGTGCAGTGGCATTGCAATGTTGAAGTTGAAGGCATAATTGTTGCACACATTGGCGCCAAAGAAGAGCACCACAAGCATCACATAATCCTTCATGGCAATCTTCGGCTTGACCGTGAAGAATTTTGAGGTGAAGATCAGTCCTTCCAGGGCAATAAATAGGAACTGCAGGAAGGTTATCAGATTCCCCGCACCGGGATCGATCTTAATGATGAGTTCCAGGAAGACGACATTGCTGCAGCATCCCACAAAGACGCAGATCATGGCCAGCAGTGCCTTCATATTCAATGCCATCTTCAGACCTGGTAAGATTTAAGCGGAATTAGTTGAGATACATTGAAATCCAATTGGATTCTTATCGAGACAGCGACAGCAATTTTAGGCACGTCGCTGATAAGAGCAACATGTGAGTGTGTGTGTCTGTGTGTTAACAAGTGTGTAATAAACTCACTGTATTAAATAAGTTGTGTTGAAATAAGTAATATAGCTAGTCAAAAAAGTGTGTTGACAAAATAATAAGCTTATACAATAAATATGATATATTTAATGTATTTTTATTGTATCTATTATTTAAAACAAGTTGGAGAAAAAAACAATTATAGTCCTTATGTGAATTTGTCCAAATACTTTCTTAAAACACTGTATTTTCAGTCGAGTTGTTTTTTCTTCTTGTTTGTTTTATTTCATGATTAATTCTGTTGTGTCATGATGTGTTTCATATTAAAAAGAATAAATTATCAATTAAAAACATGAAAAGTCAAACACACACACACACAAAGCACACACGTGCTTAGCTTGGAGACAAACACGAACCTGAGAATTTTTTTATATTTATATTATTGTTGTTGCTTTGTGCTTTAGACGCCTCTTCCTCTCTCTGTCGCTCCTTTGTACAGCTTACAGCATTTAAGAAAATTGACCTTCAATTTTCGCACACCTTTGGCAGCTCTAAAACAAAAGTCACAGCGATTTTGTTGTTAACGTAGTTACAACTTTTGCATGTGTGCAATAAGTTATTGTTGCAGTTGTTGTATTTTGTGAGTAGAGCGTAATTATAGCGCTGTTATTGCTGCTGCCGTTCTTCTTCTATTATTTGTTGTTTTGGCTACCGAACAGCTGACTAACACACACACACACACATGAAACTCATATATAGTGCTGCTAGCTTGTCGCAATAAAAAACGAACTGTCAGGCTGGCCCGCGGATTTCAATTCATTTTCATATTCATATTGAATAATATATAAAAAATTTGCAATTTCAACAAATTCTTTAACAATATTTGTTGGTCTTTATACTAGTTTATAAATTTGAAATTTGTTTGATAAATTTTGTCGGAAGTCTTGGCACAGTTTAATTAAACGATGTGGCAACCTCGGTTCCCTGTCGACCTATCGCATTGCCAACATGTGCGCATAATTGATACCATTTAGCGCATTTTGCGTTGACAGTGCGCATACTCCGGTTAAATTCAAATTGTAACTACTTTATCTTTCTAGATTAATTATATGTCTTTTTAACTGCCGAAAACTCGATTTTTGGGGCAGCAGTAAATTAATATTACTATTATGTAATTAGAGTGTGATAGCTAAAGTATTTTATTGGTATTGTATCAATTGCGGTGCAGGCACCTAAAGTTACCCGAAGTTGGCTTTAAACTTATAAAAACAAATCGCTTGTAGGTAATACGAATGTGCCAATTCACGGGCTCACATTTAATCTTATCAGCCGACAGATAACATCATGTACATGCATATATCTAATATATGGCCGACAAATTAGGTGCAATAAAAGACCTCTTTGTTTACCAACGATCTCTGATCTCCGCACGACAATTAAAGTCTTCGTGGCCGATAAAGAATGACATGGATTTTCAGTTAAAATTTGTGCATTGACACGAGATGAACGTCAATGTTATTCGGCTGTTTTTGTTGGCCACGCTGTTGGCTAGCACCAAACAGGTAAGCGAAGTGTTGGCCAACTTATTCAAAATATTCAAATTCAAATCAAACTTGTTCTTGATATTGAATGCGAGATTTGTAACTGAACTGCATTGGAATCTCCTTGCTTGAATAATAATTAATTAAAGTGCTTGAAGTGGAAAGCAGGAATTTAGAATAGCCGAAATTAAAAAAATCGACATTCAAGTCTTTTACATTTTACTAGGCTTTTGCTTTTTTTGCAGGAAAATTCTTATGTAAAAGGAATTAGTCCAAAAAGCAAAGTTTTTCCTAACTAATCTAAATAGAATCAGGAAGTGTCTACATTCAAATAATAATATTACTCAAGCAATAACGTAAAAATCAAATAGCATTATTTTAATATGAATGAAATATGTTTTTGTTTTTTAAGCTCCGAATTAATTCTTATTACAAAATCACATAGATCAAATAAAACTTGTTTAATATTACTGAAATATGTTTTGAATTTTTTAGCTCCGAATGTTTTGTGAATTTTCGAGCATGTAATATTCTTCCAAACTTTGTTTTCATCATTTTTTTCGTACAAAAAGAATCGAAATTGGCGGAAATGTGAGAGTAGATTAATTAATTTAAATTGCATATATGGTATTTTTAGCTTTCGCTGCCCACGGACTCCAGCTATAATGCCGGAATCGTAGAGTTTACGGTACAAACGGGAACTCCGTCGGAGCGAGTTTCGCAGGCGACGGCGGAATTTATGAAAATAATCGAATCGAATGCCACCGCCGATCTGGATATTCTGGTCTTCCCCGAGTATACGCTGAACAACAAGGAGGTGGCAACATTTGTGCCACATCCGTCACAGAATGTGACACCCTGTTTTCAGCCGGACTACGAGCTGTTCCTGGTGGAATTATCCTGTGCCACAAGAGCCCGTGGCATCTATGTGCTGCTGAATGTAGTCGAGAAGGAGCTGTGCGGCAAGAACTATGGCTCCAACACATGGAATCCCTGTCCCGCCGACGGTGTGCGGTATTTCAACACAAATGTGGTGCTCAACCGTCGGGGGCAGGTCGTGTCCCGTTATCGGAAGACGCACTTGTGGCGCGGCGAGTACAAAAGCCATGCGGTCCTCCGCGAACCAGATATGGCCATCTTTGAGACGGATTTCGGTGTGACCTTTGGCCATTTCATTTGCTTCGACATGTTGTTCTATGAGCCGGCAATGCGTTTGATCCTGGATCACAACATTACGGATATTATCTATCCGACTTATTGGTTCTCGGAGCTGCCATTCCTGACTGCCGTACAGTTGCAGGAGGGTTGGTCCTTTGCCAACGATGTGAACCTGCTGGCAGCGGATGGCAGTAAACCCGATGGACGCACAACCGGTTCGGGCATCTATGCGGGCCGCTACGGCCGTTTGACGGCCGGCATCTTTGAGGTACCGACGACACGGCTCTTTACGGCCCGTGTGCCCAAGAAGAGCCGTTTCAGCGGTAAACCGCTTGAGCTGCCGCCGAAAGTAGTGCCGCTTTTTAGTCCCCAGCTGTTTACCGAGCGCTACACGAAATTGGCCACATATCGGGATTACAATGTGGACATTTTTGAGACGCAGCTGCTCGATCAGGACTTTTTGAATGCCACACAACAGCTGTGCCACAATGGATTCTGTTGTGATTTCCAAGTGTTGCGTCGTCCCATCGGCGGCTCTGTCGATTACGCCGCCTATCGTTATCGCTTGGGCGTCTATCGGGGCAACGAGACGACTTTCATACGTGTCGATCGCAGTGAGCAGGCGATTTGTGCCATCTTTGCCTGCACCACGGATCATCTACTTAGCTGTGGTCGCATCTTTCCCGCCGTCCATAATGTGGCCAATAAGTTCTATTTCGAGAAAATTCACATTTCCGGCGTATTCCCCGGTGCGAAGCGTCGCCTCATCATGCCCAGCACTCTGGATGGTGTCATGATGCCCCTGGATGTGGCACAGTACAAGTTCGAGGAGTCGCCACCCGCCAAGGAGCTCAAGGACTCACGCATTCAAATCGAGCTCGTTCAATCCAAAAATGATCTGTTGACCTTTGGCATCTGGGCCAATTATTTCACCGAGCTGCCCACCAACCACAATTTGAATCATTTGCAGCCTTTGCCAGAAGGTGGTTCAGATGATTCAGATGATTCAGATGGTGGTGGTGCAGCCGCCATATCCGTTTCGATTCTTTGTTGCCTCCTCGTCGCGTTCGCACTCAAAGTTTAAGTGTCTAAATTAAATTTTCTTTCTTTTTTTTAAATTTAAAAAACCTTTTTTTCAACACTGTTTAGAATTTTCGCTTAATAAAGTATATTTCTTTTGTTTGCAGCTATTTTATTGTATTTTAATATTTTATATAAACCAATTATTTCAAGGATTAATATGGGGAAACGGTAGCGAAAATAACCGTTTCTTTTTTAGTACCGGAAACTTAACCGAAAAACTTATTTTCCAAAGCTTAAAACCCGACAGTTTTTTACCGCTTTCGTTGTATTAAAATTAAAAACAAAAACAAATATAGTATTATCTGCTTTATATTCAAAAATACTCAAGATATTAATGTGTAATGCTGAAAAGGAACTAGAAACACTTTGCAAATTTGAAAACTTGATTTTTTGTGCCGTTGCCGATATCGGTTTCAAATCCCGACAATCGAAAACTTACAATATTTAAACTAATTTGGCATAAATGGGTTTGAAATAAATATTTGATTTTTTAAAACTTTGCATTTTTTGACTAAAACTTGCGATTAGAAAATGTTGTGATCGGTTTTTTATTGAATAGAAATAAATTTGCAACGCTTTTGTGCTGAAATTCAAAAAATGGCGCATTTCATATGTGTGGAGACTTGAGTCGACACCAGACACGCAACGACTTGTTCGGCGATTTGTAGAGTTGCTTCCAGCGGCTGCGCGTTGCAAGCTCTGCCGACGACGCTGCCACAGATGGAAGGGAAGGAGGAGATGGAAAAGGAGGACGAGGAGAAGTGGGAGAAGGTGAGAGGTGTAAGGTGTAAGGTGTGCGAAGAGCAGGGGAGAAACCGTTGTGTTTGCATTTCCAACAGGTAGCCAGCGTCGGCGTCGGCGTCGTCGTCGGCGTCGCTGCCGTGCAACAGTCGGGCCGCTATTTATAATGAGGCTGTTGCACAAGGCCAACGACGGCAGCGTTGGGCAGTCCCGGCAGTCCACAAGATATGTATACGCCACATGCCACATGCTGATTGCCACATGCTACTTGCCACATGCCGCGACACCACATGCGGCACACTCGTCTCGTTTCAATGGACCAACTGAAACGTAGCCCGAATTTAACAACATTTGCCTGACATCCTGAAGAATCCATTGTCATCGTCTTCTTCTGCTTCTGCTTCTGCTTCTACTTGCCACCAAAAAATTGGTGCGACTCCCCGTGTTGCGGATTTCGGTGGCATGGCCAATTGGAGAGCCCATTAAACTTGTCGAAACTCCAAGAGCAAAGTGTTTAATCCAACTCAAGATCTGAATATAACGCGCATTTTGCATATTTCAGAGCACATTTTATTTAAACTCAACTTGAGTTGAACACTTTTATTTTCCAGATGAAAATTCCTTTATGCCCGAGTTTTCGGTTAATCCCTCATAATTGATTGAAAGGATTTGCGACTGCATTTTCTGGCTTAACTCAGGTTGCCTCTGCTGGAAAATTCAATAGAAAATGCGAAGGAAGCCCTTTTAAAGTTGTATCCTTTTTTTTCGATAGAAAAGCGCACCAAAAATTTTTATTTATATTTAGTTTAAACATAAAAATTTAAATTCAATTATATCTAATGTTTTTAATGTGGAAATATGTATGTTCAACTCATGTATACTGAAATAATATTATTATACTTTACTTTCACTAAACATTAATTTTTAAAATCACATCACATTTTTAATCTATTTTTTTCTTGAGTACCTGAAAGTTTTTTAATGTATTTTAAATTAAATTTATATTTTGATTGAATCAATCAATTGAATTTGAATTTCCTGTTTATTAACTGTTTTAAATTATTTATTTTGCAAATCTTAAATATATTTTTTTTTTATGATTTATAATAATTTCAATATAAGAACCACATTTTTATTTTATTTTCTGATTTTTATAGTAATTATTATTTATATTTTAATTTAATTTAAAAATGAGAGTTGGCTTGAATAAATATTTAATTGTATTTCCTTTTTAAGTATCTGTTAACAAATTTAAAAGTTCTATAATATTATTTAAATTTAAATGATAATAATATTAATATATATCTTTATTCACAAATGTCCATTTTTAGTTCATATTTTTAGCAAGTATCAGCGATAAATAATTAATTTTATGCCAGTTTCTTCATTAAATGGATTATTTATTAATTCGAGCTGCGGCCAACTTAAATTGATAAACAGGTCAAAAAATTTAAAATTTGTGTAGTCTTTATATCTATTTAAGATATATAAACATTTGTATATATTTATATTTAAAATTGAAGAAGAAAAGCATTTCCAGCTTAAAAATTTAATAAAAGGTATACATTTATTTATTTCTAAGATCTAATAAAATGTAATTTTGTAATTCACTTGAATGCTTTTGGGAAGAATTTCTATCAACGTTTTCTCAGCTTTTCTGGTTCTTGTTCCTCTTTTATCGCACATATTTTCCTCATTCAATAAAAAGTGAATAGAAGCAATAATTGCATATTTATTCTATTCCCCATGGAATCAAATTCTTGATTATCTCATTCTCATTCTCAAACTCGCTGATGAAATTATCTACTTTGTGGTGTCAGAACTTGTGGCATTCTTCTTCTAGCTGCTGCGTTGCCAATGGAGGCGCCACAAGAAAATATATAAAAATAAAATAAAAGCCGAGCAAAAAATGCTTTTATTAAACGAATGTTTGTCTAGACGTTAACAGTCAGAGATCAGCGGACATTTGACCATCCCCCTAATAGCTGTCATTCTCCCTGTTTGTTTTCCTTTATTCCATATCCCTCTCCTTCTCTTTCTCTCTCTCCCCTTTGCTCTAATGTCCCTATCAAACGCCAATGCGTCGCACAGCATAAAAAGTCAATTAGTTCGCCTACAAAAAATGTCTTAAAAGTGTATTCTCTGTTCTTCTGGCCCCTCTGCCTTTCCCTCTCACTTTTCTCACCTCTCCAGCTCGCTTCTGCGGCAACTCCTAATTTGCCTGCTTCTTTCTTGCACTCATTTCACTGGCTTCACCTGTTTTCCCTGCTCCTTTCCTGCTTACCATTCATACGCAGGATTTGAGCAGCTCGCGGGCAGACAACAAACTTCATAGGCAGGTCCTCTCTGCCACGCCCATTTCGTTGGTATTCTGACTGCCCGTCATTTCATTCATTGTGGTTCTCTTGCAGGCTACCCCTCAACTCCACCCCCCCCCCCACCCCTACCCCCTATCTCCTTTCTGATCCCCTTCCCCCTCATTTTTCACACAACGAAAACAAAAAACGCTAAAACATGTTTCCCAAAAATCAAAAACTTTTTCTTTTCTTTTCTTTTTTTTTTTATATGTTTTGTTTGTGGTGTGCGGGGGTTGTGCGGGGGGGTACAAGCTTCTCTGCTGCGGCTGCCTGCCACGCCTAGTTGCTAACATGGCCGCCTCAAATTTGGAAAATACCCTGTAATTGATTAACCGCTTAAATCTGCCTTGATATTTATTTATTTTTAAATATTCATTTAATTATAATAATTACAATTATTATTACAAAAATATTTACATCCATCTGAAACATATAGTATAAATTGTTGCTGGAGTTGCGATTGGTTTACATTTATAGAAACAGCTTTGAATAGATTTTTACTCGGACAGAGCGGAATTCAAACCCGCAGTTTTCTTTAAAACTGAGACTAAGAACATCGTATGACGAATGAAAATATGACAAGTTTTTCTATTCTCAATTTAAGCTATTTATTCATATATTAGAAACTGTCATTTTTTTAAATTAAATCTCTAAGTATTAGAAATTTCGTTATGAAATGGTTTTATTTAAAGATCATATTTTTTTAAAGATTAGACAATTTGGATTTAAGTCGGGGTAGAAATTGGAAAGAATAATTAAAGATTTAATCCTTAAAATGGAAGAAATACTATAACAAAGAGATCATTTATTTTAGAATTTCTGTGCTTTGTTTCTAGTTTTCTCTGAAAGTCTCAAATTTTACCCGGACTCTAGTCTACTTTCTCAGCGTATTCCATTGAATATTCTATGGGAAATATATTAAACGTAATGCACATTTACGATATATTAAATGAAATAAACAATTTTTGCTTATAATCAAAATACTTGTACTGCGTCTTTACAGGGTATCTATGCAGCGGGCTTTTTTGTGCAACGTGAGCAGAGTTTCGTCTTACTTTTGGAACATTGTGTTGGTTTGCAGCGCCACCTGGCGCTTGAAAATTCCACACGGCTTCTGTTACATTTTGATTTATTTGCCGAAATTTATTGTAAAGTTGCCCCAAGTTGCCAAAGTGAAATGTTGATGTTGTTGTTGTTGTTGTTGATTTCTTTCTTATTTTTTTGTGGGGGTTTGAGTTTCGTAATGCCCTGCACACAGAGCAGATACATATAGGCAGTGATGTACTCAACACTTGCCAATTTCTGGTTTCACTTTTCTGCATCCCTCGACGCCGTTTGCCTCCTTCAACTCACGGAGAAACAACAGAAAGATGTCGACCACAAAATCAAAAAGTCTGACAATCCATTCAGGCAAAACCGCCCCCGTTAACAGGTCCACAATTCAACCGCAATTCTCGTACCCCCCTCGTCATCCCCTACCCCCAAGCCTCAACCCCTATAGAGACCACTCAACTCCCCCCACCCACAACTCCCCAATCCCAACTCATACTCATATGGAGAGCCGTAAGCAAAAGCATTCACAGCTGGGCATTGTTGCCCGCTGGCTTTTGGAGGGGCCACAACTGATTGAATTGAATATCAGTTTTCAGGTTTTCCAGATTTTCACGTCTTTCACATTTTACAGTTTCTCTACTAACCCCCCATCCCCCCATCCCCCACCCACCTTTAGGGTGCATCGCTTTGCATGGGCCTAAAACAAAAAAAATGCAAAATGACCAGCCAAATTCGTAATCTACGCTCAATTCTAAGGTATTTTCCGGAGTTTTAAAATCAAATCCCAGTCCCCGTTTTGTTAGTAGAACAGTGTATTTTTTATACGTTTTAAGCATGCTTTGTTTTTTTAATATCTTCAGTGTTTTTAGTTCGAACCGTACAAGCTTGGCATTAAAACTGATTTTAGAAACATAACTCTCCAAATTTTATAGTATCAAAACACAAAATTTGTCAACTCAAGCTGAAAACACCTTTGAATTGACTGTAAATTGTAAATTTGGGTGACCGTGTTTCCCAATTTCAAAGTATCAGGAGATCAATTAACATAAATGCAAGAACAAAGAACACAACATTATTCAACTCAATTGCGAGGGTTAGAAATTGATTAAACATCCAGTATTTTTTGGTTAAAACACCTTAGAATTGACTGTAAATTGTAAATTTGGGTGACCGTATTTCCCAAATTTCATAGTATCAGGGGATCAATTAACATAAATCCAAGAACAAAGAACACAACATTATTCAACTCAAATTGATTAAACATCCAGTGTTTTTTGGTTAAAACACCTTGGAATTAACTGTAAATTAGCAATTTGGGTTACCATATTTTGATAAAGTATAAAATCCAACAAATCGATGCACCCTAATGTTTTTTCCTTCAGTTTCTCATTCGATGCCGCTGGCGACAAGCTCGTACTCAACGCTTGGCTGCCATTTGAATTTGAATGGAAATGATTTTACTTGATTTTCATATTTTTTATTATGCTCCCAGGCATTTGGCCACGTCGCGTCGTCTTCCTAAGTTTCTGTTGTCCCTGTTTTTTTTTTGTCTTCTTCCACTTTGTCTCTTCTCTCTTGCCATTTATTTTTAGCTTTTGGGCGAAAATGTGAGAAATCTGTGAAAATCACATTTGGCATTCTCGGCAAACAGCTTGTTAATGCATTTGTCATTTATTAATTGCTTCACATTATTTCAATCAGGCTGTACCACTGTGCCCTTAGGTTGACATTTATTATGTCAAGTAACTCGGGTATTTATCAGTCAATTCTCATGAAACTTGCTGCGAAGTTATTTAGCCTCTTTTAAGTTAGACATTCGTATTTTCAGAGCAGTCTCTTCATAAATACAGTCTTTATGTCTTTTTCATATTTACTACTTGAGTTGCGTAAATTTTTATAAAGTTTTATTTCATTTTAACTAATCTCTGAAATAAAAGTTGGGTCTTGAGCTTAATGTATTACTAAGCACAGGAGGATAGTTATATAATGGATAGACAGTCATTTATTGTTTATCTATGATTGCTTAAATGCATATGGTAATAATAAAGCTTTTGTTTTTTGTCTTTATTATATCTAAGCTAGGATTATCTTTTATTAACAGATACATTTTGTGTTTGTAACTCTCTTGAATTTTAATGAATAGTTATGAAATTTACAGAGCATATATTTAACTATTTCTTTATTTATAATTTCTTATATTTATATATCAAATTAGAGCTTATATGTCAATAGCTCTAATAGAGAAAAACATACTAAACTTGCCAAATCTAAAATATAAGTTCCATAATCGTTTTCGAAATGCGAATCAAGTCTCATCTCATTTCTATACCTTTGCTGGAGCAAATAAACGTTGAACATTTTTATAATTTTCTTCCGTGTTTTTTTTCTTTTTTTACTTACTTGTTATTAATGGATTTTCTTTTTGTTTGGCGCTTTACGTTGTTAGTCAACAAATTTGGCAATAAGATGCAAGGATATGTATAATGTGAAAAGTTTCGGAGGACATGGGAAATTTGCGTCCCGCTTCGATTGATTTGAGGCGATTCGAATGCGGGATAGTAATTTCGGTAATTCTGCAACATTTATTGGCTTTTGATGGCGTTCGCCTTGATATACCAATTCCTTTGCGCAATTGCTTTCAAGTTCATTGAGTTCGCTGCCTTTCGGGCACTTGTCCACGCACGGGCCTCCAAAAAATTCAGCCTACCTTCCCCTCCCCACGTTCCAGGCTCCTCCCGCCCCCTTCGTCCCCTTCTCGACATTTTCCATTTGGCCTGTTTCCACATTTTCCGCTGCCTCTTCTTCACTTTCGCTCTCTCTCCCTCTCTCTCTCTTTGTGTGTGTGTGTTTATAATGGCATGCAGATGTATAATTTAACGCGAAAGCAAGAAAAAGAGAAAGATAGACAGACAGACAGAGAGAGAAAGAGCACACACAGAAAAAAATAAGGTTCGAATTTGTCACTTCAATTCTCCCGAAAATTATAATCACTAAACTCATGTAATTCGAATTAATTTATCTCATAATTTTTCAAATTTTTCCAAAAGCTTCGGTTCAAACCATTAAACAAGACTAAAATTCGGTTCTCGCATGGATTTATCTACTCCCTGCACTGAAGGTTTAGTTTCGAACCTCGTTTCAATTGAAAGCAACAAAATTTTCCTACTGTGTAGATTTTTCAATTATTTTTTTAACAAAATACATTTTCTATAACAAAAATTTGAATATTGGTAGTAATCGAAATCTATTCGAAAATATACATCGGACTTATTTTTATTGTAATTCTTTTATAGTTGTCCAATTTCGAAAGTGAATAAAATGTTTCAAAATATTGAATAATATGTCATATTTTTCTACGCTATTTTGTTCGTTCAAAGGTTCGAAAATGATGTAGTTTACTGTTTTTAAATTGAACATTATTTGAAAACAGTGTTGTTTAATAAACTTAGTTTTCTATCACATGCTTGTACTAATTTTAGAGTTTTACTTGATCTGAGATTCGTTGCTCTTATACCAAGACTGTTATTACTAGGTAAAAGATTCTATTGCTCATTTTTAGTAATATGAACTTATATCAAATATAAATTTGTAATGAATTTTACTCAACTGCAGTAATTTGAGAGTTTTACTCGATACGAGATTTTAACTGAAAATGCAGAAATACTTAATTTGAATTTGAATTGATTTTAAAGTACCGCATTTTTCGCTCAGTGCACAAACGGCCGAATATGATTACGTATACGCAACGTGGAAACTTCTTCTTAAAGTTCAAGTGCGTTTTGTATGCGAGTGTGTGTGTGTGTGTGTGTGTGTGATGTCTGGTCATTACGCACGTACCACTTGTTTGAATGGCCAACCACCTGCACCACCCAACTACCCCCCACCCCTCAATCCCCCACCCACTAAAAGGCACCCAAAGTCAGCTTGTTGAGCACATAAAAATAAATCAAGTTTTTCTTCATTTCCTTTGCCGCATTTCGTTCTCTCTCTCTCTCTCTCTCTCTGGCTCTCTCTTTTTTTTTTTTTGTTGGTTGTTTAACTTTTGTGTGTGTGTGTGCGTGTGTGTTGTTGTTGTTGTATTGTGCATACAATATGGGCCTTTTAAGATTTTAACTTTATATTGCATACTTTTTTTTCTTTTGTTGCGTCAGGTAAAAAAATAAATACACAACTTTCTCGCTCGACTCGCTGACCGCGCGCGTCTTTTACGCGTTTTTTATGCTAACCAAATGAAGTCAAATCTTTATTTTTATGCACACGCACAAGGTGCCAGTACAACAACAGCAACAACTACAACAGCAGCACCAACAGCAGCAGCTACAACAACAACAATCACGACAAAAATATATATCGTGAAAAATGTGTTATTAAAGTTAATCATAAATTCTGTTGTTGTCGTCCGGCAACTGTGAAAATTCAATTGAAAATCATTTTATTGCCAACGTCATAAGCGCACGTGCTTCAGCTTCTTATCCACCTTTCTCTCTTCCCTCCTCGCTCTTCCCTCTTCTCCCTCTCTCTATCCTTTTGCCCATTCTGCTCTCCGCTCACTTTTCTATTCCTACACACGAAGAAAACATGGTTAACTTTAGATTTTGGTATTAAAACTAAGAATTTTAGTCTCACAAATTCATCGAGCACATCAAATTCTTAAAGTGAGAAAGGCAGCTTGGTTTGGAGCATATTTCAGCTCTTATTTTAAGCACTAAAGTTCTGATTTTCAGAACAAATGTTATTTGTTTATAAATGTTTATAAATATAATAAATATTTTTAAATATCAAGGCCAACAAATAAATAAAATTGTAGGTTTTTTAGGTTTTTGTACTATTCGGAATTTATTTAAAAAATTTAATTTCTGAATTGGCTTTTTTATAAGTATTCCTTATTCCTGTATTTCCAAGAGACCACATATAAAATATCATAATACTAATAACTAAATACTAATAACTAAAATTTCCTTGATAAACATTATTAGTATTAGAAAATTAATCTCAAGCAAAATATATTTTAATGTTCTTGGTATAAGAATTGGATCTTATTCAATGTAAGTATAAAATACTTGAGGTACTTTTTAAGTTTGGTTTCCAGCTAACGATTTGCATTTTGCAGTTATAAAATACTTTTAATTTATTTGAGGCTTCTATTTTTTATCAGAACAAAATCCTGAATTTAAACTTGAAAGATTCGAGTTAAAATTAAAAAAATGCTCATTTTTTGGAAATGATCAATTAGTATTAGTAAATTAATCTCAAGCAAAATATATTTTAATGTTCTTGGTATAAGAATTGAATCTTTTTCAATGTAAGTATAAAGTACTTGATGTACTTTTTAAGTTTGGTTTCCAGCTAATGATTTGCATTTTGCAGTTATAAAATACTTTTAATTTATTTGAGGCTTCTATTTTTTATCAGAACAAAATCCTGAATTCAAACTTAAAAGATTCGAGTTAAAATTAAAAAAATGCTCCTTTTTTAGAAATTGATCAATTTTATTTTTTCCGGTGTAGCTGCCATTTGCTGCCTACACGCGCAGCACTTGCCACACGTATGTGCTACGTGTTGCCGCCGACGCTGACAATTTTCTGGTGCATACTTGCTGGACAACAACAACAACAGCAAGAACCACAACTGCAACTACAACTTGCAACTTGCTTCGCATCTTTGGCTATGATAACTATTTTATTGATGTTGCAACCCTTACGGACTTGAGTTTAAAGCCACCCTTCGGTGGAAAATTAAGGAGAAAATCACTTTTGAAACTTGAAACGAATGTTCGCAAAATTCCATTAAAGATTATAGTACATATTTTTTATTTTAATGTTTGAAGACAAATTTATGCACAAAAAGAAAATCGCACATGGGGAAGGTGATAGAATGGCTTTACTTGAGTGAACCTGACAGTGAGAGACTCTGTAGTTATTCAGCAAAATATGCATATAAAATAATGGTCTATTTTTTATTTGTTGAAAAGTTAAAGGCAAGAGTAACCGCAACTGGATCATAATAATAAACATTTATTCATTACTTAACTCAATCAAAAAAGCATGAAAATTTATTTTCAGCGTAGAGTTGTTAGTTAATTATTAAGTTAAATATTCTCAAATTATTTGCCATCTATAAATCTTATCTATATTAAGTAATATAAACCGAACTTAGTTAAATTTTGTATTTGGGTTCTATAAGCTGTGAGCTTGTCTCTCTTTGTAAGTTTATTTTTATAGGGTATCTGAGAAAGTCAGTTTATTTTTTAATTTCATATTAAGCTTTATTGGCTAATGTTTTAAGTTATATTGAAATATGTTTGAAATATGTTTAAATTATAATTGACTGAAGCAATGAAAAAGAAACTGGACTAAAAATAGGGCATCGTTAGTGCTTTAGAAGTATTTCATTTATATCCTGTTGCATTCGCCATTGTTGATGTTGTTGTTGTTGTTGTGGAAAATAGCAACAACAGCAACAACATTAGGAATCACAACAAAAGGCAAGTTTCGTCCTTGCTCTGGCATTTGACATTGATGCCAACGCATTGACACCCCGCTCTCTCCCTCTCTCCCCTCTCACCCTCTCTCCGTCTCTCCTTTCTCTCTTTCACACTCTCTCTCCTCCCCTCTGTCTGGCATGCCTCTCTCACACACACACACACACACACACACACACATTATTTTGATATTAGTTTTGAAAGCGCATTACGCTACGTTGGTGTGTATTGGTGACAGAGGCGGTGGCGGAAGGGGAGAAGAGGGGCGTGGGCGTGGGCGTGGGTAGGGATGAAATGGCCGCCATTATTGTCCACATTTGTCGGCAGCAGCAGCAACAACAATAGCTCAAAAATTTGCATGCAAAAGATGCGTTCGCGCTGAAAGCGATTTGTGCAACGTGACGAGCGCAATGTGTTCAATATGCCACAACAATAAAAACAACAACAATGAGACCCACAACAACCACGATTTACAAATCTACACACAAATTTCTTTTTCGCTGCAATTTCACCTACAGATTTTCGACAGTTTGCGGACTAAGAAATTCAAAAATTATCTCAAAATCCAGTTATGTCCAATTGTGAAAATTTTGTTTTAAAATTCAATATTGATATTATCTTAACATATATATGTTTTATTTTTTATATGACACACCAATTAATCGCTTTATGCATAATTATACATGTGTATATATATCGAAACAAGTCGAAATACCGATATATCGGGTATCGACAGCTCGATTTCGCGAAAGCGATTACCGAAGATATCAACTCGATTATTATTTGACGATTTATTGAATTGGCTTAAACGATTTACAATAAATACCAAAAAATATAACAACTTATTGATTGCTTTTGTTTTACACTTTAAGAAAAAGTGTAACCCAAATCAAGAGTGAATATTCAATGAAGCAACTCGCTGATTAGTAATTTAATCGACTAAGCGAATAGACCGAGAAGCATCTTTCACTTGGTCAGCATTTGAGTTGGACAGATGACTGAAGGGATGTAGTGTGTAAAGAGGGATGAAGTTAGAGAGTAAATGGGTTTTATTATAAGGCCCATAAGTAATGACACTAGTAACTAACTAGCAACTAGGCGCTGTGGACACTGAACCAACCTTTTAGTTGGTCAAATCAAGCGTAAACAGACAGATAAACCCGATAAACAAAACAATTAATTGCATTGTGCGATAGACTAAGGCGGGGGAGACAGGGAGACAGAGAGAGGACAGAGCGAGGAGGAGGAGGGAGAGAGAGAGATATATATATATATATATATACATGTGATCCCTAGATATATACACATGTGTGCAGAAAAATAGGTACAGATTAACTTAATAAATAACTTGGCTACAATAATTTTTCTAATATAATCTTTTACTAGTACTATATTATTAGTACAATATATGTGTATAAAAAGGCTTAAAAAAAATCGTTAATATTGTATTTATATCCATATTTTATAATACTGTGATTTATGTATTTGAAAAACAGCAGAAATTGAGAAATAGTGAAACTGAAGAGAACTTCGTAGAGTCTGTTCGGTTAGGATTGTGCAGTAATCTGATCCGAAGGAATATTCCCGGCGAAAGCGAGCCGGAACCGGAATCGGAACCAAACTTTCAACCACTTTCAAGCATTTCGTAAATTAGATACTTGTTTAATTTGAGACTTCGAATAAAAGAATGTTTTTTAAAACCTTGACTAAATTTAGTTCACATACAAAACTCCAGTTTGTTAATTTTCAATACTAATTTCATTGGTTTAAAAATCTAAGAAAAATTGTAAGCAATTAGAATATTTTGTGGTATTAAATTAAATCAACGATCGAATATGGAAGTAAACGAACCTATTGACAAACCCAAGCTTAGATCGTTTTTCTTCACAGTTTTTTTTTTGCGACCTATCGAAATGATGCAATCGATTTCCCAGAAAAACGTCAATAGAAAATGTCATGTATGTTGCGATTTCAATTGTGTTTCAATACAAAATGTTGTTCCTAAGAAAACTCGATATTTGCAAGGCGATCTACTTTCATTCGGTAAATCGATTACTCAATATTTACGTTTGATATTTTTCTATTTCGATATAAAACTCGATCTACAACTTTAATATTAAATTAACATCACAATTTTGTACTTTTTAAACATCTATATAAGTATGGGACTTCTTAAATTGAAATATTTTTCACTTTCTCCATTTGCAAAGTGGTCTTAATATTTTGCCCACGCCAGTGCATACAATGGACCGCAACCGAATTGTGGACCCTCTTCTATAGGTCATGTCTTTTTAATGACTATTTTATACACACGACTGACGCTGGGCATACAATTTATTATGATTGTGGACTTTACGTATTGTTAGTTGGGCATGGCACACTTTTCGGTCACTGACTTGGAGATGTTGTCGTAGCCACTTACTTCACCGCTTACTTCACCGCTTGCTTCACCGCTTACTTCACCGCTTACTTTATCCCTTACTCTATGAATTGTTAACACGCCTCAAAAATATGCAGTGTGTATTCTGTATGTGTGTATCTGCATGTGTGTGTCTAGTGTCCACAAAAGTATGCTACGAAATATGCAACGTTTGCAATTGACTTGTCGTTATTGTTGTTTTTTTGTTATTTCTGTTGTTGTTGTCACACCATAAAGTATGCAACAAAACATGTAAAGTGTGGACAAAGTGTTATTGAGTTATCCCAACTTAACCTCCCACCCCTTCTCCCACACATATACAAGCCATAAAAGACACTACAAGGGAGTTCAACTGGCATTGCTATGCTAAAGAAAAGCCATTTGATTGTCAGCCAACTCAGACGAACTGCAAGAAGAGCTATACGAATTAAATTTGAATATGCCTATGGGAAATTCCATTATATACCATAGCTTCTGATTGCCTAAATGAATATGTCGCCTAATAATATGAAGAATGCGAAATAATTTAGGTATACGTAAAGGTATAGAAATTGGTTTAGAAATTTAAATAGGAATGTAAATTGGAATAGGAATGAAAATTGGAACAGTAGAGCTGAACAAAATAGGAATTGGAACAGAAATTAAAATTGGATAAGAATAAAAAAAAGAATTGCAATTGAAATATTTTATAATGAGGAAATTGAGAGAGAAGGGAATTTAAATTGGAACTGCGATGGGAATCCGTTTCAAAAAAGGCTCAATACTCACAGTTTGTTCAGAATATGTTGTTCAGGTATAAGTATTGTTATAGGTATAGATATAGGTATAAGGGATACGGATGCGGATACTCGTAGTTCCGGCGGTCATGGTGATTATGGTGGTTGAATTGTGAATTGTGAATGGGGGCCACAACGAGCCGCCAATTACGATAGAAATCTACAAAATGTGCAAAATCGAGCAAAAATTTGCGGTCATAAAACGCGAACAAATTTACATGCGGATATGCTGTCTCACTTCCACACACTCTATTCACCGCATTCTGTCTCTTTCGAACGACATTCAGTGGCTATGCGAATATCAGGCAACAAATTATCTCAATTTAGCATAATATTTACTGAACTGAACTGCATTGAACCGTTTCGTGGCAAACTGCATAAAGCAGGCAAAGGAAAAGTAACTGGCGAAAGCGACGTCGACCCGTGAAAAGGGAATGAGAGAGGTAAGTAGGGCAGCAGAATAGCGGGTTCAGCTCTTGTTAGGTAGTAACTATAGTTCGGGTTCAGCGGTGGTGTGCGGTGTTGTGCGGTGGTGTGCGGTGGTGCAAGCAGTTGGCAATGTCGCGACATTGGCGGCGTTTCATGAGCTAAGAAATTGAATTGGATTTCAAGTCGTTGTCGTTGTCGTTGTCGCTGTCCTTGTCTGTCTCTCTGTCAGTCCCACTGTCTGTGTGTCTCTCTGCTTGACTTATGCTTCTGTAATGGCATCACAATACAGGAGCGGACTACCTTGGGCCCTCACATAAAAACTACAGATACACAGGTACCTAGGAATGTTACTACTAAAACCTTGAACTCCCTTTTAACGAATTTTAAACTGTCGTAACTTTGTTAAATCATTACCGATTATCTTGCAGATTGCCAGCTTTGTCATTTATCAATTATGTTTACAAATTGTAACAATATCTTTCCCTCACTTTGTCGAAAGAAATCTAAATTTTATCATTTTTGGAACTCTGAATCGATTTTGCATTAAAAATTTGTTTATTTGGATCGATCGCTGTCTATTTTTTCATACTTTAAACTTGAAATTTTTTCAAATACTTTATTAAATCTTAACCGATTATCAATTTTATCATAAAAAGGCCTCTGCTTTGTTTCTGCATCAGAATTAAAAAATATAATTATTAAATTGTTTTTCCTCCATTGAGATTTTTTCCAGAACTCGAAACTTTGTCAAAAAAGAGCAGAATTTTTTTGCGATATGTTCATATTATCGTTACTTGGGATCTAATTTGATGCTGCATCCAAATTTATAAATATAATTTTCCATATTCCATTAATTTTCTATTTTTCACTTAACGTTTATCATAAACTTCAAACTAGCATTACTTTCTCAAAACCTTAACCGATTTGTTAATCGGTCTTATCATAATCTTTAATCTTTATTTTGCTTCTAATTGGATTCTGCATTAAAACTGTCTTCTGTCATTGTCCACTTTTATCCACATTTGAACATTATTAATTCTTACATTATTTTCAAACTTTGCACTTGACACTTTTATTTTAAAAATCTTTCAAGTGTTAAAACTTTGTCAATACTTAACCGATTTTTATGCAATTTGTTAAAATTTTCAAAAGGTTTCTATTCTTAAATTCGCACCTGTTGTCTTTCTGTACCCAAGGTAGACATTTCAGGGATGAGGTTGACATTGTCACGCGTTCTATGGAAAAGCATTTCATACCATACCATTTCACTCCAAGTCATTTTGATTCGATATGATATTCGATTGGGATGAGGTGAGATGTGAGATGTGAGTTGACTGCAACTGCAAAATTTGGTTCAACTAATGTGGTAAGATTCTCTATCGAATTCTGTCTCATTCTGTCTATTCAGTGACAGCGGCTCAAGGTGAAAACCAAAAAAAAAAAGAAAAAAAATGGAAATATAGAAAAGAAAGGAAATATTCCAAGAGGAATTGCAAGTGTAAAAGTTTTTCATTATGCTGACATTGAGAAAGTGCACAGATGAACATGACAGTGGCTTAAAACGAGAACTAGAATCTGGCTCTAGTCACTGGATCAATGAGTCAATGAATCAATGAATCAATGAATCACTGTACCAATAAATGAATGAATCTATGACCCATAATTTGATGCTAATCAAAAAAATATAGCTGAGCAAAAAAAAAAAGAAAAGGAAGAGAGAACCTGTGCCACAGGAAATTGCAGGAAATTACCCTATACTTATAGAAACAGGCCAAACGGGTGTCATCAACATGTGTATATGAATAGTAGTCAGATTTCTTTGATTAGTTAAGAATTTTTAAATAAATTTGCAGCAAGAATTCAATTTCTAAAAAAAGTTCCCAACATCAACAACTTGATGTTAAGAATGATAATTTCTTTAAATATTTTGGAAAATAAAAAATTTAAGATTAAGATTATTTGAACACTAAAAATTATTGTTATAAATTGCATCAAGAACCAAAGATTGGGAAAATGATTGATTTCAAAGGCAAATATTGTCATTTCTATTTTTTAGTTATTTTCTTTAAAATGAAATATTTATAAACTTTTTGTTTTTTTTTTAAATATATTATTTTTAATTTTTTTCTTCTTAAATTTACTTGTTTCACGTATTTTTTTTTAATGTTTTAAGCTTCTTACAGGGTATTTGCTTGTACATCACTCTCCATCTTTGCACACGCCACATTTTTCGTACATTTTTCGCAAAATGTTGTTGCCTTGATTGCTGGCCAAATTGTCCGAATATGCAGTTATATAACTGTTGTCGCTATCCTTACATTCAATAATACCCAACTATGCATGTGGAAATTGGAAATTAAAAGAGTTGCCTAAATAAAATACGAAACCGGTTTTTTCCACCCAATATTCGCCATCTTTTTTTTTACCTAGCAATATTTCTGTGTGTTTTTTTGTTTTTTTTTTTTCCAATTTACTAACGGAAATCCAAGCAGTTAAGCGCATTCAATCAACTGCTCCTAAACTTTGTTCTTCCGGCAAGCAGCTAAGGGTGGGAAAGGGATGGGTAGACTCAAGTGAGTGAGTACACTAACAAAACAAGAGTTCAAACATGAAGAATTCGGTCTCAAAACTACGAATTTTGGTCTGAAAAAAAAGTCGAAAACCTAAAATCCTGAAGTAAAACACATTTGGTTTTAGGAACTCTTTCAGCAATAGCAAGTTATTGTTATAAGATTAAATGTTCTTAAAATTCAATTCATCTAATGAATGCAATTGTGAAGATTTTTGAATTCATAATTATCTTTTGACTTGGTTCTTTTTTTTTGAAATAGTGCGATTCAAAAACGCGCTTTTTTGTAAACTCTAACCAGAAGTCAAATAAAATATAATAATATATATATTTCTCCTATATTAAGTACTACAATTTCTCAAACTAATATTTGGTTCAGAAATGGTTTTATTTTAATCACCAAATAATGGAGATGAATGTTTTTGATTTAAGAGGTTGGACTTTTTGTTCCAGTGTACGAAGTGCGGGCGGTTAGAGGATATGTATTAAATTTATATGTCAATAAATCTCAAAGAGCAAAAGGCAAACGCGATTCGTTGGCTTAACCAGAAGTTTTCTCTTCCTTGATTTGCCGTCTTAAGTTGAAACTTATTAACAGGCGCTTGAAGAGGCACATATATATATATATAGAGGTCCAGGGTCTTGGGTTCTGGCTTCAGCTCAGTTCTTGTCCGGTTCCAGGTCAGGTTAGGTCAGGTCATCGCTTGAAGGGACATGCCTCTATAAATCAGACCCTGACACAAACAGAAAACCAAGCGATGAACTCGACTCGACTCTGCTCACTTTTATTGGTTGTCCTGAATGTCTGAGTGTGCGTGTGTGTGTGTGTGTGCTAGACAGACAATGTAGCCTTATGGGTGTGTGTGCGTGTGTGAATATCAAAAATGCCTGACTAAATTGATAATCAACATTAAATAACGGCGTGCTCGGAAAAATGCAATAGATTTAACGTAAAGTTTAATTAAATAACTCAATAAGAGCAGGGAATGAGAGGAAGGGAGTAGGTCAGTTAGATATAAATAGACAGAAATGAGGGAGAGAGAGATAGCAGAGAGAAGTGTGTGGAGAATTGTGAGGAGAAACGCAATGGAGACATGTGGAAAACAGGCATAAGAATATAGTAAAGTGCGTGAATAATGGGACCAAAAGGACCAACAAATCACCCATAAAAGAGAAAGAAAGGGATTAATGAAGACAGAGAGAGACAGATGTATATATATAAACATATATATATTTATATATTTATATATATATTTTATTTCTATTTTTATTTTATATATTTATAACATACATATATTATATTTGGTATATATTTATATTATACATATCAACGTATTAATTTATTATTTAATGTGCTAGACACGCTATGATTATTACTTAGTTCATAACTCTATTCTAAATTAAGGTTATCGTTTACAAGTTTGTAATTCTTAATTATTTATATTTATTTTGATTTATTTATCACATTAACCATTGAGTTTTCGAATTCTTGAAGCAACTAAATACGATAAACATAAATAAATGAAGTAATCAGCTAAGTTGTTAATCTGTAGCAATCATTCATATCCAATATAATAGTAATAAGACAGCTGTTAATACAGATATGTGAAAAGAAAGAAAAACTCGACTCACTGCCAAATAAAAAAGAGAGAAGCGAATTGAAGATGCGTCTTAACACGCATATGCAAAAAAAAAAAAAACACATGTCAAGTGGCTTAAAGTCTCAACGCGGCAAAACTGGCAGAGCTTATGCATAAGGATTAAATACACAGAGCTAGAGAGAAGTAATGGAGAGAGGAAGACAGGTACAATGAGAGAGAGTGAGACAGAGATGGAGGCAGGGGGTTCATAATTCGGCTATTCGTTTTCCTGCTGGCATTCGGAGCTGCTAATTAATCAGTCAATATGCAGCATAAGACACAAGTAACCCTCGTCTCTCCATCTCTCTTTCTCTCCCCCTCTGTGCACCCTTTCTTCTCTGCCTTGAACATCCTCTTGCCCCTTTGAACGTCGGCACGCATAAATCTCAGCTGAAGACAACGCGTCGTATGAGTTATGTCAAATGCAGACTGAGAACTGCCACCAGAGTTGCCATCATTAATAATATTTTTAGTTTAGCCTGCATGCGTGCCTTCTCCTTCTCTCTCTCTCTCTCTCTCTCTCTCTCTCTCTGTCTCTCTCTCTCTGTATCTCTCTCTATCGCTGTGCCTTTAACAAATGCCTCGAGTTCGTACACCTAACTGATCCCCATTTTGGGTCCTCGTTTATCTTGCAATTAATCAAGCAGACAACAGAAAATCTGACAGAGCCTGCGGCCAGAGTTGACATTCCCTCTATTTGCTGCAAATCGATACGACGATGACGATGACGATGGCGATAACGTTGGCGATGACGATGATGGGTTGTCTATTATGTCAACTTTAGTTGGTAACATGCAAAATGCTGGCATCTTAACTGACTGACGTTGTGCCAGACAGAGACGGAGTACGACAAACGGAGAGATAATAAATGAGATAGAGAGAGAGAGAGAGAGAGAGAGAGAGAGAGAAAAGAGGCCCATGCAATGAACATATTTTGATGACCGCCTCAATATATTTTAGTGAATAAACAAAATGAATAAACCAATTAAAATAAATAAAATAAATTGACTACATTAAATAAACTATATAATATAAATAAATTCAATAATACAAATAAATTAAATAAATAAATAAAATGAATTAAAAATAGAAAATAGATAAATTAAAATGAAATAAAATAAAATAAATTTAATGAATAAAATAAATATACTTGACAGAACATAACGAAAAGCGCTCTGCAAACTGCTGATCTAGTCCATCTATTTCTGTTGTTCTCTTTCTTATGGTTTTCTTGTTCTTTCAATCTCTTAATTCCCTAGCTTTCCTTTTTTCTGGAATTTGGACTTCTTTCTATAACTCGTAAATATATTTTCTGGACTCAGTTCTCTCTTCTCTTGTCAATTTTCAATCGAAATTAAATAGCATTTAGTTACATTTTTAATGTACTCATCAATCATCACATTGCATTGACTCTGCATTAATTTTAAATTTCTACTCCATGTTCGCATTATAGACATGCTTTTCAGCTATTGTTATTGCAAAATGAAACGTCGGACTAGCCTAGGAAAATTTCGAATATTTATTATTATTTATTATGTTCAATGTGATCTTGTAGATTAAAGCTAAAAATCAAAATTTATGGCATTTTGATGGGGTAAAAAATGTGAAATAAAATTGCAAAATTTACTTTTTGAGGACAAGTTTCAGTTTCAGCATCAGTGATGAATGCTGTAAGCCTTAATATCATTATTTATTCATATAAATAGATTATGAACTGAAAATCGAAATGCGAAATTTCGTTTTAACTTTATTTCCCTTTGTTTTTTATTTTTGGGCACGTGGTTTCTGTGGCCATCGAAGGGACAGACAGAAAAATATAGCTACAAAAAGTGCTTAAAGTTGTTGTTCAAGTTCTTAGACAACTACACACACACACACACACACACTTACACATAAGATGGCCCAAAGAAATTAAATTATTTGTTAGCAGGCGAACTACAAAATTTGTGGAACGTTGAGAACATGAAGGGCATCTAGAAAAACGAGCAAGACAACAAGGACATACAGATTACATAATACATATAAACACATACACACATGTATACACACACACACACATAGACCTATTCACGGGGGCAACAAGTGAAAATCCATTTGTTAGAGGAAATCGTGCAAAAAGCTTAAATACAAAGCTTAAACATAAGTAGCAAGAAGCACACACACACACACACACACACATACAGCTGACCCGGCAGTCAACCACACACACACACACACACACACATACTGATACTCACACATATACACTCACACATGCACAGTGAGCATTCGGTTATGCATATGTGGAGCAGGGACTTAGGCAGTCCAAAGCTAAATGGAGCTGCCTTCGTTTGCCTTTTTTATACGCTACATCCATTAGAGGAGAGATGTTGGGTATGCTAAGCTAAGTGAATACTCTTCCTAGATTCAAAATGCATAATTAAAGCAGGTAAACATGGATTTATTTCGCTTCATGATCGGATTGTGTGTAAATATTCTCCCGATATCTCCGATATCAAATTCCTTCCCTTCCCTTCCCTTTCCTCGTCGGCATTATTATCCTCACTGCTGACAAATATCCCTAATTTGGCGAAAATATCCTTATAAATTATTTTAAATACTTTAGATGATTATTTATAAGATGTTAATGTTTCAGTTTAGCTATAAATTACCTTCTTCAGTCTTTAATGTCTCTATCTGGTTACAAATAACGCTACTCAGACCCAGTTAATTCTACAATACTTATGCTTAATTATTCCCACATATTACATATATTCCTAATGTCGCGCATATCTATAATTATTCCAGCAAAAATATTTCCGAATAAATACCACAGCCTAAGAGAAAATGTATCTATTTTGAAACAAATAATCCTGATCGAGTGTAAACTATTCCTCTTAAGTCTGTAATTGTTCCTTCTCATGCAGCGTATATCTAACGATTTTGAAGCAATCATATCTTTGCTATTTTTAAATAAACATATATTCCTGTTTCGAAGAAACTTATCCAAAAAAAACTTTCGTAAATCTGGGATATATTTGATTTTTTAATTTTCTTTCATCCTTGTTCGTCTATAAACTTAATAAATATGTGGGAACAGGTTCAAATATTCTTGGGCAAATTCTTGCAGAAATATCCCTACACAAGTAAATATATTTCGGGAAATAATGCTCTACAGGTTTACCGTTTTGTGAATCAAGTGTCTTTATATTTACAGAGTATTTCGTAGCCGTGCACTTTTAAACTTAGCCACCTCATTTGTTGCTGTTCTTGTTTCACGTCTTACCTTTTAACGTGTTTTACCGTTCGTTTCTTCTTTATGGCAGCCTTCGCATAAAATGAGCAGCCAAAGTCTCAGTCAACGTATGTGTGTTTATTTGTGTGTGTGTGTGTGTGTGTGTGTGTGGGAAGGGGGCGGGGCTGTGGGCTGAGTGGGAGGCTCCCTTGGGTAAATTTGTGTATTTAAAATATATAACTAAGAAATTTGCAAACACTATTTTTAAATTTGACTTAAAGTACGTGCACAAATATATATTTATTTATTTTTGCGACTGTCTCAAAGCAATCATCTGGGATTAAGTCAAGAAATAATCGATTGGGTAAAGGATAATGAGTAGTTTTCAAACAACAGCACAGTCCGAAAAAAACCGAAAAGCCTGTGGAGGTTGGAATGGAAATGAAAGCGGCTAAAAGCGGATAAGTTTGGATAATAGCAGATAAACGTGAATAACGCATATTTATGGTAACTTAAGTACAAGCATAAGAATAAAATGCATAGTAACAGTATTCGTAAGTAAAATTAACAAAAAATCAAATATAAAAAAGAAGAATGCTTAAGAATAGAGATAAGAGATTGATAAAAAAAACTGAAAATCTGAAATAATTTCGGGTTTTAGATAAACTGAATAGCTGCCATAAAGATAAACAATATCAACATTATAATTGAGTGTAAAATATTCGATAAAAGATTAGATCCCAAATTACTCATATTGTTGTTGTTTTTGAAAGACAACAAACTTTTCTTTTTCATCGTAAAGTGAATGAAATTCTCTCTTAGAAAAAAATATATTGGTATTCCTAATCTGTAATAGTATTGAAAATATAGTGTGTTGAACATTGCGCACTGCAATAAAGTCATGGTTGGGGCTCGTATATACGACAGATGATAAAACCTAACTAAATGATGAAGTGATTAAAATTTAGTTGTAGGTGGCACGATAACCTAGAAGATAAAACCAACTGATAACAACATCCATTAGTTGAAATCATAATTAGACAATCAGCGCTTTTTTTTTTGGAACTAAATGAGAAGGGAACAAAGATTGCAGTTGCCTATTAATAAATGTAGAAACGCTCGTAAATCCCAATATGTATGGAATTCCTCTTGTCATTGGACCGATAACATTTCACGAACATGTACAATCAGAGTAATAAGTTCAAAATATTTCTTAAATAGTTTTTGGACAGTCGTCCAATGTCCAAGCGGCAAAAAAAATTAAAAAGAAAGACGGTTATCATGCCATTCTGCTTAAACATGATATTCGAATAAGCCTGGTCAACGGGGGAAAAAATTACGGATATAATTCAAAGTCCTACAAAAATAACGCCATCGATTTAAATTGATTACTAATTGACACTTAACTGGTTAACTCAAGTACATAAAACTCATTTGAGCGTACGTGTAAGAGAACATAAGATCATAAATCGAATTTCGCCAATATGAACTCAGCACTCACTGATTAAATATTGATGAAATTTTGTACAGTGGTTACATTTACTGGTTTATAGTGCATTTTTGAAAGCAAATGTATATAATGAGTTTTACCTGTAACTACTATAATTAGACTACGTTGGCAAAGAAGATTTTGGTTGAGGAAATGATTAGTTTTTACAATATCATAATAAAATTTAGTTAAGTTCATGAGAATCGATTCACTTTATTATATTGCCGATTTGAGTTTTAAAGAAAAATTAAGTATATAGTATTTATGACAAAAACTTTTTGCTATAGAAATTTTGTATCTATCCAAGAAAGGTACTATGTAAACTGAACCGATATAACTACTTATGATTACAATTGTATGTAAGTCTATTAACTATCAGACAGTCTATAGTACAAACATGCAATTTCAACAGCTTGTTCACTTTTCAGCGTATTTGTGCCACTGTGCGCCGTTCAGCGGTCAGTTTTAAAAAGTAACCGATGAATGATTAGATTAAAGTCTGTTGAATTTTGGGCTTTTGCAACAAGTATAAAGATTCATCGAACTGAAGCATTTGTCACAGTTGAACTTGCGGCAGCAAGAGCTAGAGTTCGATACTGAAGGAAGAGGAAGAGTAGGAGGAAAAGGAAGAGGCAGAGCCAGATTCAGATTCAGAGGCAGAGATGATAAGCTTAACCTTAACCTGGTCTGGACAACAGCTAAGTTGGATGCTGTTGATCTTGACAAGTATCACGCTGACTCAGCAGGTTGGTATTTGGCCAAATTGATTTTGAGTCTAGATAAGCGCTGAACTGTGGGACATTATTCCATAAAAACGTAGCAAAATATGTGTTTTTCGATGAAAGCGATTGTAAAAATAATATTGCCATTAGATAGAGGAAGCTTGAAATATCATTAATTCAAAAGGTTTTTTATATCAAAAGAAATCAGCCTCCCAAATATATAAGCTTTAAAACTAATTTATAGATAAGTTATACAACCGATCTTTGGAAAAGTTTGTCTATTTTTAATGTCTTCACTATACTTTATTTTTTATTATCAGACAATTTTTCTTCTTTATTGGATAGTGATTAATTTAGAACTTAATCGATTTTTTAAAAACTCTACACATAAAATATTGATATAAAATATTTTTCATTCAGTTTTCTTGTAAAACTTTGATGGTTTTCTGTTGAAATTCTAAAATATTTTTACTAGTTCAGAAGTAACGATATTAGCCAAACAAAATAAGACATTATCCCACTGTGCATTGCGTCTAATCTGTAATTGGTTACAGGCGGCCATCGATAAAGGGAATTTCTATACGGCCGGCGTTGTCGAATTTCGCCAGGCAAGTGACGATAACTGGCGGGATAATTTCAATGATTATGTGGAGATTATAAACTCAGCGAATGCGAGTGCCACCGATATTATAGTATTTCCCGAAGCGACACTTAATAGTCTCAACTCCACCAGTTTTGTGCCGGATCCGAAGAACTCCACAAATCCCTGTCTAACAGATCCAAAATTTAATTATTATGCCGAGTTCCTAGTCAAATTATCGTGTGCCGCGCGCAATGCCAGCAAATATATTGTCATCAATCTGAGTGAGCGACAACTCTGTTCCGATACGCCGGAGGATACGCGTCCGTGTGCCCCGAGCGGATTCAATATCTTCAACACGAATGTCGTCTTCGATCGCAACGGAACTGTCGTTTCGCGATACCGCAAGGTTAATCTCTATAATGAGCCGAGAAATACCACATTTATTCCAGAGAGCATCACCTTCGAGACGGACTTCAATGTGACCTTCGGCCACATCATTTGCTTCGACATCCTCTTCTATAAGCCCGGTCATGAGCTCATTCAGAACAAGAGTATCCACAACTTTGTGTTTCCCACCATGTGGTTCTCCGAGTTGCCGTTTTTAACAGGTAATTTTCGATACACTAAATACTAAATAGTAATATTTCAGCTTGAAGGGGTCTGAATGGTCTGAATCGGGTTTAAAAATGTTTCAAGCTGCTTGTGACTATGCTATTTTGGCTAGTGACGAAATTTTAAAGAATAGATCGAGTTGTGTATCGGTATAGAAAATCGAATAAGGTAAAGATGAAATGAGAAAATGATGGATCAAGTCGTCTTTTCTAAAGTTATTTTATTAATTCACTCAATAGACTGTTAACAAACTGATAGATAATCTAAATAATCGCTTTAGTGAAAATCGAATTATCGATATTTGGATGCAAAAAGAATAATATGACTTTCATGCTCGGATCGATTTATGAATATTATTTTAATATACATTTTGGGGTTTATTAAAATCGTTGCTTTATTTTTATCAAAGATTAATAAATCCAAAAATTAAAACTAGATCTTTACTGATAACAAAAAGGAGATATTTTATAATCATTAATTTATTTCTCTCAAAGAATTCATTAAAGTTCGAATAAATTCTATATTTCGCACCCGCTCTTTCTCCCTTTCTGTACTCTACTCTCTTCATTCTTCTAGCTGTTCAGGTGCAAATGGGTTGGGCCCATGGCAATAATGTGAATCTTCTAGCTGCAGGATCAAGTCGCCCAGAGGTTGGTTCCAGTGGTACTGGAATCTATCATGGAAAAGACGGCACCATAATCAGTACGTTACAAGCTGGAGAGGGAGAGCGGCGTCTTTATGTGGCACAGGTGCCGAAATATGAGGATAACACAAAAATAAAATCGAAATCACTGGGAAAACAGTTGAAGAAAACAGCAGAAAGAAAAGTTCACAGTAAAGATTTCAAAATGAAACGCGATAAACTCGAGATGTACGAAACAGTCTCTCTGGATTTGCTAATGGATCAAGCTGAAGGATCAAGTATTGGCAAGGAAGTTTGTCATGGCCAGATCTGTTGTCAATTTGAGCTGGAGTGGAGTTTAATCACCAATGACAGCTACTACAACTTTCGATTGGCAGCTTACGATGGCTGGCGAAATGAACAAAATGGCAATACGAATTATGTAAGAAATTGCGGCATTTTTGCCTGCAACGGACCCAACTTGGCCGATTGTGGCAAGTTGGTGGATGAGCTGCAACCACGTGTGGCATTCAAGCGCCTGAGTATCGAGGCAACTTATCCCAAGTCAAGGGAATTTCTATTCATGCCCAGCAGCGTGTTAGACAATTTGTTGCCACTCGAACCAAATCAATTTGAATGGTCCATCGAGGAGCTGAAAGATGGGTAAGTCAATTAATAAATAACTCCAAATTTTAGAACCAAAATTTAGAGAAACTTTGGTATGCCTTTTACAAAGATTATATATATAATATTTAGGGTAAATCGATTTGTGTAAGTCTTAAAGAATTGAATTGTGTTAATCCAAATTCATAGTTTATGTTAAATTCCAAGATGTTTTTAACCAAGATATCAGTTCTAATTACGATTCCCAGTCGTTACTTTTAAAGTTAATTAATGTATTTCTTTTTTAATTTTACGTATATTATTTTAAACATATCTTTAGTGTTTATATTCCTATTTGGACAATATTTATATCAAAATATTAAAAATTAAATTTTCTCTAATTTAGTCCAATTAAAATAAGTTGCTCATCAATACAATAAGCACAATTATTAAATGATTTTTAATTTTGCTATCAATTTATTTTTGTAGAGTTGAAGTTTCTTAATTTTCCTTGAAATAAGAACTTTTTTATCGACCTAACTAGATATCCTTAAATTATAATTTTAGGAATGAACTGAAGCTGCGATTCGCCTTGGCAAAATCTCTGGAGGAAGAGAATCTTTTGACATTCGCCATCTATGGCAATTATTACGACAATGAGTGCACCTTTGGAACTGGAACTCCAGAAAAGGATCGGGAGTGTGGCTGGAAGCCGAAGGGAGACGGTGCTGCCAGTCTACGTTTCTCCAGCTTCTTTCTCTTGACTCTATCACTAACTCTAACCATTCTATTTAAGCATCACTAGTTCAAGTTACATTACATTTTTTTCTTGAGTTTTAAGATCGACAAGTTGTTGCATATTTAAAATTAATTTTTTTAGAATATTATTTTAACTTTTTTTTTATTTTGTGAGTTGCACAAATGTATAGAAGTTTTATTTTCCAAACATCATTGTGAAGTCGACAAACTTTAACTTAAATTTCAGCGAAAATATAATATTTATATTAGGTATATTTTAAGCAAAAAATAAATACATTTATTTGTTTTTTAGTGAATTTTTTTATTTACTTAAAAATGTATTTGTCTTTATCTAATAAACTTGTAATTTAATAAAAATCTATCAGAAAATAATATTTTTAAAAATTCATTAAAGCAAAATTTTAATATTTATTTTTGGCATATTATTAGCAATAAATAAATGAATTTTTTCAAATTTAGATATTTTGTTTTTATTTATGCTATAGACTTTAATTTGTTAAAATCGCTGCAATCTATTGATTATGGGTTGTGGTATTAAAATTCTCAAAATTAACGATTGAGCTGATTTTAAATGGGATCAAATGTGATTTGGACACATTTGAAATATTGTGGAAATCCACATATACTGGTGATATACTTGGTGATAATGATAATGATAATGATTTTTTATCTTTATGTAATTAAAAAAAGGCAAGTATTTTAATAGCAAACACACACAAATCGCTGTCTGCATTAGAAGTCTGCATATGTATCGATATATGGAACTATCGAGTTGCTTGACATTACTTAGTCAGACCAATCGAATTGGAAATGCTAAAAATCTGAAGATCGCTCTGACTCCAATCGGGAACCATTCGAAATCAACCTGAACTGATTTAGATAACTGCCCAAAAGTATGCAATACTTTTTTAGTGAACCTTACCAGGGCTGTAAACCAAAGTTAAGTGATGATAACAGCTGTTGACAGCGGGAGATAAGATACAAATCCATTTAGCGATTTGGGAATTTCAGCAATCGGATGACAATAAACAGTCTGCTGGCAAACGTCATGTGCAGCAAGTGGTGCACATTACTGCTGTGGCTCACTGTGTCGCCATTGGGTGGATCAGCAGCCACCACCGAATATTACACAGCAGGTGTGGTGGAATTTCGACCGGAAATTAGCGGTGCAAATTCCGCACAGTTGCTCGATGAGAATCTTACGGCGTATTTGGAATTGATTTCCTTGGCAAACGGCACCACGGATATCATTGTTTTTCCGGAGGCAACGTTAAACAGCTTGTTGCAACTGACGGCGGTGCCGCAGCCCTCTGCCCAAAGTCTGTGCCCCACACAGACTGTGCTTGCCACCGAGGTGGCTGAGTTTATGCGGCAACTTGCCTGCGCGGCTGTTGAGGCCCGGACTTATCTCCTCTTCAACGTCAAGGAGCGCGAGGAGTGTGTTAAGCCGAAGCAGGCGGATATCGATAACGATAACGATATCGCTAGCGATGACGATTGCCCGCCACGTGGTTATCGGCTGTACAACACGAATGTGGTGCTCGATCGCAGCGGTGCGATTGTCTCGCGTTATCGCAAATGGAATTTGTATTTGGAGCCACAGTTGAATCGCACTGCGGAACCGGAAATCGCCATCTTTGAGACGGACTTCAATGTGACATTCGGTCACTTCGTCTGCTTCGATATGCTCTTCTATACGCCGGCCCAGGAGCTCGTCGAGCACTACAACATTCGGAATATTATTGTCACCAAATTGTTCAACTCGGAGCTGCCATTTCTAACGGGTAAGTGAACGCTGAAGACTGCAGGGTATGTGCTGCACATGCCAGCTGAACATACCCAATTCACGGGGTATTTACGTTTGTTTCAAATATTTGGAAGCCTACGATTTTTTGCTGTACCTAATTTTTTCTCTTTAAATCGGTTAAACTGTCATTAAAGGTTATCTTCCAGTCTGATTATCATGTATAATAGTCTAAAACACAAACTATTCTCTTAATTTCATCTTAGATAGTGAACCTCACTTTCTTTCTGTGTTTTGTCAATATAGCTATCATCACAGGGTATTTACTAGTCTATAACACTACCAGAAATATGTCACTCAATATTAAGATACTGTTGTAGAATTATAACAATTATTTTGTTTTAGGTTTTTGGTTTTGGTTGGAAAAGAGCTCTGGTGATCTCCATGTATATTTATTGAATGAGTTCTTAGTCCATTACATATTCTTGCTTAGAGAGAGAGAGAGCTTAGAGAGCGAGAGAGTGTATGTATGTAGGTATGGAGAAGGGACGGAGTTGACACTTCCACTAACCATTCCATATTGGTGCGATCATAAGGTGCGTATCAAAATGATAGCACACCTTGTATTTTTTAAAGAATTTTCAAGATATATTGCCGTAATGCATGAATCTTCTTTCACTATATGAAAACGATGTGGTTAACCGTTTTTAACCAGAATTATTTATTTTTATAACTTTTATACTCATTTCTTTAAAACAAAATAGCAAAAATTCGCTTTTGCAACCGTATCAAAATGATAGCACACTTTTATAATTTGCGTTTCTTCCCTCGTAAAATTGCCTGCACTGGAATATAGTAAAAGCACTTGAAAGATGCTTGGGTGTTTGACTCTATGTAAACATTGCAGCAATGTGCTACAATGTATTTTATATTTATATTTTATATACCCGATATAATGCATACACTACGCTGTAAATCAGTTTAATTTAATATTTCTTTCCTTTTTGATCGCTTAATGTTAGTTTAGATATTATTACAGGGTATCTACTAGTCCATCACACTTAAAAAAATCTATCCTAATTACATTTATTATACTGCTACATATTATCTATCTCCTTTCTCTTTCTCTCTCTGTCTCTCTTATGGTAGCCAGCCAGTTGCAACAAGGCTGGGCTTGGGGCAACAATGTGAATCTGTTGGCAGCCGGAGCGAGCTTCCCCCAAGGTGGCATCACTGGCAGCGGCATCTATGCGGGCCAACGTGGCGCCTTGGTGCGTCACATGGTCGGGGACGCGACTGTGGGCGTGCGTCAGCTGCTTGTGGCACGTGTGGCACGCTGGCCGGAGCTGGAGAGCGACGCTGTAACGCCGGATGTGGAGCGACCAGGGCCGGAGCAACGTCAACTGCCGATGTTGCAGGTGCCGCAGTTGAAGGATTTCAATAGTTGGCTGGTGCCGCTTATCAGTGGCAGCTTGCAACAGCGGCGTCTGTGCCACACGGATCTGTGCTGTGAATTTGAGCTGAGCTTGCAGCTGCCACAAAGGTATCTCAAATATTTTTTTATGAAATTTAAAAATTGGTAGAAAAAATAAGAATACAAAATTGGAAACCTATTTTAAATAAAGCATTATAAATTAGGACAATCGAAAAAAAATATTAAGATTGGAAATAGACAAAATGAGTAATAGTATAATTCACAAATAAAGATTAGGAAATCACAATTGAGAAGAAAAAATGTAGAAAATATTAAAAATGATTCAGGAATAATGTTAAAAGAATTTACATCGCAACTCAAATCAAATGTCGAACACAAAAATATAGATTTTAAATAATTTTTATATAAAGTCCCAATTGACTTAAAGACCCAATTTAATGTATTTTTGCTGGTAGGAAAAAGTTCAAGGTTTTAAGGATAACCTACCTTATTCATAAGTCTTGCCTACCAATATTTGTATTCCAAAATTATGTGTTTCATGTTTTTTTTTTTTCCATATTTTGGCATTTCTTTTTTATGGCTTTCATATTTTATTTCCTAATTTGTAATTTGTAATAACAGCATGCCTAATTTTGTTTCTAATTTTTATTCCTAATTTTATTCCTAATCTTTAGTTCCCAATAGCAGTATTCCTAATATTAGGTATCTTATTTGTCTTCCCAATAACAGAATTCCTAGTTTTAAATTCCTAATTTTTAATTCCCAATAGCAGTATTCCTATTGTTAGTTTTCTAATTTTTAATTCCTAATAACAGTATTCTTTATTTTTTTTACTTGAATTGGTCTATCACTTATATTATTTCAAACTTTTAATTTCTAATAACAGTATTGCTGATTTTTAATGCAACCTAGCAATGTTTTCCTCGTTTTTGTTATCCAATTAGCGAATTCTGAATAATATTTTGCGACATTCGTCTAGGGAATTGCCGCGTCTGGAGGCGCCTGACTACGTGTATCGAGTGGGCGTCTTTGTGGGGCAACGTCGCTATGAGGAGGCACAATACAGCGTCATCAGACTGTGCGGTCTATTTGCCTGCCGCAACGCCAGCGTGGAGAGTTGCGGTCAATTAAGGCGGGGGCAGCAGGTGGGGCAGGGAGTGCAGTTCAACATGTTGCGTGTGAGCGGCGAGTTTGTGCAACGTCCACGTCGCCTGCTGATGCCCAGCACGCTGAGTGGCTCACTCTATGCGTTGCAAGCCAGCGAGCTCGATTGGTCCATGTTGCAAGCTGCAGATGTGGCAGCCACACACACGGACACAGACACAGGCACAGCTGCCGCTCACACACGCGTGCAACTACAGCTGAAAAAGCCGCACTCGCAGCTGCTGACCTTTGGCATCTATGGCAACTATTTTGATGAAGATTTTGGGAAAGGGGACGGAGGCGGAGGCGCTACAATTGCCGGCGGCACTGAAGTCGTAATTGGTTGCCTCCTGTTGTGGCAACTGTTACACTGTCTTATCAGACAGTAGCTTCTACCTCAGCAAACACTTTGCTGATTAACTCAAATCGCAAATGACACAGCCGACAAAATTGTCTGAAACGCAGCTACGCAATTTATTTTCCTCTTTTCAACATAATAATTATGTTTTCTATCAATTATGTTTTATATTTTAACTTAACTATATTTTTTACAATTTTCTTTTTTAATTAATCAATTGTTCTTGGTTGAAAATAAATAAATATTATATTTCCAGGTACTGTAAATAATGACTTATTTGTTTATTTATTTAATTTAAGAAAGATTTTGATTGTAGCACCTTTTTTTACTAAATAACTCTCAAAGTAATAATAATTTTTACTATTTCTCTAAAACATAATCAATATTAATGATCGCCTTCTTGTCGTAAAATAATGGTTTTCATTGACTTGAAATTTTTCCAATTATGATTAACCTAATAAATCAAGTTTAATTGAAAAAATAATCCCTATATTGTAAGTTTTGAAATAAAACTTATATAACATTCTTTGAATTTTAATATTTAATAAAATACAGTTAGTCAGGTAATTGTTTTATTATTAATTTAATACTTATTTATTTTTTATAAATTTTATCGTATAGTATATAATATATTTCAGTTTGATTCGCCTATATTTCACCATATTGCTATCAAAAGAAATCATAACATTTGCCTATTTATCTTCATTTTGTACATACACATTGAAAAACTCAAAACATTTCAGATTTTTTATTCAATTCGTAGCGCTTGAAATTTCGCTGTGATTTAATAAACAATTTATTCTTTCTTCTACTATATGTGGTTTAATTAAGCAATGAATCGTGAAGGTAATAAAATTTTGATGGCCCCCATTATGCGAGAACCAATTTGTATAAATCGCATACTAAGTATTTATTTTAAGAGCCCGAATATATTCAGGCATATGAGTGAATATACTCGTAATTATACTCAATGTGTGAGAAATTATATTAACTTTTACTTTATTAACTTGATCCCGAAAAAATAGATTAGTTTTTAGTGAGTAGATACGCATTATTGTACTACGAGAGAACATCTATTATAAAGTTTCAATGTAGCAGGTGTGAAACTACAGTAAAAACTAAATAAGTAGCTACTTTATGATTCCTTATGTTATAAAATTATGAAACTCTCTGGTGACGTATAAAAAAGTTGCCACATTGAATAAATAAGTCTATGGGAAACAAGATATTCTAGTTAGGCATGCTTTACTGTAGTCGTATGCAAATAGTGTTGTTAAGCTTGATTTATATACGACTTTTTACATGCGTTGTGCGCTTTTATGATTTGCGAGACCAGCGAAAAAAGTTGTAAAAAGAAAATAGAACAAGAAAAGCAAAGGGAAAAACAAAAACGATTCCGATTTATTTGTCGCCTGGCAGCTCATTAAAAGCGATGCGACGCGACGCGACACAGCGACCGCTACACTCAGCGAAAAAGGACGAACGAAGTCAGAATTTCAAATAATGAGTTTATTAATTTGTTAACCAAGTATTAACAATCTTGATATAAGAATAAAAAACCTTGTTCAAGTAAATCTCTAAAATTGATACAGGAATAAGAAAAAGTTTCAAACTTAAAAAACTCTCATTTAAAGTCTAATAAATTTTATAATTTTATGTTAATATAATATAAAAAATTCTGAAAATCTTATAACTTAAGACAAATTGTAAAATAATTTTTATAAAAATGTTAAAAGTGCTAGAAACAAATAGTATTGCCAAAAATATATTTTAAAATCAGTAAGTAACAATTGGTTACAATAATTTTTCTAAGCTTTGAAGTTTAAAGATTTAAAAATCAAAATTTAAGTGAATAATCAAGTTCAAAAGGTGTCAGAAAATACTTAGTTGATTGTTTTTCTTTGTGTAGCTGCATTGTGTGTGTGTGTGTGCTTGTGTGTGTTTGCAAAATTGCTGTTGTTGTATTTGCTGTTGCTTTTAAGCTCATAGCAAATTGTAATTAAGTGGCTTGCAAACAACAGCACAGCACACACACACACTCACACACACACTCACACACACACTCACACACAGACAGACAACTATAGAGAATTTGGTTGGCCAAAATTGATGTTAAATGTATGCAGGCTTAGAGGTTCAGGCGGGAATGGTGTCAAGTTCATGTCATTAAGGTGTGATTAACAAAAATTAGTTGCTGCTTAACGGACGCACACACATACACCACACACCAATACACACCAATACACACCAATACACATGCACACCTGATAAAGCAACAGTCTGTGTGTGTGACTGGAAAGCAATGTCGACGTCGCTGCTTTAGTCTCTGCCCAATGTTTTAGTCGCAGCCTCCTACACACACACACACACACACACACACACACACACAGACACATACACAGGTGTACGAGGCGCAACACATGAATGCCAACTTCGACGCCAACGCTGACGTCGACGCCGACGCCGACGTCGCAGCCAATTGGTCGTGCAGAAAACGTTTCATTCATTTCAACTGTTGCTTTCCACTTGTTAGCACATGAGACTGGAAAGCACTGGACGAAGCACAAACGAAACACACGAAGTAAATGACGACGTCCCACAGTGGGCAAAGATTGTAACTTTACTAAAGTTATATTAAAAATATGAAATTTATTTTAAATTATGTAAGCAATAAAATATATTTTTTTTTATATTTTTAATTTATATTACATTAAAATTATTGTGTGAAAATTTTGTTATTTGTTCAATACATCTTTCCTATGTCAAGAGAAATTATACCAGATTGTTACTTTAGTCTGAAAGAACGAAAATTTCTTGTTTTTGCTAAAAGAACAAATACTCACAGATAATAGAAACAATAAAGCTTTTTCAAATTAAATTTTTTTGCTTTATTGTTTAAATTTGATATATTTATTAATTTTCTGGATTGGTATTTTTTTTGTAAATATTACCTAAATCTAGTGTGGGATTGAAATGGTTTCTGCAGCGACTGGTTTCTAACCAGAGCTATGTTTTCAATAAAAAACGTTTTACATAAAACTTGACTGATTCATTTTTAACATATTCAGATATGTATTCTTATAGTAAGATTGAGATTTTTTTAATCTATTGTCTGTGTATTAGTAATTTAGTTTTAAAATTGCTTAATATCAAAAACAAAATGTCACTGTTAACACTAAACTTTCGCCCACTGTGCGATGCGACAGTGAATGTCAAAAAACAGCCTTCCAGGCTTTGGAGACTCTGCGTTTGGCCACCGCGTGCGTGTTTTTTGTGTAGAGTTTTCATATTTGTGGCACGTTATGCGTAAATATGTGAGTGTGTGTGTGTGTGTGTAGACTGCGTTATATTTGCATTAAATTATTCAAGAGCCAAATGTTTTGTGAAGCGCAGAGCCGAAGCTGCTGCTGTTGCCGATGCTGTTGCTGCGCTTTTGCCAGCTGAAATGCAATTAAAAAGCGCAGCAACAGTCGCAGCAACAGCGACGTCGGCAGCGTTGGGCGACGCATGCACGAAGTGCTTGATGTTAACTTCGGCAATGCTGTCGCTAGCGCTGTCGCTGTCAACGTCGCTGTCGACGTGAGAACGCGTTGCGTAGCTAACGTCGTCGTTGTTGGCGTCGTCGTCGTCGTCGTTAGCGTCGTTAGCGTCGTTGTTGGCGTCGTCGTAGGAAACGTTGTCGTCGCATTCTGCGACAGCTTTCGGCGCGCGTTTAACATCCACATCCAGTAGGCGTTCAGCCTCCGAGCGGATAACATTGCGTTGTTGTAGTTCTTGGAGTCAGCCAATCAAATCTAACCACAACATCCATTCAAAGCAAGCGTTCGATTTTGACTTCGATTTCGACTCGATTCCATTCGATTTTTGAGTTCGAGTACGAGAGTTCGATTGCTGTAACGTGCGTGCTACGCAATTATCGAGACACACACACTTAGCAGGAAAGCTTGAGGCGGAGAAAGACCCCTAAATAGATTCGAATTTCAAAAATATCATTCAAAAATTCAGTTTCGTGTCGGCGCGCGAATTTTGTTGCTCAAAAAAAAACTCATTTAAAATCAATATCAATTTAATAAATTACAAGAGAAAAAAATTATATATCTAAAAATTGTGTGCTCTTTTTTTGTTGTCTTTTTTTGTTGTTGTTCCTGGTGCAAAATATTCAAAAGTTTGAAAAAATACAACAAATTGCAAATTTCTAATCATTTTTTTGCTGTGACTTGAAAGAGCGAGTGAGAAGACGAGCAGCTAAATAAGTTATAAGCTCATAGAAAGAGACAGTGAAGACAGAAGAGTGCAACCGCAGCGAAGACCAGGACAAAGAGCAAAAGGTAAATGAAATTCTTCAAATATCTATATTCCAAACAGATCCTATAAAGTGAGTGCCTATTTGTGATTCACATCAAGTGTAAATAAATTACAATGTTCATTGTTTTGCACAACGTTTACAAAGTAATCAAAAGTTGAAGGTCAGTGTTGAAAAGTGTGAAATGCATGAACTAATTACAAATGTATCGAATCGAACGGATTTGAAAAATCCTCAAATATTGAGAATTAACAGTTACGTTTGATGTCAGCTGGAAAAATTTGTTGAAACGAAAGTTGTCTTTTAATTCGCATCTTGATTTTCTAGTTCGTTATACGATTTTAATTGATTGAAACTTATGGCTTCCATTTTTAGTGACCTTGGGTTGCAATTTTGAGACTTGTCGAGAGAGATATTGATTTGCAGATTTCCTTTGTGCGCATTTATTCGAAGCTGAATAGTTAAATTTAGTTGTGAAGTTTTTGGTGTAATAAATGCTAAAAGATTTTTTTATTCTTTGTCAGAAATTTTCTAAATGGTTTAAATTATTCATGTCATTGGCTACAGTTTTGAGGGGAAAACTGTCTTGATGGTTTTATTCTTTCTTTCTTTTACAAATATTTTGTAGCTTTCCAAATAATTTATTCTAAACATTTCTGAATGGATATATAGTTATTTAATATAGCTCCAATTAAACTGAATACCTAAAGTGAATTTTAAGTATTTTCAGAGGAATGAAATTTCTTAAAAAACAGGAAATTCTTATCTGAAAGTTGACAACCTATTCTCAGCTATCATTTTCATTTTCCTTCTTCAGCAAATTCGTTTTAATGTTTTGATGCAAAGTTTGTTCATCAATTTTGAGCATTACTTCATTATCCTCATTAGTTTAGATTACTTGTTCTGCCACTTAAAAAAGGAAAAGAAAGAGGGAAAAACTTAAGGGTCTTATTTTCCACTCAATGTGTTTTCTCAACTTTCTTTGCAACCTTTCTTTTTGTGACCAATCCCCTCTCTTGGCACTGTCCCCTGCCTCCGGCGAGCTGACTTTTGCTTTGTGCCAACCTTTATTTGGATACTTCCGGTTGCTTCCCAATGCTCAATTCTCAATTCTCAATCCTCTGCCCGACTGCAGTTCTTCTGGGTTTTCCGGTTGGAAACAGCTGCTTAACGGCCGCTGGCGCCATCTGTTGCTGGCAATTGTTTCATTCAATTTTACAAATTTTAATAATTGCGATTATCATATTTTGCCTGTTTGGTTTTCCTTCATTTACTGCCCACAGTTTGTGCCTCAATATTTCAATTTTCATGCCAGTCAATAATTTATGTACATTTGCCAACTGTGCGTATGATTAATATTTGGAAATATGCAAATACAAAGGAAAAACAGCAAATGTCCGAAACAAAGTCCGATGCAAAGTTGAAAATCTATCTGGAAAATTGGAAAACTTATCAAAAAGAAATCGCTGGCACCTCGACACATGCGTTGCATTGTTTGTGCCTTAATTATTATTATTGGCCAAACGGCATTAAATTTTCAAGTATTTACTGAAGCTAAACAAAACACAAACAACAAATACACACAGACTCACACACACACATACACACACACACACACACACTCATACTCAGATCGAACAGGAACAACAAAAACTATTGAAGAAATACTTTTGTTCGTTGATTTTTTTTTGGCGATTTTTGCGATAATTCACTAAATAAACTCGAAAAACAGCAACTGTTGCCCGATTTGTTGTGCGAGACGTGTGTATTTGGTGTGTGTGTGTGTGTGTGGACCATGTGCCAGTTTAATTCCGAGTGTACCGATCGTCTATATAGAGCGCTTCTCCAGCCATATACCAATATATACATATATATATATATATAAACTCTATATGCAAACACTCGAATTCATCGAGTATTTAAAATTGCAAGACATTTGCCAATTGCCCGTTTCTCGTGTATGTCTCAATACACATGCGAGAGTTGCTTAGAAAGTTTTACAATTTATAGATAAATGTTACTTTCTCATTATTAGATAATATGGCCACCCCAATTGGAATTTCTGTTATTTTTAGTGAATCTATTTTCGCTGTGATTTTATTTTGTAATGATCTTAAAAATCAAGAAGATCAAACCATTTTATATTCGGAGAAATAATTCACAATTCTTGTCAAAATCTTTGATGTGGAACTAAAATGTGGAAATTGTTACTGAGTAATATTAATATAATATTAATATTAATTAATATTATGGTCACCCTAAATTAGAATTTTGTGCTGGAATTTATTGTTGCTGCGTTTATATTACATTATAAACTTTAAATAACAATTTAAATAAATTAAGGTCACCATATTTCCATTTTTTTATTTCTTGGGTGGCCATATTCTTAACTTTTATTAGAAAAGTACAGCATTTTCGGTAGTAAAAATAGTTGTAGATAATATTCAAGTTTGCAAAAGGTTTTTCAACCAACAAACTCAACACATAGTTTTGTGCCCGCCCTCGCAGCTAAATTTGTATATCTATATTTATATCAAAATATCGACTATGTACAAATAATCGAATTGTATGCGGGCAAATGAATTGATTAGACTGCCGCCAGCATATTTACATAAACAATTAACTAATTGTTGTTTTTGTGCTTTGTGCAAATGAACTTAAAACTTTATCAAAAACCAAAAAAAAAACCAAAAAAAACCAAAAAAATACAAAAAAGCGAAGAAGAAAATTGTGGAAAATTGGGCGTATGTTGAATAGATTTTTAAGGGACTGAGAAGGCGAACACGAAACGGAACAACAAATTGAATTAACGGTAAATGTAATACGCACAAAAGCAACAAGAAAATATCGAAAAAATGCCGAGAATTGTGTATTCAATTGTATATAGTACACATATTCGGATTGTATATATGTCGATATGTGTCCGATAAACGGGCGGACGGACGGACGGACGGACGGGCGGACAGACAGTCCCCCTTCCCGTATCCATGTAAACAGAAACAAGCCAAAGGTAACAAATGGCTTTTCAAATAAATTAGCGGGCGGCTATTGTAAACAGAGAACACTGAGAAAAAAGCAACAGTAACACAGAGGGAGAGAGAGATAAAGAGAAAGTGCATTGCACTGGTTATAGCTGGATACACGTGGGTTGACTTCATCATTCGCTACAGCTAATTGACAGCTCATTTGATCTAAATTTAGTCCATTTGTTAAGTTACTATTTGCATAGCTTGCAAGAGAAATTACAGTTTAATTTCCAATTAATTATTCACATCGCAAATATTAAGCGTTTTTTATTAATTACATTTTTATTACACTACTTTTAGTTTCTTTGCATGAAATTTTAAATTTTAATTGAATGATTTCATATAGATATTCCAACCTGACACAAAACTTTTTAATTGTTATTTACATTGAATCTACTTGAAAGATAAACTACAGTTAAATTTTTATTGAATTACTCGTGGGTATAACACATTTATTCATTTGATTTGAACCCTGAAATATTGTGTACAATTTTCAGTTGACAACGAGCTGAGTTCGCATTGGATTTCCAAAATAAAATATAAGCTAAAAATCCTAAATATGACTGTATTTTATGTTAGCAATTTTTATGACATTCCGTTTAGTTTTACTCCTTATTAATTTGAATTTTAATTGATTCATTTCGTTAAGAAATTCCAACAATATTACTGAAATGGCAATTATCTCATCTCTGAACTGACTGAAAAGCAATTTATGTTGCAATATTTATCAATTTGTCTCAATTTCTCCCAGAGACATTCGAAATATGATTTATATCAACTCAGTGCATCGTTCTACGTAGTGTAAGCTCCATTTATATCCATAAATCGCATCTTTGACTCGTTAAAATAAGGAAAAGTAAAAAAAAGTAAAGCTGAAAATCAAAACCTTATTTCGTAATGGTAAATGGAAGTGTATTAGTTCACGTACTTTTGTATTGTATGAGTGCAGATCTGTGTGTTGCATTTGAGCTTTAAGCTGTACTTTGAGCTTATGCAACACACACACACACATATATTTAGGTATTTATGTGTGTGTGTGATTTTGAAGTGTGCAAACAATGAAATAAAGTTGGTATCTTAAGGAAAAATGTATGAAAATTTAATCAAAGAGAAAAAAGTTTAAAAAATTGAACGAATTGAAAAATCGAAAAAGATGTACAGGAATAAAAATATTTTATAATAGTAATTATTATTAACAAAGTGTGTGAATGTGATAAAAGTGATTTGCGAAAAAGGACAACAATTTTTAAAATTTATGAATTACCAGATTTAATAATCACTTCAAATTTAAACAATGCTAAAAAGCTAAAAGCACATACGAATTAGAATATATATGATAATATTTATAATATAAAGTTTTTATTAATAATTTTATATATTTTTGGAATATTTGAATATTTGGTAACAGTGAATTTAGCAACGGTTGCACAACTTTAAAACACTAACGAAAATTGTATAATATTTATGATTATTAAATTTTATATTATACTTAGAAGTGATTGAAGTGAGCTTGGAAAACGATTTTTAAATTCAAAATGCTTAAAGTCATATTTAAATTATAATTTATATATATAGACAATTAATATAAATTATATCTGAATTAATTTCAAGAAATTGTATTAAAAGTGAGTTTGGAAAAAGTTGTACAACTTGAAAAGCCTTAGAGTACTATAAGAATTACAATCTGTATAGTGTACTCAGATTAATAATTGAAGTTTAGATTAAGTTCAGATAATTCCAATTACATAATTCTTAAATATGTATATATAATTTTCATCAGCTTTTATTTGCTGCAATAGTTTGCAACTAATTTGGAAACTGCCCTCGCAATGCGGCTGCTCGAAAGAGTAGCGGTTTCTCTTGTAAGCGCTTCCAAGCGGTATTCAAAATGTTGTATATTTTTCTTGTGGTAATTATACCCTGTAGAAAATTCAAAGCATGCATTGCCGGTCATATATATTCCATAGGGTATTGGTAATTAAAGTATTTCTTAAAACAAAATAATACGGTTTTAAATTGAATTTGAATTAAATCAACTTAATGCGAACTGTCATAATTTTGTCAAATCTTAATCGATTTCTTTGCCGAATGTGAATTTATTCAATCTTTGTCCTCTGACTTGATTTTGCATCAAAACTAATTTTGTTTTCCTCACTGTCCATTTTGACCATACTTCCGATAGTCTATACCATCTTTACAACGTTTATTTTTCCTATTGAACTAAAAATATATAGTCGATAATTTCTCAATTGAATTTTAGGCAACGCTGGTTAGAAAATGTATATTTTAATTAGAAATATATTTGTTTAGGTTGACGAATAAAAGTCATAGTTACAGGGGATTAAGCTAGTTGTGCTAATCCACTCAACTTGATTTGCTTTGTTTTATTCGTTTTCCTTTTTTCAGCTTTGTTTTATTAAAATATTTTTTTTTGGAATACCGACGATCTCAAGGACGCTGCCACCCCACGTGCATTTCAATTAACGTCCCATGTGGGTCGCCGTCCAGTGGAGAAGTTCAGATGAATGACGGTTTGCCAGGGCAGGGGGGAGGTAGGAGAAATAGGGGGTTAGGGGGAAGCCTGTGCGTTGCATGAGGCTGCCCGTGAGGCAATTCATTAATTACACAATTAGAACTGGCATTCAATGTTCAGGGTCAGCCAAAGAAAAAAATCCACAAGCCAATTCGTTGAAAAAAAGATAACAAGTATTTTTTGCTCGACTTTTTACTATCTTCTATGCTGACTTCAGCATGTTTACCTTGAAATATGCCATGCCATTTTATGAGTAGTACACACTGTTCCCCATCTTCCTACCCCCCTCATCAATGTTCATTCTTCACGCTTCACTCACTATCTGCACTCTTCGCATTCAATGTCCGTGCAATTGTAACAAGTTGAATACTCAATGGAGCTGCTACCTGACAATTGAGTTGCAATTCAACTCCAGTTGCCGCTTCCAACTCATTCAACTCATTCGCAGATTGCGATTGCACAGTTTCCATACAATAGGGCTACTTTTCTGATGAGTAGACCAAACCGGGAAAAAACATTTCAGAATTTTTGAAATTTCACCGGAATTATATATTTTAAACGTGATGTTTGGTGGACTACAATGCACTGTGAATTTATTCCTCACGAGTACTAAACTCGTTAGTAACACGAATTTAACTTACTCGTTGATTTTAAATTGATTTCAGCCGATTTGCTTTGCGCTGTTTGTTAAAAAATAAGGAGCTGATTTTGAGAATTCTTTTCAGATATGCTCTAGTTGTAATTAAGTAAATATATTCATCTACTCGTTGTTGTTTTCCCATAATTTTATACATTTTCAAGTTTTATTAATTTTATCTCGATATTCTCTTGGGTTTATTTAGGTAGCTTCCATGCTGCTGTTGCAAATATTGTATAAAATTTAACTCTAGTTAGTTTTTTACTCGCTGCAAGTTATCTTAACTCCATTTTCATGACATTTGATAGTTCATTTTTATAGTCTAGTTACTGTCACAACAATACTCGTTAGTAATCAACTCGTTGAAGCTCTACTGTCTTAAGCGTAGAACAAATTGAGTCCCGAACTCGTTCATAATTTACTCGCATCCCAATAACAAAGTATGTAAACTCACTACACAGCTTCCAATTGCTCGTTGCTGCTGTAACGTCCTGTCGATTAGCATTTTGACTCGTTAGTTCGATACTCGTTACTTGTTAAAGCTGTACTGTATCACAGACGATGGTTTGTCTGCTCCTCTTGAACTTTGCAGTCACTTACAATCTGATAATCAATTCAGACAGACAGAATCATAAAGCTTCTAAGTTCCTTCTCTGGGCGTCGAGTATCTGTTTTAACTTTGGTGACCAACGAGTTGTTGATGCTGTTTCTGTTCACTCGTTGTAATCTCTGTGTGTGTGTGTGTGTGTGCCTGTGTGTGTTTTAGTGTGTGTACTTTGGTCTCAGTTGGAGCTGCCAGGACGACATTTTGTCTTAGCAAATTCAATATGGCAGAGCATTTCCGCTTGTAGTTAAATGATGCAAACATGCAGCAGGGTCTCTCTGGTTTGCTTCCTCTTACTCTCACTCTCTCTTTCTCTGTCTCTCTCTCTCTCTCTGTCTCTCTTTCTCTCCCTCTCTCGCTGTCCGTTGCTGCCTTATCCTGTTATTGTCCACGTCCATCTCCATGTTGCATTGTTGTGCACAACTCTCGCATTGGACAGCTTGTGGACAGCTCTGCCGGAGCCTTCACCTATGTTTTCACCCCTCCTTTCACCCCTCCATGCACCCCCTCCTTTCACCCTTCCTTTCTCCCCTCCTTTCACCGCTCCTTACATGCCACAATCTGCAGCATTGGCATTTTCTTGTTTGTTGTTTGCCATTGCATATGCAGCCATGTATAACTGTAATTGTAACTGTAACTGTCCCACCCCCGCACTTTTCCTACCCCAACCCAAATCCCCTAGTCCCCACCCCCTCCACAAACTCATATGCAATTACATTTTGTGTTTATTTGCGGCTACAGCTTCCATGTGAAGTCTGCAAAACTTTTGCTAAGCTAATTTTCTTCAATGACAAAGAGGGAGAAAGTGGGGTGATGTGGGGTAGGTGTGTGTAGGGGTAGCTTCAGTGTGTGGGGTTGAGGGGGTTGGGGGAGGGGTTGATTTGGGTAGCGCGCGCACGCGTTTTGTTAACCGCGAATTCATTTTAATTAGCAGCTAAAATATTCAAACTCAAAATTGGCCTTTGCCCGGGGGAAACCACCCCCTGCTGCCAACGCACCCCTCCCCACCACCCGCTTTCAACTACACCTGTATGTAGCGCTCTCTCTCCGTGTGTGTGTGTGTTTGTGTTTGTTTTGTGCGCCAATGTGGAAAAGTTTGGCCCCCTTACAGCTTCAGTTCCGCCATCAAACATGGGCTATGAATTTTTCAAGCATGACTCTTTAGAGGGCGACTCTCCATCCCTCTCTTGCTCACACCCGCTCGCTCGCTCGCACGCATTGAAAATATGTCAGCGAAATGTTTAAAGTCAGAGTCGTCACACAATAGGTGGCGCCACTTGGCAGACAGCAAACAGGCAAACTCATGAATTTTAATTTATATTTCTCAGGAACGACGACGATTTTATTGAAATGTTTTTCCATTTCGCTCGCATTTTTTTCTTTGGGGAAAAGGAAAAACTTTTGCGCCGCAGATCAAACAAAATGCGCAAACATATTTAAGCAACTATTTCAGGAAATGGCCACAGATATCTGGATACAAAACTTTTAACAGCCAGTGTCTGTCTGTCGATTTCTCAGGTAACTTTCTCAAAACGCAAACTCGGCGAAAAGTGCGAAAAGTTTTCATTTTGTGGACTGTTAATTAAATTTCAAACACGTGCAGTGGCCACCAAAGAACGAGAGGGAGAGAGCCTGTGTGTGTGTGTGTGTGTGTGAGTGTGTGCGAGTGAGAGGCAGACATTTATCATAATTGTGCAACAGCTTTCCTCTGCGTAATGGATAATGCGTTGGCAAACGCATAAAATCTGATTAATTATACAAAATGAAAATGATACTGCGGTGGGAAAGGGATAAGAGAGACGTGGGAAATGTTGGCACACATGGCGTATGCTTAATGCTCAGCCAGTCGGACAGACAGACAGACAGTCAGCTTAGTCTGCAGTTGGACAGACTAATTTTAAAGTAGCTGGAAATATTAGAGGCGAGAAAATGCGACTGTGATAGACCCTGTACTTATTCTATACTTTATAGTTTCGATGTTCTCAATTTTCTTTAGTTCGATACTATATTAATTTTGATCTGGAATAACTTTCGAGTACATTAGCCAATTCTTATGAAATTCTTAAGACTATTTAGGATTATAGTACATATGCAATTAATCAACTATCTACCTTTAAAATTGCTTATGTTACTAGTTTTCGCGTATTGCGGGTGCATGGTAAACTCGAAGAAAAATAATTTTAAACTGTTCAGGAACTTTTTAGAAATCTACATACCAAGTTTCGTGCCTCTAGCTCTTTAAGTCGCTGAGATCTTATTATTGTGTTATCACAACTCAAACAAATTGTATTTGCTTACGATATATAGTATAGGAATTTAAACAGTTAAAAATCCTAACGATGTTTTTGAAACGAAAGTCTTTAGTTTTTTGAGAGACATCCCTATTTTAATTTCTGTTGCTTTAAATATTAGCCGAGATCACAGAATATTGAAAAAGGAGAGATAGCAGCTTAATTCTCATATTTTTTTGTGTATGCTGAATTTTTTTCTCCTTGAAATATATTTATTAAAATGTTCCTCTTATATTTTATTATATTTTCATTAGTATGCATGCAAATCTTGGTGGCTGTAGCTCTTTAGTGCATAATATGCTTATTAATGCTAATCCAGAATATACGTGTATATATTTACTTTAGCTAATGAACTCTTGGAATTTATTAAGTACATGATATAAATTTTTTACGCGGTGAGTTGAACGAAAATCCAAGGATTTCACATTCAAGTGGACAAGCCTTGTATGTATCTCATACTCATACTCGTACCTCTATCCACATCTTAGATAAAAGATATTTCAGCTGACAGCTGCTTTTCTACGTTGCATGTGGCAAGTGCACAACTGTCTACAAAGTTTGCATATGAAATTATTTCTATTAATACCATATCTAGTTTTATTCGCTAATCTTGTGTGTCAAGTTTAATTGTTTCATACCATTCAGAAATGGTCAAAATTTACAGGCATATAACTGTTTCATTTCTCATTATCTGTCATTCAATATTGCGTTCCATTTTCGCTGTTTCATATTTACAACTTATAATTATGTTAAGACTGCGGTGATGTGTCATCTACTGTTATTGTCCCTTTTCACTGTTTCGTATCAGCTGTTTCACTTCCACTGTTCGCAATTTTGTGAAACTGTTTCTTCTTATTTAAGATAATGGTTCTATTTCCAACTGTTCCACACGTTTATATTTATTCGTAATATACATCTGCGTGCTGTATTTTCTACATTATTAGTACACTTGCTAGCTGTGGTTTCAATAGTTTTACCTATGTTCCATTCCAGTGTTTCAAGTTGGTTTTATTCCCATAGAGTTCTACTACTTAACTCTTTAAATTGACACATTCATGAAGACCCTCGAGAGTGAGTTGTGTTCCATATTCCACTGTTTCACTTGCCGTAATTTAGTTTATGAATTAATATTCCAATGTTTAATTTTAAATATATAAGTAGAACGTGTTCCATTTTTGACTGTTCCGCATACCAGCGTTCCCCAGCACTTTACTTTAACAATATAATTCCAATGCTTTGATTTAACACAATAAATTGACATAGTTGCGGGAGCGAAACATTTGGGAATGGGTAAAACAGGTCTAATATTAATTCAAACATGCGTGAATAATGAATGAATGCGGCAAATTCAAGCCTTAACCGAGTACTCGGCATTATTCAAAAGTGGCGAAATGAAAAGAAACGAGAAAAAAAATAGAAACCGTTTTCACATGCCACATGCCGCAAATGCGTTGCACTTGCCTCGCTTTATCTGCATCATGGTTGGCCATATTTTGACAACTGTTACCGCAAAAACAAATAGAACTAAAAATGCCATAAAAATGGGGGTGGCAGCAAAAAAACAATGGCAAAAAAAAAGATGGAAAAATATGAACAAAAAAAATGAAATGTTGCTGCCCAGCTGTGGCATCCACTTGTGGTTATTGTTGTCAGAACTTTTGCTTTTTGCGTACTTGCCGCCACTTGCTTTCTGTTATTTCAACCAGCGCTAATGTGTGAGCGTATGTGTGTGTGTGCGTGTGTGAGAGAGCGTGTGTGTGTGGCAGATCCTTGGCCAGCATATTGAATGCACACACACACACACACACACACAGAGACAAATGATGGCTTTAAGCGCACACAGCGACCCACAAGAAAATAATGCTGCCTACTTTTGGGCGCATTTCTTGCTTGATATTGGCCAGTGTTGAAAGCGACGAATTCGCTCGTTTCTAGCCCACAAATTTGATTTCAAACAACGACGCACACACAAACAAAGCAAAAAATGGCGAATGAACATGCTGAAAGCGATTGTACTAGACTGAAAAATACCCTGTGTTCTTGCTCGTTCATTTTAAGGCATATTTTAGTTATTTAGCTTTGGCTGATACAAAGTTATTTACTAGACGTAAACCATTTGTTTCACAAAGAAAATGACTTACATATTCGCTAACTTCCTAACTAATTTCTTCCAAAAATTCAGATTTGAAAATACATATTAAAAGAAACAAATATGTGAAAAATAATAAGAATATTATAAAAATAATGCTTAAAATAGGCTAAACATAAATACAGCCAAGCTATAAAGAAAAAGTGAAGGTTTTGGTGCTCTTCTTAACTATGCAATGCTTTTAACACCATAAAAAGCTAAACTCGCCATTTTGGACACCTAACGAAATAATTCAAAGATTCTACAATATATATATGTATAGAGAGATATTTTTAACTATTTATTTTAAGCTGTTCGGTTCGGAGGTTCGAACTATAGAAGAAGCTTAGAATCGGATCGAATCTTATTTTAATTTAATAAAAAAAAACTGCTTTAATTTCCCTTTTAAATTAAATAAATTTCAATTCACAACAAAGCATATCTTTATATTTTCAAGGCTAGAAATTAAATTGTGCATTATATGAAAGTTCAATTAAACTGATAATTTATACCGACTCCACTCTGGTTGGTTATAAAATCTTTATTTTGAAATATTTCTACAATGAAGAAAAAAACACAAATGTCTAAGAAGCCGAAAACAGTTGATATTACTTAAATAATAAAAGAAGCCTGAAAACTAAAATTGTTCTGAGAAAATTCCAGTTGGATTCGTGTATTTTGTGCTTGATTTCAGAAATTCTGGAATACTCGCAGTTGTATCTTGGGACACGAATTTCTATTTGCTCACTTTAGTTGCTTTTAAAAGGCATTAGAAAGAAGCGTTTGTGGCTAACATTATATTTTCTCAACAGTTTTTCTCTTATTTGGCGACTCGCAAATCGAAACTGAGACGAGACTGCAGCAATTGGTGACATGTGTGCGTGTGTGTGACATGTATATATGTGTGTGTGTGTGTGTGTGCTCTGGACAGGCACTTGTACACACTCGCACACATCTACACACCATTTCCAGGCTTTTCAATTTCCTTTTTTGCCAGTTCTTGTCAAAGAATTTTTTGCTGTAATTTTTTTTGCGTGCTTTGTTTTGGTTTTTGCTAACTTTGTAGGGCAAAAGTCTGAGCGGGGAGTCTGGGAGAGAGGGAGGAGTGGGTGGGCGGGAGGTGGTGTGTGTGTGTGTGTGTAGCGAAATGTGAGCCAACTAACTGTGTCGGCTCGTTGGGCCAACTGTTGCCACAAGGACACGCTCCCACGCACATTCCCTTGAATTGTTCAACGCACACACTCAAACACATTGAAACACTTGCCCCACCCTGCCCCTCCCCCCCCCTCCACGACATAGACTCCCCAATACTTGGTTCTTGATTTCGTCTCTCTATATTCTGTTCCCAAATCCTTCACTCTTCCCCTTCCTTTCACACTCGTTCTTATGCCAAACAATTCAATTTGTTGGCAATGTCTTTGCAACAACAGCAACAACACGTAGGCTGTCGAACAGGTAGCCCACCTTGTAGCTGACACGCCTCCTAAGCTTCAACGCCCACCTCTTCACACACACACACTTCAGTTTACACATGCACATTGCACTATGGAAGAAATACAAAAATTTATTGCCTCATTTTCGAAATTGAAATACTCAAAAGAGTTTTTTTCCTATCTAAAATTTGATATTTTTATTAAATTGTTTAATTTTCTAAATCATAATACTCTTTATCGGTGTTGTCCGCAGTAGGCTATAAAATACCTTCCTTTTTTACTATCCCATGTGACACCGAAAAATTGTATCGTATTTTTTTCTATCACATGTACAGATTCGGAATGTTGTCAATTAAATTATTAAGTATAATTATAAATATAATAAATTACGAAATATACGCTAATCGCTTCCGCAAATATCGAGCTGTCTGCAGTTCTTTATAATTTTACATTACTGTGTGACTTTTTTTTATTATTATCAATTATTTAAGGCTGTCTTATAATTTGTTATTTTGATACCTTGCCAATTAAATCGTAAACGGTCTTAATTAAACAGTTATATCCCAAAAATATACCTAGGAGTTATAAGCATACATTTTACCAAACATTATTTTTATAGCTACAGAGTATTTGTCAAAATATTAGTCTTATTCCCCCATAGTACCTTCGTTCTACTTAACTGCAGCTCTTGCTTTATTTTTCTTTGTTCCTCCCCAAAAACCCGTTTCCGCCCCAAAATAATAATTTGTTGCTATCAACTCTTTTTAGTTGTTGTTGCTGCTGTTGTTTTTGTTTTTGTTGCTGTCGTTGTTTATTGTTTATTACCTGTGCATTGCTGAGTGTTTTGTTTATTGCCCGCAATTGCCACGAGTGTAGGCGCAATTTTATATTCCATATGCCTGGGGCGTAGTGTTAGAAAACGCGAGTAAAAAAGAGCGTAGAGGAGGTTGGTGGTGGAGAACTGTTAGCGTACACTGTCTATGACGTTGTAAATTTATTGGGCGACGGGTCGATGGGCGTAATTTATAAATAACAATGAACTGGCGAAACTATGCAAAACATGACTCCACACAGCCAAGGGAAATTCGCCAAAAGGGGTTCGAAAACTGATAGAAGTGGGTGTGAGCTAAGGGCGGGGGCGGGGGGAACAAAGAAAAAAACTTAACACAAGGGCAAAGTGCAAAAAATGGCAATAGAAAAATGCAAAGTAAAAACTGATGGAACAAATAGGAACAATTTGATAGGAATACAAGAGACAGAGAATGAAATTGAGATATAAAAAGGTACAACAAAGCAAATAGAAAGGCATTCTCTAATAATAAAACAAAACTACAATTGGAATAGTTCATTTTTTTTGCATAAAAACACTAGACTTGGCCTTCATAATGTCAACTGCAAACTGCAAGGAATTCAATTGTTCTCAACATTTCAGACATATTCCTTCAACTTTCAGTTGGCATTAAGACTGAGTTTATTATTGGATTGTTAGAAAATTTTTAGAATATTAAGTTGGCAATTCATGCAAGGCATTAATGCAGAAATATTGTCATCACTTTTATAAAGGCGATTGTAATGTAGGTTTAAGATATATATATTTCTGAAAACTTACTCACATTTGATGTAGTTGGAAGCTGCATAAATGTTCAGGACGCGTAAACAAATCTTCAGCTGAAATTAAAAATAAATATTTGTAATAATTTTAGGCAAAATAATGAGATAAGTTTGCAAAGAGTTTTTAGTAGTAACGAAAAATACATTGCCAATGTTTTTCATACTCTTCCTCAGCATGTCAATATGATCCCTATTTGATTCTGCATATCATTTTTTTTTTCCTAAATTTCCAAATATTATAACTTTTCAAAACTCAACCGATTTCTATGCGGAATGTAAATTTGATCATTATTTGGCTTTCAATTTAATTAAGCATCAAATTTTAAGAGTACCATTTTTTTTAATATCTTCTTTGTCAAATGTTAACCAAGCAGAGCATAACAAAGAAGAAAACAGAAAATAAATCCAGTTGAAATATCAGTAAATTAATTTCGTTCTCAATTCCCAATTCGTGTGAATATATAGCAAATAGCATATATAACATATAAAAGTTTGTGTAATTTGTAATTGAATTGGAAAGTACATGAATATATTGGATATTATTGTAATTAGAATTAGAGTCTGCATGTTTTTCGGTGTGTGTGTGTGGCCTTATTGATTCAATCATTGATCAACAAATAAATGGAAAAACCATTTGCGAGTTTAATAAGCCAAAGCCAATTAGACGATTTTGCCATGGCATTAAATAAATGTCCCCAATCGGATTCAATTTCAGCTTTCAAATGTAAATGAATTTGCACCTCAATTTCATGTTGAACTCCTCCTCCTCTCCCTTTCCCCCGCATCTCCTTCTTTTTCCACTCCTTTCGCTTTCTATTTCTCTTATCCCCTCGCTTAGTTCCTGTCTCCAGAGAGCACAATTTCAGCGGAAACTCAAACAAGGACAACAATTGTAATTGAGCATTAACATAAGCTGACACCCAGAATACTCTTCCCTCTGCCCTTTTTCCTCTTCCCTCTTACACTGCTCCCCCCTTTCTCACTCTCTGAAAATGTTGTGAATACCCCTGGAAATCCTCCTTGCAACATCTGCCCCTGGAAACTTAGCCCCTTTTGGGGTTCCTCTTTCATTTGAATGTTTCATTTGGCGTGTCAATTTATTGAATTTTAATTAATTTTATTGTCGACGCTTATCGTAAAGCTCTTAATGATAGCATCGCCGATTCAACGTTTCGCTCCACACACTCAGAAAAATATGCTATACTAAACTTAGGTAAAGGTGAAAACTCAATATTTTTTAACTCAAAAAGCGGGGACTACGAATTGGTTTTAGAACTATGGTTTCTTGGTTAAAAAACAACATAGAATTTATCGTAAACGACGAACTTGGGTTACCATTATTTCTCAAAAAATACTGATGCACCCTAATTTTATGGTATACTTGATTTTATATAATGTGCTTTAAATATAAATTCAAAATTACGTTTGAAATTATGTGTATGATAATTCTAAATTCTGAGTGGGTATTTCTGTGACAGCTAAAACCGCAAAGCGAAAACCGGGTTTTATTATTGTTTTGTATAAAAAATACTTCAAAATAATTACTGATTTTTTATTCAAGTTAAAAGTGCACTTTTAAATGGGACTTTTTTTGTTTTTTGGATCAGTCCTAAATTTTTGTGCACTCATGTAACTTATTGATATTTTACAGACTTGAATTAATCCCAGTAGGTCCTTAAGGCATGACAGAAAAATCTCATTTTAAGATATCTGGACTTGAGATAAACATTTTTTTAAAAACAGTTTTGAATATATGCTGCTTAAATATCTAAAAATCTTGATTATTTTTCCGAGTGTACCAGTCCATGCCATTCCGTTCCGTTCAGTTCCGTTTCGTTAAACACGCCTGTTAAATGCGAATTTTATACCAAATGCTGCGAAATTATGGAAACTGTTTGGCGCATAAAAATATATACATAAAAAAAAAGAAAGAATGTGTGTGCAGCATCTCTCAAGGGGCAGGTCGAAGGAAGGAGGAGGGGGGGGGGTGCTGTTACTGTTACAGTTTCAGTTTTAGCTGCCGCCAAGGTCAAAACAATTGTCGGCCAGGGCTCAGTCAGTGGCTCATTATGCGAAGCCTTCGTGGCTTTGCCACTTGGCATACATTTAAAATAAGAATACAAAAAAGAAAGAGGCGACGACACAGATAAAAATACTTAGAAGGGCTGAAGAAAGAGAGGAGGGGGCCTAGTTATCGAAACGGAAACTCGGACAACAACTGAGGCTGAGGTCAGTGTTGGTTAACAGTTGTCGAGACAGATGAAAATACAACCAAATACAACATGATATGATTATAATTATACACTATTATAATTATGTACTATCAATCTAAAAATTATACGCTGCCTTGTAATATAAAAAGAATTTCAAATAACTTTTAATTTCTTATTTTCAATTTTAATTTAGAAAAAATTATAATATATTTTAAATTTAAGAATCAAAAATCAATTTTACTTGTGGAACTTTAGTATAAAGTGAATTGAAAATAATAGCAAACACTAATAGAAATGTTTATTTTGTTAAATTATAAAATTTCGCCACTTTACCCATTTTAATTATAATAAAACAAATGGCAATTAAAACAATAATTATATTTCATTGGCTTCTTCAAATTTAAAAGAGAAAAGTAAGCAATATTCTTAATTGGTTTTTAAAATTTGAAAGAGTTTTTGTTTACAATTTATTTAGTTGCCAACCGAACTCTTTTTTGTGCTCTGAAAAAACAAAAACCAAATAATATTTATGCTTATCCAAGCATTTGCAACTCTGTCAAGAATTTGAAAAGAAACTTGCACAGAAAATCTGATATGTCAAGCAATCAATTTCTTTAATTTCCTTGGCTTTTCCTTTGGTCCTCAGGGAACCATTGCAATTGGCAAAAGAAAAACAGCAACTAGGAACAAGAAACAACGGGACTAGAATTTAATTGCCTGGGAATAAGGTTGTCGGCCACTTAAACTCGATTTGTCGCCATCACGTGGCCAATTAGCACGCAATGGATATAAAAACAGCAAAAAATAAATAAAGAAATGCGGCTGAGGGGAAAACAATACTCAAAATAGAAATAGCAACACGTTGACTGCCTGCCCCATGCCACATGCCACCAGCCTGTGTTGCATGCCTGGCGGCCATTCAAGTGGACACTTCAATCACTTCATCATAACCGAAGTTCAGTAAAAACGTAGACGGCGTAAAAACGCCAAATGCAAATGCGCAAATGAAATTGGGCATAAATGGATAAAGACGGCCAAAAGTTATAGAAAGAGCAGAGAAAATAAGACGGAGAGAGAGAGAGAGTGAGAGAGAGAGAAAGAGGGACAACTTACACAGAAACAAAATTATTTTGAAATAATTATTTTTCATTTCTGAATTTGACATGTATCTTTCGAGACTCTGATAAAAAAATATAAAACAATCACCAGTTTGACCTTAGATTAAAAAATTCTGATCTTAGAGTTGGAAAACACATTTTGTTTTTCAGAACATTTAAATACAATGCTCTGAAAACCATCAGTTGTTGTTTATTTGTTGTCTGACTATTAAATAAAGATAACAAATAAAAAGAAAATTATGATGGCTTTCAGTTAATAATTTTTTTTGTTTGTCTTGCTATTTTGATGTACTATTTATTTATTTAAATATTTGAAATTTTATAAATGTATTTATGCTTTACAATACCAATTTATGAAATGTTTGTTCGTGATTTTAGAAGTTTTCGTTTTTAATTTTTGTGCGTATAATTGCGTTTAAAATGTGAATGACTGAACTTTAATAAAGTCAAAGATACCCGGAATATTGCTATATCATTTTGAAAATCTAAATATCGCTCCAAAAATATGTTTTATACGCAGTTTAAAATCGACCAGGATTATCGAACTTCTCACACAGCATTATATGGATTTTTATGACAGTAGGTCGGTTTTTTTTTGCTGTGTAGGGTCATTTTTATTTGGAAATGGAAACGAGACTCGATTACTCGAGCTTACAGCCAAATAAGGAATAAAAATTGGAGTGGATTGCCGGACGAAAGGTAAAAAGATGAATGCTGAAATGGGAATGAGAATGGGAGTGGGAATGGATATAGGAAAGGGTAAGGGAAAGGAGTCCAAAATAAAAGGGTAATCAAGGGTTATTCACAGCTCCTAAGCCAGCACAGGAAGTAATGAAAAGAAAGGGAAAGAAAGGTAACAGGAAAAGTGAAAGAACTAGCCAAGAAAAGTTGGAGTGGGACAGCGGCTAATCGGGAAGTCAGGGAATCACGAAAGGCATCAATGAACAGGGTGAGCAGGTCTTGTGATAAGGCATTTTTTGGAGTACAAAAAGGTGTACAAAGGGTCAGCATAAAACATCCATCAGTTTCCAAAAAGAAGCCGAATGGGGCAGAATAAGGATAAAAGTCACAAGGAAAGCTAGAAAGTAATGTAGAAATTGATAGATATGTGAGAAAAAAACGGATCTAATAATCTGAATCTGATAGGCATTACCATATAATACGACAAAGAGAGGCAGAGAGAGAGAGAGAGTGAGAAAATATGGAAAGATCGTTAGAAATATGTTCAGTTAGGACTTGGAAAAGCAAAACGGATAAAGAAAACATTATGAAAAGAGAGAAAAGAGCAAAGAGGTTGGAGAAAAATAAGAGGACAGAACAAGGGTGAAATTAACAAATTGTCGGTTAATTGGGGTTATAATAATACAGAAGAAAAGGAAGAGAAGACCGCAAAACTTATGCTGAGCGGAAACAAAGGAAAGTAAGAGAAAGAAAGACAAAGCGAAGGACAGACAGAAAGAGAGAGAGATAGAGAGAGAAACAAAAAGAAATTAATAATGAAAATAAATCGAAGAATATAAAAAGTTTGGACAGAGATTGAAACATACAAAAAAGAAGATTTGTGAAAGATACAAAATCAACAATAGAGAGGGAGAGAGAGAACAAAATTAAGTCTCTTTTTCCAAAGCTCAGATAAATTTTCAAATTTAACTATTTGTTTTAAATATTACAATTTGTGAATATTCCAAACATACATATTAAAGTAAGAAATTTACTAAACCAATTATAACGATAATAAAATTGCAAGTTTACTTAAAATATTCAACGCTAATTAGAAATGTTTCGACTAGCGTTAGTTTTCTAAATTGCCAGAGAAATGACAATTATTTTAATGGAAAATGTATTTAGGCACATTTCTGATTTATATGACTTTTATTCTAGACAGCTTTTTATCATAATATAAGAGTTTCATTTAAAACGTCATGGACAAAATTAGAATTCAAATTAAGATGCATCTTGTTTGGGTTTCAGTTTTTAAATATATTAAGAAGGCAACAGTTGAAATAACTAAATAAAAAGAAAGTTGAAGCTCAAATCTATTGATCACACAGTTTCAAAATCCATATACAGCTCTGCTCGTTGCCCAACACTGTTTTTGCAAACACTTAACAACATTCAGAAGGCTTGATAATCGACTTAGGATCTGCAGTTTCAGCTGTCCAATTGAGCAAACAATATTAGATGCGGTTCATTGCACCCGGAAAGGAAACAATCAACATGCAACATGCAACATTCAACATTTCAAACTTATCTTGAGTCTCCACTCGACTCGTGTCCCGTTTTCAGAGTCTCCCTAGGCAGTCGACTAAATTGCATTTGTCTCCCATTCATTGCAAACATAGTTCTCTCTTCCTCTCTCTCTTTATCTCTCTTACTATCTCTCTCAATCTGTCTCTGTCTCTTGCTTGTTTTGTGTCCGTTTGCACAATTGTCGCCCTGGTCCAAAGTATGCCATGGGCTTCCGGCATTTGGCACTTGTTTCTAGACTTGCATCAACTTCCGGCACGACACGCCCCTTACCCAACCGTTGCGCAACTCGCTGACTTCTCAGGCCCCCTGATAGCTCCATTGGACATGTCGGCAAATTTACGCGAATTTCCGCTTGACGGAAATGCACAAAATGAAATTGAAAGCAAAAGCAACACTGAATCGCGAAGGATGCGGGGAAAACTCGGCAAACAACAACAACAACAACTTGAGCTGTCATCATCACATGGATAACAGTTAAAAAAAAAAAAAACTATAGAGCCCAGCAACCAGCAGGTGAATTTTCTACCTGCTTTACCTGCGGTTTTCTCTGATTCCTGATTCTTGTTGCGGTTGCATTTTACCGCTTTTTGGCATTGACAGTCCACGGTCCACAGTCCACAGTCCACAGTGAGAGCGATAAGGCAATTCGACCTTCTTTTCGCCATTTACACAATTTGTGGACAACTTGATAAGCTGAAAGCCAAAGTAAAATTGTGGTTTCTAGTCGATGTGCAGCTACCCTTCTTCTCTACGACTTAGGGTATTCAAAACCAGTTTAACAAATATTTAATAATAAAATAATCTGATAATATAATAATGTAAAAATAAAATATAACTAAAGTAGAATTACAGGATAATATAATAAAAAATAAAAAGACCAACTTCTAAAATAAATAACATTCATTATTAAATAATACCATTTAGAGAAAATTACGAATACTAAGGTTTATTTTAGTACTCCAATAGATCAGTTTCTAAACACTTAATCTCGCTTTATAAGTAGAATGTGATTTCAAAATAAATCTGTGACTAAGCTTTTAACTTAGCGTTTTGACTTAGCGTTCCTGCTACTATTACTAATGCCTTTTTATTACTACTATTTACTGACACTACTTTCTACTAGCTTACTTACCACTTACTTCCTGCTTACTTATACTAACTTACTGCTTATTTACTATTAACTTACTTCTTACTTACTGCTTATTTACCTACAACTTATTTACTACAGACTTACTACCTACTTACAACTTATTTACTGCTGACTTACCACAATTACAATTACTTTTACTATTATTAATATTACTAAAACCATTTTACTCTCTGCCTTGAAATCTACTTCTAATAATCCAACAGAAAATTTCGTAATTTTTTTAATGCCCCAAATAAGAACTGAAACGCAGTCATACAATTTAAATAATTAATGTTCTCTTACTTTTATAGCAATAAAAGAAAACAAAAACAAACAAATTAAACGAGATGCACTATTTAAATTTAGTATTTAAGTGAATTGCAGTGTGACCGCCTTTTGTGTGTAAATTGTTGTAAGCAACAAGAAAAGAAATCGCTTAACTGCTTATTAGTAAATGCAAAAAAGTATGCTATTATAATGGCATGAAAAAGGCAGCACGTAATTTGGCAGGAAAAGAGCGAGAGGGAGAGGGAGAGGGAAAGAGAGAGAAAGAGAGAGAGAGAGAGGGGGGGCTGAACTATTTATAAGCAAGTCAAATAGTCGCCTGTTGGTAAACACACAACAAAAATAGTAGTAGTATCCAAAAGTAATCCACTAAAGTAGTTTGAAGGGAGATAGATAGATAGAGAGTGAGAGAGAGAGAGAGGGAGAGGGAGACAAGGAGAGGATTAGTCTCACAGCTTACAGCAATTTGTTGTGAACAAGAAGAGGAAGGTAAAGATAAAGATGAAGATAAAGAAAAGCACAACAAAAAGTTGCTCATATTGCGAAAGAGACAAAGACAGGGAGACAGAGGCAACGAAGGAGAGACAGAAACAGAGAGAGAGAGGGAGAGAGAGGGAGAGAGCGAAATGCAAAAGCAGCTGCAAAACGTTGTTGTCAACATTTGGCTTACCTAACGATACTTAAGCTAAGAAATAGAGTGGAAAAGAGATGGAAGAGTGGTGAGGGGGGGATGTGAGTTGAACTGACTGTAACTGTAATACTTTAATCCTTTACGCAGACGACAACCGCAATGCAAGAGTGTATGAAAGGGGGGAAAGAGACAGAGAGGAAGGCAGAGAAAGAGAAGGAGGAAGCAACCGCAGACCGCAGGCGACAACCGCATAATGCAATGGACTGACTGCGACGCCAACAGCGACTGCGACGCCGACTGCGACGCTGGCTGCTGTGCTATTTTTATGCGACATTGACTAAACACTGAAAGTAGGCAAACAACAACAACAACTGTGGGAAGGATGTGACAAGCCACAGTTTCAACTTATACAATAGAAACGACTAGCAGATACCCTGTGTGCCATGTTGAATTAATTAGACTGGGCGTTATTTGCACATTGTTATTGATAATTGATGACGTGTAGTAAACAGAATAATATTTTAAATATAAAATATATTCATGGAATCAATGTAATCGTTGCAACGCTAAACACCACAAACACAAAAAATGATATAGATAATATCGATACTTGTTAACGCTAACTTCGATACATTTGTCGATGACAATTATATTAATAGGCATTCTCAAAAATTGTTAATAAATATAATAGTTAATTCAATATAAATGCTAAATATTATGACATTTGTCTTAAATGCAAATCATTGTAATCGATAACTGCGTTAGGCATGGCAATAACAATTATATCGATATGCGCATGTCGTGTTAAACATATTAAAAATGGTGCACTGAAAAATGCAATCAGTGAAATAACCCGTTTGTAATTTGCAAGTACAGGATATCAAAAGGATTTGCACAAATGCAACAGAACTGGCGACGCTTAGAGGGGCAAGAGGCAAGAGGCAACTTGAGCCATAAACCCAATCCAAATCCCAAATCCGTACTCCATATGTGAGCTGCATATGCTGCTGCTCTTGCTACCATACGGACTGCTGTGTGTGTGTGTGGCATGTGGCATGTGGCAAGTCCACACTGTGCTGGCCACTTGCCGTGTGGACTAATCACATTTGCCGCAAGTCTCGCGGCAACTGAAATCGCTTTCAGCAACTTGTTAGACATGCGCTTCCGTTTACGCTGTTTCCGTTTCCGCTGCTGTTTCCGTTCCGCAACTGAGGCAAGTTCCCTGTGTGTGCGTGTGTGTGTGTGTGTGTGTGTGTGTGTGTGTGTGTGTGTGTGTGTGTGTCCGTGTGTGTGTGCTGCCACTTTTTCTGCTTGCCAGTAAATTTATGCGTGTCAGATTTTCATGGACACACACGCCAAGTGGCTGCCTCTTGCCTCTTGCCCCTTTCCTCTTGCCTCTTGCCCCTTTCCTCATGCCACTTGCCACTTGCCACTCGGTCAGCAAAGGAATTGCCAATGAAGCCAAAAGAATTGGAGTAACTGATGCAGAGAGTGAGAGAGAAAGAGAGTGCATGGTGGAGGGAGGAGGGAAGAGGGAGAAGGGGCAGAGGGCGGAGGCAGCTGCCACATGTGTGCCATAACTCAAAGCTAAAGCATGTTTGGCCTGAGGTTGCCTCACTGTGCCACTGCCACCTGCTGCTGTCTTTGCCTCAAGTTCTACACGGCAAAAGATATATTCAGCTTAATTTTTGAATTTATATTATTTTAACTTTGTTGAATTTAATGAAAAATTAAATAAATAAATTAGAAAAAATAATAAATAAATAAATAAATAAATCAATTAATCAATAAATCAATAAATCAATAAATCAATAAATCAATAAATCAATAAATCAATAAATCAATAAATAAATAAGTAAATAAATAAATAAATAAATAAATAAATCAATGAATAAATAAATAATTGAACAAATAAATAAATAAATAAATAAATCAATAAATAAATAAATTAATAAATGAAAATAAATAAAATAATTATAAATAAAGAAATTTTGAAATTCAAGTAAAAAATTCTTGATTTTCAAACAGATAAATAAATCATTCTGAAATTCAAACAAAAATTGTTAATGTTAACAAGAATTTTTCTTAGATATTATTCTAAAATTAAGACAACGTGGGAATAAAATTGCAGCGGCTTTGAATCAATAAATTGAAAATCAAAGCAACCAAAAATATTTCAGCTAACTAAAGAAATTCAAACAAATCTCTGAAAACTCTTTGAATCAAATATTTATTTTACTTGATGTAGAAAAATTCATTATGTATATGGAACTTGTTTTCTCTCTGTGTAGCTACAGCATAAAGCTGGCGATGATTTAGGATTAGTTCGGTTTATATTGCCCAAATAGCTGTCCAATTAGCTGGAACTAATGCTCTACCTATGAGCAGTCTTTTTCTCACGCTCTCGCTCCGTCTCTCTCTCTGCCTTTGAAGCACTTTCCAATTAGTCTTTTACCTGTTAAATGCAGTCATGACAAGTTGAACAAGTTTCTCAACTATTTGGGAATTAAAAGCTGAGTATGTAAATGTGAATAAAAGTATGCATGCTTTTTTAACGTTACGTTATTTAACGAGCAGTCAAAGATATCTCCAAACACTTGACTCACTGAGCTCTTTACTAATTTTATTTTCATAAAGTCTTTTAGTATTTGTTTAAGAAAGTTTTTGTTTGACAAATTTTGTATTATAGGAAAACATTTATGGTAATAGTCTTGAGCTTCTTATCTTATCTGAATATATCACATCAACTGATATACGAACAAGTTATGCTGGAAAGCAACTTGGAGTTCCACTTTTCTAGAGCTTATTGTATACAAAATTCTTGTATAATTTATTTGACTTTGCTATACTCATATCTTATAGAATTTCAGTCTCCTTGTTCTTACATTCCTTTAGTGGTGATCATTCAGTTTCTCTAATTGCTTTTTACAGGGTATCTTCCAAGTCGCACACACTGCACTGTCTGTAATTTTACTCACTTTATTGCCGTGGATTTTTATGTGTTTTTATGTGCGAATAATAAGTTAAATGTTAAGTTAATGTTACGGAGACTGTCGACATTTTTGAGGTGCTCGCGTCTCATAGCAGTCAGCTGCTGTCAGCCAAAACGCTTGAAAAGGGTCTGCTCCACAATCAGCTAGACTTTAATTAATGCTTTCGGATGGAAAAAATGAAGAAAAATTAAATGATTAACAAACACATTAGGGTGCATCGATTTTTAAGGCAAATGTAAGTTATTTGCATATTATTATCAGTATATCTTCAACATATTTTAGCTCAAAAAACGGTGAACTAATTTTAGAACTACGGTTTCTTGGGAAAAACATTTTGGAATTGACTATTTAACATTTTTTGTGGAACCAATTGAAGCACCCTAACACACATACACGTCTTTTTACACACTCCCACACACGCACAACAAATAACATAAAATAAAATAAAATAAAAGGCGCTTTACAAGCGAAATGCGAAAAATCTTTGATTAAGTGGAGGGCGTCGTGTGGGCGTGGCCCCAGAGGCCGCAATTAATTTATGAGGCAACAACCTACAGCTAAAACCATTCCTACACACACACACACACCTTAACATTAATTAATTACTGTGATTTCCTTAAGCGCTCTTTTTTTTTTGTTACTTTTTATGTTGCTTGTTGATTTATGCGACGCGACTGCGCTGCCAACAATAACGGCGACTGCGACGGCGACAGCGACAGCGACGCTGGCTGCTTATTAATTTGCCACAACAATAACTGCAGCAACAATAACAACAAACAACAAAAAAAAGCATATAAATAACAAGATGGCGGCAACAAAAGCAAAGGTCGCACAATTTGCTTAAAGCAAAGCTGCTTGGTATTTTATGTGGAGAGGGAGTTGCGGGGGAGAGAGAGTTGTGGGGGGAGAGAGAGAGAGAGACAGAGTAACGCGGAGAGAGGGAGCAAATAAACAGAGCGGGGGAAAGGGAGGCAGAAAAAGGTGCAAAGCAGTGAGTAGGTGAAGGAGAGTAGGAAGGGGAGGTAAAGGGAAGGGGGGCTGCGAAGCTACGTAGGCTGCTACACTCAGAGAAATGGGTTTTACTACATAAAACTGCATTCAAATTGTGAATAAATTCCATTTAGTGGTCAAAAATTTAAAATTCAAATTGCAAATTGAAATACGAATTGATATAAAATTTCAAATTCGGAAAAATCATTTCCATGACTGCTGTATGACCGATTTTCACCAAAAATATTCTGAATATATCAGACAGTCATATGTATAAGCTCAGTAAATTCTTTTTTTTAATACTCTTCAGAAGAAAAAGAGTTTACGATTAATTGTTGATTCAAAACTAAAAAGAACTTTACTATTTAGAGATTTAGCGAAAAATAAATTATTATTTTTGTTTTCATTCTTTGTCAAAATGTTTTTATTTCAATTTCAAAGAACTTAACGTACAAATGCGAAAATGTTGAGCTATAAAAAGTATGTTTCTAGATGGAAAAGCCTAAAAAATTAGTTAGAATATCTACAGTAATGTTTTTTCATACTACAAATCGCTTTCATTTCAAGATTTAAACTAACTTATGATAGAAATGCGAATGTTTCGTTCTACAATTTGTCTAAGACTTTTGTTCAAGACTTTTGTGTATTTACTAAGCCAGAATGTTTCGATGTGTAAAGGTGTTGAATTGATCTCAAAACGTTAAGATTTCCAGACTTGCGAACTTGAAATTAGTTTTTGACAACTTTTGTACTTGAGGATTCGCTGTTTATGTAAATTTTACACTATTTTTCTGAGTGTACTTTCTTTTGCTACTAGTTTTTCGATCTTAAATTTTTTTTCTTAAATTTTTTGTTGCTGTGTATGGTATTTTTTGTTGTGCTATTTTTTTGAATGCCCGCAATGCGTTTTGTGTCCACTGTATGCGCATTCGAGTGTCTTTTTCTGCAGTGCCGCCCACCCAACACCACCCACTGCCACGCCTCCGCTGGCAACGATTGTCAAGCGGCAAGAAGCAACAATAAGAAGAAGCACAAGAGAAAGGAGGAGGAGGAGGAGAAGAAAACTGAGTAAGGGAGAAGGGAGAAGGAAGAATAAAGAAGAAACAGTCAAGTTATCCTAAATAAACACATTTTCCAAGCTCAGCATATTTTTATTTTTTTTGTTATTTTCTTTATTTTTTTGTATACTTGGCTACAGTGGCAACAAACAACACATCACCCACCCCTCAACCCCCGCAGCAAGCACCGAATTTACTAGCTGACTAACAGCAACAACAACAACAACAACAACAGTCACAACATTGCCAACAACAGAAATTTACTTTTGCTCTTTGGCTCTAGACAAACTGTTGCTGATGCCACGCCTCTGAGGGCGGTAAGTGGGGCAAGTGGTGGTGCTGTGGTTATTGTTGTTGTTGTTGTTGGCCCAGTTGTTGCTGCTGTTGTTGGTTGCACGTGGACGATGAATTCCTTGCGCAGGTTTCAAATTAAACTCGAAAGAAAAACAAATTAGGCGCCACCGGACAACGCATTTGTCTGATGTTTGTTGTTTGCTTTGTGAGAGTGTGAGAGAGAGTGACAGAGTGAGAGATGTTAGAGGAAAAGAGACAGCTGAGAGTGGAAGACTTGAGGCACAGCAAGGGTCCGTTCAACTTGTCGCATGCCTCGTTGCAAGAACTTAATGTGCCGCACTTCAAATGCTTTAATACTAAGTGTCCACAGATATGTCATGCTAAATGCCTATCTCTTTTCTTTTCCCCTCTCTCTCTCTTCTTATCTATCTCGGTTTCCCTCTCTCTCTCTATGTTGCTATTTAATCCTATTAAAGAGCAACAATTATAAGTCAAACATCTTAAGTAAAATTTTACATATTTTACATGAAGTTCAAATATTGGTAAGCTTCGAAGAAATAAACTATCAGAGGATTCCATTAATTATACTTTCTTATAAACAAACAGAAACTTGGTAGAAAATTATGACACACGTTTTTTTTTTAACTTTCCTAGGTTCAGACCATAATATGTTTCCATTTTAAAGAGTTAATTATGAAATATATTAGATAAAATGGGAGATTGAAAAACTTGTTACATTTAAACAGAGTTGAGTTAAGATTAAAATAATTGGAGTACTATATTATCAATATCAATATCTTTTCAATAGGTTCGGAGGCTTTTAGACTTAATTAAAACTCAACTTTAGATCAAAATTATTATAATTAATCAATACTAATCCCAAAAATAAATTTTGGATAATTATACATTTTGAAATAAGTTTAAACATGAACACAAAACAATGAATGTAAATTCAAACTCAATATATTTCAAAATAAAATTATTTAAATATTTTGAATTTTGAATAAATCAGTGTTTGATACAGAAATGGTTAATTTGAAGTTAGATATTAAATAACAGAGCAAGAAAAAAGCATTATAAATATTGGGTCATTATATTAATTTTTATATTCATTATAAAGCTTTTCAATGAAGTTAACAGTCTAGTAATGTAGTTCTATAATCTAAATAATCCCATTATGTAATTGCACTAAAATCAATGGGTATTCCTTCTGGGATTCTCGCTTGTAAATGGAATAAAAAGCGAGGGAAATGGAGTAGAGTGGAAATATGTGTGTCGCTTTGCACGGTTTTATCTTCGCCTATGGCCGTGTGTCAAGTGCAACATACAGTACAAATGTGGCAACATGTGGCACATACAAACGTAACATAGATGGATATATACATATACATATGTATATGGGTCATGTATGGTATATAGGAATTCCTATCGAACGAGTTGAGCACTGCGTCAAGTGCGTATACACACACACACAACTAAATATATAAGCTGATACACACACACACACACAGTCATACATAGTTTACACCTTTACCTTCATGTTTTACGCTGCGTATACGCAATATGTTTTGTACGCAATGACCAACACATTTTTTTTCGATATTCCTTGAACAGTTTCACTGAAATGGGGAATATTAGCTGTTGTCATGTAAGTCTTCGCTCATTTTCTCTCTTCCTCTCCCTCTCGCGCTCTCTCTGTCGCTCTAAACCCACTCCCTCTCACTCTCGCAGCAGCGCTTTTAATGTTATAAAATATGAAAAGCTCCTATTGAATTTTATGAAATATTGAAATAAAAAACTGTTATCAAGCATCTAAAAAAACTATCAAATGTTTTCGATTATTTTTAGAGTAGTAATCGATACAATTTAAGTTTGTCGAATGTTATCAATATCTAATAATTATATGCTATCGATTACATATCGAAAATATCCCAGCTTATCAATATTTATCAAATTGCAAATATGTAGTTAAAATATTATATTAAACAAATTTATGGATAAAATTTTTTTGTGTACTACAATTATCGATAGCTATCGATGGTTTTTTCTTCCTGATTTACTCAGTAATTTATATGTTAAGCTTCCAACTGAAAATTACCTACGATTATTCCCCACCAGAGCTGTCGAGTTGAAAAACGATTGGCGCATTCTTGAAGAATTGAGTTTGAGATATTTTTATTTTAAATAAGCTTTTAACTTTCCAGGGTATTTTGCATTCCTTGACTCTCGATCATTTTTGCTGAGCTTCGAGTTGTTTTCTTGTTCTTGTTGCTGTTGCTGTTGCTGCTGTTGTTGTTTCAGTTGGTGTCACTGTACACACATCAGTCGTGTGTGGTGTGTGTTTCTGTGTGTGTTTGTCCATATGCATAATACATGAAAAGGCCGCCGGCTATCGTCTGTCTCTCTGTCTATCTGCCTACTATTTTCTGTCCTGTTCTTTTTCTTATTTTTTTTTTTTTTTTGTCTGCCTATGCCACGCCTCCCCTCCTCCCCCTCCCCCTCCCTCTCCCAGTCTCTGGCCTTTTTTTCGCAGAGTTCATTTTTAATAGTTTTCACCCGTCGTCGCGACGTCAGCATCCTACGTCGACTGCGACGGCGACGGCGACGTCAGCGTTGTTTCATTTGCCGTTTGTTTACTTGGTAAACTAGGTCTCTCCTTCTCGCTATCTCTCTCTCTCTCGCTCCCACTTTACTCGTTATCTCTCCCTCTAACTTGCTGCCCACAAATCAAACAATGAAACTCACTTTGTTTGGTAAAAGAGAAAGAGAGAGAGAGAAACAAACTTTCCAAAAATGTTAAAAAAAATAATGAAAAACCGCCATTTTTTATTTTTGGAATGTGGTGAAATTTTGTTGTTGCACATTGTTGATTTATGCATTGCAGAGTAGCGCCTACAGCTGCCACGCCCACACACACAGTGAGAGACTAAACTGTGTGGACACGCGAGTTATGGCCATTTAATGAACTTGGCCAAAAACCAATTAGCATCTGAACGCCAGGTGGCGCCAACACAGGCCACTTTTAAGTCAAATACGTTGATAAGTGCGTCAATGAATAGGAGAGGGAGAGAGGGAGAGGTGGAGAGGGGGGAGAGAGAGGGAGTGAGGGAAATAGTATATTCTATGTTATTTCTGATCAAGGCGAATACAACTTTTAATAAATAAATCACTTTTCCGCTGGGAAATTGCAGCCAAATCTAACTATAAACGTATCCAGGTGATGCAAAATCGCGCACTACGACAAATAACCAACTGTCCCTGGTATGTATGTAACTCCAGACTCCATAAAGACCTCAATCTTCACACAGTTGAAGCACAAATTGGGAGACACACAAGTCGATACAGTGACAGATTACTGAGTCATAGTAGTCTTCTTGCAAGACGTCTTATCCCCGCTCAACCTCTGAGACGACTTGGACAGCAGTAACTTACTTACGAGCACACTTATGTTCCCACTTCACTTATTTTAAAATAGTGTTTGGTAATTCTTAAGAATATTTCTTCACCCTATGATGTTAAGATACAATATTATGATGTACGGATTCTTCGCTTAATAAATAATATGAAAAATAAAAATAAAAATAATAATAATAATAAATAAATAAATATAATATGGAAAGTGAGATGCAGACATTGAAGAGGCGACATCAAAGTGATGCGTCGTCTCAATTGAATGATGTCACATGAGGCGATGTGCCGTAAACAAACAAATGACAAGCGGCCTCAATGATACACAAATCAAGCAGCACACACGCACACACACACACACACACACACACACACACACACACACACACACACACACAGACATGTAGACAGATAACTATTGCACTTGTAAGTCAGAGAGGCAGACAAAAGGTTTAGCGAAGCGTTGCAGACGCCAAGGCGCAAAACTGAAGGCAACATCAGAGGCAGCGATGTCACAGCATTCACACAGATATGCACACACACACACACACACACGCACGTACACACACACTGACAAAGCACTGAAAGTAACTGAGGCAACGAGGAACACGACTGCCGACAAAAGCAGCGCTTACGTTATCGATAATTCCAAGTTAAAAGTCAACACTTTTAAATGAAAAGCGCGATTGGCCTAGATATTATCGATAACAGCAGTCGATAAGTCAATAAGCAGCATCCATAGCTGTTATCGATAATAGAAACAGTAACTTTGCTGAAAAGTGCAATAAATATTATACATATATTGAGCTGCTATCGATAACTGAAACAATTACGATTTACAGTCAGTTCTGGTTCGATTTGTTTTCAAATAATATCGACTAATTTGCAAGTTATCGATTTAACATACAAATCATGTTTTTCTTAAGCATATCGTCCACTTTTCAGTCGTCGCCTGTGTGACAAGTCAGATTTTTTGCCGCCAAGTCAAGTGAATGGATTCATGTATCGCACGCGGAAGTGAATGTGTGTGTGTGAGAGTGTGTGTGTGAGTGTGTGTGAGAGTGTGTTGTAATCTGTTCATATTTTATGTCCGCATTATGCTATAAAATCCAAGCTAAAGCCATGAACCGAGTCTGAGTCTGAGTCAGAGTCAGAGGAAAGCCAATGCAATATGCAGGCAAATTCTCATCTACTCGACATGGTGACTAGTGCACTGCAAAAAATCTCTTCAATTTTTGAAATAAATAATAAATGAAATATTAAATAAATTACAAAAATTAAATACATACAGTGTCTAAAGCTCAGAGACTTTGAGTTTACCTCAGTTGACTTAGAATGGCATTAATATTAATATAAAATAAATAAATCTAAGAGGAATCAATTACAAATTGTATTCTAATTTTGTATATTCTTTGGGAAGTGTTCAGCACCTCTGCTGTGTGCTGTAGTTGCTCCTTTATTTTACTAGGTTCATTAAGAATTGTTCATGAAATATTGAAAATTCCTTGTATCTTTTATCTTTTCAATATCATGTGTGCTATTTACAGTGTACAGAAATTTGAATATGATTTTTCTTTTGTGTGTGTAGTAATATTCGTAGCTGTATTCACAGCAAACATTTGCATAAAGGCTCAGGCAGCATTTGCATTTAGTTCTCGTTGTTGCTGTAACTTGTTGTAAGTTGTTGTGAGTTGTTGCAACATTGTTGCTACGTCTAATGCAAATGCACAAATGCGATTTATGACAACATTTTCGAAGACCTTGTTTCTAGTCACTCTCTCTCTCTCTCTCTCTCTCTCTTTATCTGGCTGACAAACATTCACGGGCATATAGAAATCTAAGCACTAGGGTGCATCGATTTGTATGGCTCCCCCTCAAAAAAAAAGTGGTGACCCAAATTCGCAATCTACGCACAGTTCTTGGAAGTTTTCATATAGAAGCCACCGCTGATCTAAATTCAATTTTAAGTGCCGCCTTTTCAGTTTGAAAATGTATTTTTCTTTTGTATAAGTTGTAGCATATTATTATTATTTGCATATCTTTAGTGTGTTGACTTAAAATTTATAGTATTGGTTGCAAAAGCTATTGTTAGTTTTGGAACAGAAGTTTGTAAACTCCATAGAATTAAAGAACTAACACCACAATTTTTATTCTAAGAAACAGGACTGGGAATTGATTTTCTTGGGGAAAACATTTTTAGAATTGACCGTAGATTACAAGTTGAGGTTACCATATTTTGTAAATAGAATGGAATCACCCTATTACACACACACACACACACACACACACACACACACACACACAGACGGGCTGTAAAACACACTCATTTCGACGTCATTCATCATTTAGTTTGGGCATTCGCTTGTTTGGCACGCTGTCAGCTGGCCCATTAACGCGCCCAAGGTTCCACCCCCTCCATCCACCACCTGCCCTGCCCCCTCTGCATTTGCCCACCCCTTCCATAGTTATTTGATATAGCCTGGCGGCGTCGAAACGGCTTAACTCAACATTTGTGTCTCTGGTTTGGTTTTGTTGTCTGTTTGCCTGACACACACAGAATTCAATAAAAATATTTGATTAATTGTGCAAAATGCACAATGTTGTTTGCATAGTTTTAGCTTACCAATTTAACAGACAGACAGAGATCGACGGAGATAACAAACACAGTGTGGCAGAGAGAGAGAGAGAGAGAGAGAGAGAGAGAGAGAGAGAGAGAGAGAGAGAGAGAGAAAATTGTGTGAAACCATTAAGCAAATATTGACATTCACAGACATTCTGCAATTGTTCACAAAAACATTTAAATCAACGAAAATTGCCACAAATACAAATTATTTCAGTTAAATTATTAAGTTTTTAATTGGCAATTCAATTGGTCTGACAGTATAAATGGTTTGCAATTGATGGATAACTGAATTCTATTTGAAATATTCGAATTTGAAGTCAAATAAATTATACAAAAATAAATAAAAGCATTCACTAATGAAAATCAGTATTTAAATGTATTTCTTCTCACATATCTATTAATTAACTATTAATAAAGAATATCTATCTATATAAGAGTGAACTCTATCTATTTTTAATATGCTCACAAGTCATATATTAATCAAATTTTTGATTTACTTTAAATTCATTCAATTCTAACAACTATTATAATAATAATTATTATTGTATAATAAGCGTAAATTCGGAATTATTTTTTAAGAGCTTAATTACGAATTAGTACTGAGAAGCTCCGAGAGAGGGCCTCTGGAGTGTCTTCTTGTTCTTCTTTTCTTCTGCAACATTTTTTGGATAGTTTGTTTCGGTTTGGTTTTTCTGGCATCAGCTTGCTACAGGTGCACTACACACACGCACACACACACACACACACACACACACAAAGGCAATAGCAAGAGAATTTCGATTTAAATATTTCATTGGGCAAAAGTTTTTTGGGATCCGCTGGCTGCTCATCTGTTCCGTCAGCTCCGAATCTGTTGCATTATTTATTAGGACAGCGGCGCAACAACCTCGTGTTGTAGAGAGAGAGAGAGAGAGGGAGAGAGAGAGAGAGAGAGAGAGAGAGAGAGAGAGCGAGATGTAGAGAAGCAACAACTTCCGGTACAGGCAACTAGATGGATGGCAAATGTGGAAAAGCGGGTAGAAAGAGCAGCAGAGAAATCAGGAGGAGCCAGGGGAACGGAAATTGCAAGCATGACCAAATAATGACTCAAACACACACACACACACACAACCACACACACACACACACACACACACACACACACACACACAACCACACACACACACACCCCCCAGACAATCTTTTGGGTGGGGAGGAAACGAAAGCAAAGGCAAAGGTGCTGCTTTCCACAACGTGGTAAGGCGTAAGTACGAAAGTGCTGTGTAGCGAGGGAGGCGCAAAATCAGCGCACTTGTCAAATATGTTGATGGACACTTGAAAGGCGAACGGCACAAAAAGACTGGCGAAAGAGACGAGACGAGACAGCCAAAAGCCTGGCATGCCAAAAAGCCAAATTGCTTTTCAAAATATATATATATATATATTCAGCTTTAGCTTTTATAAATACTCTGTTAAAATTGCAAGCTCAAAACAAGCCTAAAAAAAAAAAAAAAATAATAATTTTTTGCTTTTTATTTTGCGTTATAATAGCTTAAAATGTAAACAATATATATAAAACAAAGTACAACGCTTAAAATAATTATAATTTTTTTTCAAGCAAAATAATGATATTTTTTATTATATAATTTAATATAAATGTAATAAAAATAAAAATGCATTTCTATTATATAAATTTTATAATGGTGACTTTCTATATTGAATATCTTTTTATTCCTTTTATAAATCTTTTTAAATGATCCTCAATGACAAAGATAAATTGAAATAGAACAACTTTTATAACAATTCTTTTTTTGGGGGTTGATATAGATTCTCAAATAATAACAGATGCAAAGTCTATAGTTGAAATAATATGATTTGGTTATAAATTCTTCACATACTTTCCTCTCTTGGGTGTAATATTTCCCTTAACTTTCGATCCGCTTACATTTTTATGGGTAAGAAATATTTTTATTTTAGCCAACACTTGGGCAAGTCTTGATTACAGGGTATTTCGGGGGTCATGCCCACTTAAGAGCAATGCAATTGGAATTGCTTGAATATGCTCGCTAAAAATTTCAGTTGCATGGAGAATCAAAATTGAAATTCTTTTTATAAAAACGCTTCGTTACTTTGTTAAATGCTTTTGCCTTTTGCCTAAAAATAGTTGACGGACTGACGTCTGTGAGTCATGAAAGGCACCAGATATGACATGTATATACGCATATGCATAATGTACATTAAGTGTGTGTGGTTGGGCAGAGAAAGAGAGAGAGAGAGAGAGATAGGAGCCTTACACAATATCAAGTATGCGCCATGTGTTACGGCCTGAGCCCAAAAGGCGCCAACGTCAACGATTGCTGAGTTCAATTTCATTTTTCAAGTGGTGTGTATAACATATGTAGTTGTTCTTGTTGTTGCCACCCAGATGACACACACAAACACACACACATAGATATGCACACAATGTATATCTATCCGCGTATCTATCGATATATATCGCTGGCTCTGCACACAAATGATTTATTTATTTATTTACTTATTGCCAATGCCAATGACGCGAGTTTTTCCATGACGCAGCTGCCACATGTAGCGCAGTTTTTGCCTCTCTCTTCCACTCAATCTCTCTCTCTCCCTCTCTCTCTGCCACCGATGAATATGACAGGAGTATTTAGTAGAGTTCGAGTTGCGAGTTTCGCTCAAATTTATTGGGCATTTACCACTGAACACAACACAATAAAAACATGAAACACTTCAATGCAGCAAAGCATAACGAACATTAAATACCCTTTAAATAATATTTAAGTAGAAAAATCACATTTATTAAAAAATTCGAGCAAAATATTCAATAGAAAATGTTAAATGCTAAAATTTAAATATACACACATAACAAATGAAAATATATATAAAAAATTTTAATATAAATAGATTGTTTTAAAATAAAAAGAGGAAATTTATTTAAGAAACATTTGTAAATATGCTATCTTAATTCCCATAAATCCCAAAAATATTTTATTATTTATAGCAAAAGTAAATTTATTAAACAAAATTCTAGCAAATTCCCTACAAATGTTAAATTTAAATATGTTATTAAAATGAAAATATTTATTGAATACATGAATAATTTTATATAAAATAAGTCGGCAAAAATTCTAAAAAATCATTGTTAAAAAAAGGAAAATTTTATAAAAATATGTAGCTATCTGTATAAAGTATAAACTGCTCAGATTGCGCTAGAAATAGCTTAAAATATAAGACAATTGTTGGTAAGTGAAATGTACTCCATTGGTTAGGGTATCGCCATAGAGCTTTGCTCCCCAAACAACTCTATTTGTGGTAAAACAAATTTGTTGGTTCCTTTGTACCACAATTAGCTGCAATTAGAGTGAATAAATGAACTGATAAGCCAATAAGAGACACAGGCAAACGAGATACCATTGAGAGGGAAAGAAAGGAAACAGACAGAGAGAATGGGAGAATGGGAGAGAGAGGGCGAGATGAGAGTTCATTGGAGATTTGACCATTTTATTGATTGTTTGCTGACATTAGGCATGGAAAATGCTTAATAACAGGGACTTCTTGACTTAATTAAATGACAATGCTTAAGCTTATGTTTTAATTGAGTCTTAACAGTGCTGTAAGCGAATTAAGTTACAGGCACAGTGTTGGAAAATAAAGCATTGTAATTTGCTGACAAAGAGGTTTAAAATATATATATATATATATATATATATATATATCAACGATTTCTCAAATTATGATAAAGACAAAGAATTTAAAATTATTTACTTTATAAGCTTTATAAAGGCTAGTTATTGTTTTTAATAATTATTAAGAGAATTTAAACTGTTGATATATTGCATTTCGCAGTAAATGATATTAAGTTATTTTTTTTATATAATTATATTTAATAACAAGAACTTTTTTTTATCTCAAGTTAAATAATTACAATCGAAATATTTTGATGTAATCCATATTTATCTAGTTCAAATATAATTACTTTACTTTTTTAATCCAATCTTAAGATCCGTCTAAATTTGGAAACGCGAATAAATGTGATTGCTTTGTAACTTTATAAATTGATGCAGTACTATTATATAATAAGGTGCTAAGTAAACGTTTACAAACATTTGGGATTTCTCATTTAATTTTCATTTTCAAAAGTTACAAACTATTTGCAGTTTTTATAATTTTATCAATTCTGAAAAGCTAAAGTATACAAAAGTTAAGCTTCAAAAAGGAGCAATTCCTTTTAAAACATAATAATTGTTTAAACCGAACTTTCACACCATAGAAATCTTTGCAACATTTGCTGATTTACTGTTCCATTTTTGTGAGTACGAGTAGCTTTTAGTCAGTTTTGTGCTGTGTTTGTGAATTGAGTAGTACTCAAGACTTTCATTCGAATGAATCTTTCATTAAACATTCATGATGCTGATAATGAGTAATCGACAAGCTCTCTAATTGCCTCAAACCCAGAGAGAGACCTGAACCAGGGAAAGAGTAAGCGAGAGAGAAAGGAGAGCAGGAGTACATTAGCTCATTAGTCTAATGTAATCACATCGCATTTGGATTTCTTTGTTGTCCTTGTCTTTAGCACTCTCCGACTGCAACTTTTAAAGCACACTCAATTAACAGTGCTTTCTCTCTAGACGAGAATTTTATTTGTTTTATTTTTTGTGCCTTCTGTAGTTTAATGTTACACAGAGTATTATGGTTTTCTCCAAAAAACAATAGACGCTTTTTTTAGCCAACGAGAAAAAAATATAATAAAATATGAACAATGCTGGAGAATTCTACCTTATTTAATTTTGATGCAATATCAAATTTAAGATCAAATAATGATAAATTTGAAGGTTTGAAATTATTAAAAAACGTTATAATTTTCAACTGTAATGCAGAACTATAAAAGTGGCCATATAATAATAATATTGATATTCCCCAAGGCAATGGGTTAATATTGGACAAAGTTGTGACAATTTGCAGCTGTTGAAAGAAAATATATTTTTCAAATTGAGTCCAAAATAATCGAAAAAATTACCGAATTCAAATTAATTTTTAAATTAATACTCTAACAAATAAAGTTCGATTTTGAAATCTTGATTTTTTTTACTGAAAAGAATCGATATGAAAAATTAGAAATACAATTTTAAAGAGCTAAATCATTGAGTTTGCTGCGATTTCTACTGAGAAATTTAACAATTGATTAATTAACAGGAAACATTTTAGAAAAAAGAAAACAAATTAAGAGAAAGAATGCAATTCGCGTTTCTATTAATTTTTAAAAACATCAGTACAGGTCTTCCATAGTTGGGTTTACTCGCTTGTAGCCTTTGCTACTAGTTTGTGCCACAAAATGCAAAATGCGGTCTTACTAGTATACAAGCTTTACTGCGGCCAGAAGCAAAGGCACCAACTGCCATTAAACGCACACACATTGTACACCTAGGTAAGGCCATTGTTTCTCTGTGCGTGTGTGGAAAGGGGTGAGTAGGGGAGGGGAAGGGGAGGGGAAGGGGAGGGCTAGGGGGTGGTAGGGCGAGAGGGTGTTGAGCACATGTTGCTGGCAAGTGCTTGAGGCAAGCACGATTCTAGGCAAACCAACAGCAAACGCAACAGTTTCGCCTGCTTTTGGTAATTTAACCATCTCCATCCCCCCCCCGTAGAGGGGGTTGCCACCCCTTCGTCGCGTCGCCTAATTGCGTATATTTTGGGGCTGACTTACAAGTCGTTGTGGCTACGAGTTTCCGAGTCTTAAGACTCCTTGCCATCGAGTCTTCAAGTCGTCTATTTGGCGTGGGTGCCAAATGAAATTTACATTTTTGACTTCATTTAACTTGACAGCTGTTGGCCGAGGGCGGGAAGAAGCACGAGCTGAAGAAAGCGAAGCAGGAAGCAGAAAGCGAGTGGGAGGCATTTGGGAGAAGTAGTTGAAGTTAAGGCAAAGGCTGTTGCCAATTGACTTGTAACGGATGCTGAGCATTCTGTAATTTAATACGCCAGTTATGCTAGGAATTTATACCCTGCTGGCATTTACCAAAGTCAAGAGGTGTATTCCGGCCTTTAGAAGAGAGCAAATCTCTTAAAATTAGCGGGTGAATAATGTCGCCTTCTTGAACTAAAGGGAACTCGAAACAATATCTTGTAGAATTATCGACCTTTTAATATGAATATTCAATAAATTGAAGATTATCTTGATATAGATGTGTTTAAATGGCTTGAGCTCAGGATCTTTTGGACAAACTGTTGAAAAGACCTTATGATGTTAAGGAACTGTATTTTTTTATATATATATATTGTTTATTTATAGAGAAATATCTCAGGATCTTTTAGACAAATTGCTGAAAAATAAGCGATGAAGACGCATAAGCCCCTTTTGAAGTTTAAGAACTGTCTTTACTATGTATATATGTGTAGATTATTTAAATATTGAGAAACATTTTATTGAAAAAGCCTCTATTTTATCTACTATATGATATTTAGAAAATCGTTTAAAATATATCTACATTCAAAAAAAAAAAAATTGTTACTGTTAAAATATTTAGTATGTATTCTCATAAATTAATTTATTGATATATCAGTGACATAATTATGAAATTTCAAATAGAATTTATTACCAATATGTTTAAAAATAGATAATCAAATTAAATCTTGAAAAGAATATATGAAACGAGTTAATTTATTTGAAAAGTCTTTACAAAACTTAATGCTAAATTCAGTTTAATACTTTATACTTTACTTTATTTTAAAATCAGGAACATTCTTCGTAGATATGAATTTTTAGAAAAAAACTGACTTAAAATTATAAAAAATTATACTTAAAGAAATAAGATACAAATATTATTATTTGTATATTATGAAAATATATAAGTTCTCAACGTATGTTAAAGATGATATTTTTTAGGACGAAAGAAATAATTTAATCAATAATTTATATGTTAGGGATGTCAATAAATTTATCATTATTATCATCAAATTGATGGCAATAATGGTCTTAAAATTCAACCAGAATCTTAGATGCTTGAGGCTCTACAATGTCCTTGAGGTGTCCCTAACAAACATTGTAAAGGCCTATGCATTTCCATAACCTTCACTCTCTCCTTCTCCGTCTCCCGCCCTATCTCTGTCCCTCAAATTATTCTCAACCAAATCGATAGAGAGATGAAGATGTTGCGCTACGAAATGCTTTTACAGGATAGCCTCAAGTCAAGCACTCTCATTAGTTGGATGGTTTGTTCTGCAGTCATCATGTTTGCTTTGTAACCATGTCCGGTCCAAGGTCGTCACATTGTTCACATTGTGTTATATTCGCTAAAAGATTTTCTCACTTTCTGTGTATTTTTTGGCCAAACTAGGCATTGTCCATTGACTGTGGTTCTTTCAAGGGGGACCTTCAACATTTCTGGTGATGGTATGCAACATTAATTGAATTGCATGTTAAGCCAAAAAGCTTCCCAAAATGCCCCAAAGAGCCGACACTTTGAGAAAGACACAAATTTTGCACACTCCTTCCCAATTTCATATCATGGGAGCTCAGACAGTTCAGATTGGGAAATTGCGTAAATTTCATTAAATTTATTGAATGCAAAGCACAAAATGATCCTCTAAGCCGGAACTGACATTTTATCCCCAAAATACGCTTTTAGCCAACTTTCGAAACATTTGAATAATTTACTATCAACTTGTCGCAGATGTTGACAGTTTTGTCGATTTGTTGTCGTTGTTTGTTTGCTGCGGTTGTTTGTTTACTTACAGCTAAGTAAGTAATTAGCATTAAATAATTTCGTTATAATGCAATCAGTTTAAATATGCAGTTAGCCACTGCACTATGGAGCAAAATGTGCACTTTTTAAACATATTACAAACTAACTAATTATTTACTTATTCGATTATAAAGTAAAACGAAATCATTTTTTAGTTTTAAATTTTTAGGATTATGTGCAAACTTATTAGTTTACAACTGTTTTAGAAGAAAATATTAGATTAAATATTTCAAGAATTGAATATTTCAAAAGTAATCAGATTTCTTGACACCTCTATAATACAAATATGCGGCATTGTCTATTTTGAAATATCAGTTTGTAGATTAAAAATTAATTAGCTTCATCTTCTGGATAAATTTGATATTACCTACACATAATTAAATAAAAAATCTAGAGCTCTAGAATTGTCAGATACAGAAATCTGTTTTAAATGACAATAATGAAGTTTAAATTCATTTATTCATATTACTATTTTAAATTTTTTTTGATCCGAATAAATAAAATTGTCTATTGATTTTGGAAATTTGTCTGCTTAAAATTCTTTCAATCAATAAAAATTTAGTTTTACACATTTTGAATTACTGTTCAAAATGTTGCAATTTTGTAATTGCGATTTGCAGTCGCTTGTCAACGCGTCGTATGCGTGATGTGCACTTTTTGATACCATTTTCCCCCTTGAAATGCCTGACTAATTATCGATTTTGTTCAACATGTTTGGACTGGCTGAATGACTGAATGGAAAGCAAGTATATGCGGCTGATGGCCATAATAAACTCGTTGAGTGGCTGCATTTGAGCCACGATTGCGAGTACAACACAAAGTTGAGAGCAGTACGAGAGGAAATAAAACTGACAAAACAGACAGTTATAAATGGGGGACACACGCTCATATCTCCCTCTCTCTCTCTCTCTCTCTATCTCTCACTCTGACTCTATGAGTACAGGTGAGTAGAATATTCTGTGCTCTTCCAAGTTATGACCTTGTCCCCAGTTTGCAAAAGTCAAAAGTGAACTATGTAGAAACCCCAAAATTAGAAACTGCAACTGAAACTAAAACAGACCTTGCATCGAAATTAAAGTGAAGTGTGAGGCAAACTCAATCCTAATATGGACTTCAAGGTCTTGGGAAATATCCACTGATAGCAAAGCACTTGCAAGTTGTTCGCAAAAAACCATAAAGTATATAAAGAAGTATTATTCCAAAGCCTACAAATAGATTTTGACTACAAAAAGCATTTTTTGAATAACAAAATTTGGCTATTTTATTCAATGAAGTAAAGGAAAATAAATGCTTAATAAGAAATTTAGTAATATTTAATGTGATCTGGATGTAAAGATAACAGATTATTAACTGAGAGTGTTATATTAGAAAATATTAGAAACATATGTTTCATAAAAAAAAATTTAAGATAGCAAGATTTGAAGATTTAGATAATTTGGCTTCAAAAAAGGGAATCATTGATAATAAGTTAGATTCTCTAAAGAATTTTGAATAATGAACAAAATAAAATTATTTGTTTTTAATTTAATTTATGATTTAAGGTTTCTAGATATCTTTATTCGAAGAGCATCAGACAGTCGTCGAGAAAATTCTACATATTTGTGTTGCCTGTTGCAGAATGTTGGCAACTTTGCTTGAGTTGCTTGCCACAAACAGAAAAACACACAGGGTGATGTATCACCGTGCAACCGTGCAACATATGTAACTTTATCTGTACCGGTACACTCAGAAAAATGTGATATCGTCAAATTGGATACTTTATTTCATCTTGTTATGAACAAGATTTTAGATTGCTGCATACAAATTGATATTTTATTAAAAACTTTTGTCTGTCCATTTCTATGGCAGATATGTATATAGTCAAACAAAATCTGATTCTAAACGAACATGTCAAATATATAATTTGGAAGTTGCATTGGTATACTATCTGGTGTATTTTAAAATTTTTTTTTGAAAATGTTACCATGTTTAAATGAGAATATTTTGTACTAGAATCAGAAAGTTACACTTTGCTATTAGTTTACAATTATTGTGTATTTAAACAAGTGTGTTTTTAATTTTTTGAGGCTTGAAGTTATCCCAAAACTTACCTTAAATATGCTCGAATAGTTATAGAACAACGAACTTAATATAAGATCTTTGTGGTGGGCTTTACTTAAATTTCATAATATTTTTGCTGGGTGTATGCAACGAATTCAATTGCAACTCAAAAGATGCATTCGTTGTTGCCACTTGTGCGGTGTCTGTAGCAGATGCACCTCCATTTGCATACACTTATAATTTATGTGCAGACGAGTTTCTTATAACAACATCATAAGTTGTTGTTGTTGTTGTTGTTGCTGGAAATGAAAGATTGTGCTGCCGTTAGTTTCTTCTGTGTGCTGCCAAAAGTTGAAGTAGAAGAAGAGGAAAAGCAGCGGCAAATAAAGAGAAAGAAACGGCAAATAAAGCAAAAAAAAGTTGCTGCTCTTGTTTTTACGTTTAAGGCCATGGCCGTAGCATAGTTGCTGGCAAAAGGGATGGACAGCATTGGGGTAGGGTGGAGGGGCGAGGGGGTGAAGGATGGACGAAGGGCGTTTTTTGTTGTAGAGACAAACGCTTTGTTTTTGGGACGAACAAAGCGCAGTTCGGTGGCCATCGCCTGCAGTTGTAATTACAACGTTTCCTTAGCAACTGAGCGACTGACTGACGGACTGACGGACTGACTGGTGCCAACGGACAGGCGGTGGCATGCAACAGCGGCAGCTTCAATTGGCCATTGTCTGTGCACCTGCCGCAGCAGGTATTGTTGTGCCACACACACACACACACACACATACACACACTCTTGCAACTGGTCTTAGTTGCTTGCCTTTAAACAGCCGGAAGTGTTGTTCTCTCTCTGTCTATCTCTCTGTCCCTCTCTGTCCCTCTTCCCAGCCGAATTCAGTTTTCGTTTAACATGCCCGCTGGGCAAAAGCGACACAAGTGGGTGCAGCTATGTTGCAGCGTTGCAAGAACCGTGTATTGCCTGCCTGTCTTCTGTTTGTTAGGCATCATTGTTTGGTCTCCAAACTGGGCATCGGTCGTGTCATATCTTGTCTCTGGGCTGCTTTATTGTCTTTTGCGCTGCAGGGTGCAACTAAATTGATAAATGTAGCTCGGCACTGATTGTCAACCCCTTACCACCTACCTCCTTTCCACCCTCTTCCATTCCCACTCGCTCTCTCTGTCTCTCTGGCCATTCTCAATTTCTTAATTATTCGTTAGCCATTGTTCTGTGTCATTTGTTCGATTGTTTCGATTGCTGGCAGCTCTAATTCAATTGCCATTTTAAGGTCAAGTGTATAACAGTCGCATTGATTGTGTAAAATTAAATTAACATTATTTTTTTCTATTATCTTATTGATTTTGAAACAGATTTTGAATGAAAATTTAAAAATATATTTTTAAAAATGATTTTCGAGCGATTTATAGATGCGAACTGCATTGCCTTATTAAATAGTATGTATAACACTAGCTTGATTGCTCTTTAACAGTATTGCATTTGACTTTCGGCTTAAAAGTAAAGAAAAGACTTTTCTTGCTTGTATAACAGTTGTATAACAGTTGTATAACAGTCGTATAACAGTTGTATAACAGTTTGCAGTGTTTGAAAGTTGTAAAAAATCGATCCCTGCCAGCTGTCCATCAGTTGTAATATCAAAAAAAGATCGTCATAGGTCGCATTTGAACTCAATTCACAGAAATTGTCAGGTATCGGACTCGACATCGGCATCGGCATCGACATGGACATCGCATTGCTAAATGCCTTTATTAAAAACGAAAAGTGCACAACGTCAATGTGAATGGAACGGCAATGGCAACGGCAAATGCCAAAAACGCGTTGCTGACGTTTTCGACCTTTGCACGTGGAACAATGCGCTCGAGCGGCACAAAGGCAGCAGAAAGTGCTTCAGTCTGTAAAAGCCCCAGGTGTGCATTAGTGTGTGATAGACGAATAAACGTATATGTGTGTGTAGTGCATGTATGTGTAGTGTACACTGAAAACAAAACACCAACTTCTAAAGTCCAGTCCATTCATCTTATATATATTCGTCTAGATATTTGACTATCTCAAGATAAATTTGCTAATTTTAAGAAATTTTAACTAAAAAAACCATTTTGTAAGGTACCAAATCAATAAAAAAGTATATATAATATATTTTACATTAATATAACAATAAGAAGTTGAAGACTTTTCACATTTTCTTTATTTGTTGACTTGACTTGATTTTATTTGACTTGTTCGCAAACTACGATCTTGATTTTAGACCTTTTTTTTTTGTAGTGTAGGTGGTTGTTTGCAGTTGCTGGTACCATGCTGCGTTTGCTGTTTGCAGTTTTGTCAGTTGGCAATTTTCAGTATTCTTGTTTTCCTCCCTCCTCCTCCTTCTCCTCCACCCTCTTTTCTCCACGCGTTTCTCCCCTTCCCTTTGGCTAACCTTTGCTTCGTCATAGTTAGTTTTTTCACTTTGCCCTTACGTGCATTTTCCCAACTGACAACATCAAGTGCCTTGTCAGACAATTCACAACAAGCAACAACACACAGCCAGAGTGAGAGAGAATGAGAGAGAGGGAGAAAGAGAGAGGGAGAGGGGAACGCAGGCTCACATAACTAGGCTACGTATTGTATTGTATGGCAGTTCATACGGTTTGCCATCTGTTGATATTCGCACTGTTATACAGCTGCAAAAACAGCCAGTAACCTCTGATATCGAAGGCTAAACCTGTCAGCATTGAGACAACAGAAAGCTATGCTGATATGACAAAACAACAACACGAGTGAGCACAATGGCTAATTCAGATTGTCGGGGCCGTGTAATGGGAGTTGAAACATAGAGATGTGAGTGTAACTGACAACTGTTATACATTCCAGTATGACAATTGAGAATAGTTAGTGAAATGGTTGGTCAACAGTGTGTTAGGATTCAATAACTGTCATATTTACTAGAGTCGAAATGTAAAGCTGTAGATGTAACTGACAACTGTTATACATTCCAGTATGACAGTTGAGAATAGTTAGTGAAATGGTTGGTCAACAGTGTGTTAGGATTCAATAACTGACATATTACTAGAGTCGAAATGTAAAGCTGTAGATGTAACTGACAACTGTTATACATTCCAGTATGACAGTGGAGAATAGTTAGTGAAATGGTTGGTCAACAGTGTGTTAGGATTCAATAACTGTCATATTTACTAGAGTCGAAATGTAAAGCTGTAGATGTAACTGACAACTGTTATACATTCCAGTATGACAGTTGAGAATAGTTAGTGAAATGGTTGGTCAACAGTGTGTTAGGATTCAATAACTGTCATATTTACTAGAGTCGAAATGTAAAGCTGTTGATGTAACTGACAACTGTTATACATTCCAGAATGACAGTTTCTCACAGTTAATGAAATGGCCAACACTTAGTTAGCAGTCTGCAACTCTTATAACTGTTATACATTCCAGTTTGACAGTTAAATATAAGTAATGAAATAAATATAGAGCTATAAGTGTAACTAACAACTGTTATACATTGCAGTATAACATATTAATATTCGCATGTGTAATAGTTAGATGTTTGGTTGCGTTTCATTTGTAATACTTCAACTCATTTCTGTTATACTAAACAAATAAGAAGTATAGCTAAAATATGATCATTTTTATATAAGTCGGTCATTTTTGTGCTTCAGACAAACGATAGGCGCAGATAATATATTTATTTACCAATTGTTATACGAGATTTCTACAATCGATTCGTTTGATTCATCGTCTTGAAAAACCTTTAGGATTGACTGTTATTAAACTGTTTAAAGCGAAATAAGTCCACTAATCTTGAACCCTGTGCTAGGAATAATAAATATAATTTGGCTTAAGCTGTTATATGTCAAACGTACAACTCTTTTTCAGAGCTTATTTTTTCTACTTTCGATATTCAGAGAATTTTGTTGCCGACTGTTGGCATTCGAACGTAAGTGTTAAGTGTTAATCCACCGTCTACACAAATGTTGGTGAGGTTCAACTACTGCTCTCGCCGTGTGTCAACCAAAAGTGTGTTCGCGACATGCTGACCTCTGAAACGACACTCACACACACACACACACACATACACACATTGAGACATATGCAGAGCATACGAATATGACACTCATGGGTTGCTTCACTTGACAGCAGCTGCAACTGTCACCAGTCAGCAGTCACCAGCTGACATTGACACGCACAAAATGCAGGCAGAAGGAAAAAGAAAAAGTAGATGATAGCGAGTAGTAAACGCTACAGTCAGGTGAACTTAACTGTGGGAGACCCTGTAATAAAGAATGTCTATTACTACTAACTATACATGACTACATATGATACGTTCTTCTTCTGTTGTTTGGACACTTTGTAAGATTGGTTCTTAAATAACTTTTGCGTATATTGTGCGATTATTCCGAAATTTTCAGCACTAATTTTGAATATAGCACCTATACAATTGATCATAGCTCATGTCTCTAACTTTAAAATTACGGAAATAAAGAGTTTTTCCAAATTGCGTGTGCGTGGCATATTCGAAGCAAAATAAATGCTAGCTGCTTAGGAACTTTTTAGGAAACTACACACCAAATTTCAAGTCTTTAGATCTTGCAGATCTTGAGATCTTGGTGTTTTTGCAGTTGGCAAAAATGACTGTAGGATATATTTGAAATATACTCAGCTTATTGGATCTACGGAATGTGTAGAAATATACATTATTAAAAAACTTTATATACCCTTTTTACTTTACTTTACTTTACATGGTCTAGCGACAGCTTTAAGATCTCTTCTGGTATTTTTAAGCTGAGAGAAGAGACGATGGCAAAACCTACATTATGGCATTGTGGATGTTAATGTGAGAGACATACAAAGTGCTCTTCTCGCTCTCTCTACTTCACTTTCGTTGCGTTTCTTTTCTATTTTTTGTTTGTCTTTTTTTTTACCAGTCCTCAGGCTGAACTGACCTCAATCCAAGCCCAATTCCTACGCAGCAGCAGCTCGAGTGATGTGCGCTAATTGATTTCAAGACTCGAGGGCCGTAAAATACAAAAAAAAGTAATAAAAGCAAGAGAAAAGTAAAAATAAAGGAAGAAGTGACAATAGGCAAGAGGACAAAGGCAAGGTGAAACCAAGGAGAAAACAGCAGACAAAAGCAGGCAAACAGAGAGAGAGAAAGAGCAGAAACATAAGCAGAAGCGTCTTAATTATGTTTTGAGTCTTGCCAATTGTTTGTCATTTGCCAAAAACAGCTTTGGCATTGCTCGGCCAAAATTGTTTTGGAATGGCCCCATCAAGGCCAAGTTAATTAATTTTTGCTCTTTGCTGCAACTTCTCGTTTGCTGTCCCTACCTCTTCCTCCCTCTTCCCGTCAGGTGGTAAAGTTTTCATTCAATCAACTACGAAATAACTTTGAACTTGAAGTTTCACTCGCTGCCAGCGTTTTTAATTAGTCTAATTAATTTTGGACCATCCAAAATATTATTATAACAACAATAGAATGGAAAACTGAAAATCTTAATTATAATAAATAAATAAATATAAAAGTAATAATAAATAATACCAAAAAATCTTAAGCTTACAGCTACGAGTAACGTCAGCTCTGAGTCCAAGTAAAAGCATCCACTTAATCAACTGCGAGTTTTCTGCCCAAAATCCGCCGAGAGGCAAATGGCGGAAAATGCAACACGGGAAACTTCAGACTCGGGAATGCATTTACTATAACAGTAATTAAATATACAAGTTGTGCCCGGGAGCAGGAGGAGGTAGGGGAGGAGCAGCCCCCGCCTTGTGTGTATGTGCATAACTATTGCATATTCCCAGGATATTTGAGTGAAATTTGTACGAAATTTGATTTAACTATAAGAGTTAATCGATTTCCTGATTGAATAGACAACTATTGTTTGCTTCTAAGTAAATCCATAAATGTAAAAGCAGTATGACAGTTGTATAACAGTTATATAACAGTTGTATAACAGTTATATAACAGTTGTATAACAGTTGTATAAAATGCAAAAATTACATAATTAGTAAATTATATGATTAAAATGGTATTTTTAAATGCTAAGCTGCCAAAAGTGCTGTATAACAGTTAAATGCATGAACACATTTGAGAAACGGAGCGCATTCTGAATGACGTCCGGAGGCAGTCGAGTGGCTTAAAGAGGAAGACTTTGAGTGTGTGAGAAAATGCCTGTGAATAACATTCCGAATTGAGAAACCAGAATTGCTCCGGTTACAATTTGACAAAACCCGTTCAGAATGCCAAATGGGCCGGCAAACAAAACGCAGCTGCTGTTTGCCGCCATTGCAGGAAGGAAGACGGAAGTGTGTAATTTAAGCAGCGGTAAGCAGCAACAACAACAACAACAACAACAACAGGAAGCTGGCAACCAAAAATGCAACAAGCTGCAAAAGCCACCAACTGTCGACCAAATGACCAGGAAATGCAACCAGGTGTCCGCCAACTGCCAATGGGGACAAAATGGTGGCTCAAGGGGAAACCCTCAAGGGGGGTGTGTGTGTGTTCATAATGTACAGGGATAAAAGGAAGGCACGAGGAAACGCATCTAAGGACATTTAAAGGCACTGCCAAATGGCAAAATGCACTTATTGCAATTGTTGTTGCTCGACAAAGTTGTCCTCGTTGTTGCTCGTAGGGCTTTTGAGTTGCTGGTGATTTTATTTGTAGCACGTGTGTCTCTGGATAAAGCATGAATATGCAGCATTTTATAGAGAAAACACATATCATATCATATTGTCTCTACTTTCTAATAGCTCAAAGGAATAGATTTCTACATTGTGTCCGAATTCGAAATGTACATAATTTATCGGCTACAAAAATAACATTTCGTACTATTTACCCAATTTTTTGTGTTTTTATATAATATTTAGATATATTATTTTTGCATATATATATTTTTTCGTATAATAGTTTTTAAGGCAATTTTAAACGATTATTTGATAACATTATTAAACATATAAATAAAAACAAAATAGTTGCTTTATATTTTAACTTAAAGTTTCTACTTTAGACAGTGCCTAAAAATCTTTTGCTTAGCTTTATCGAAATACATTTGACGTGCTAATTTTAAATATTCAGAAAATCAATTACTTAAATTTTATAAAAAGAATACAGAACTAAATGCTAAAAACACTTATCTAATAATTTGCCTAAAAATCTTTTGCTTAGCTTTATCGAAATACATTTGAAGTGCTAATTTTAAATATTCAGAAAATCAATTACTTAAATTTTATAAAAAGAATACAGAACTAAATGCTAAAAACACTTATCTAATAATTTAGAATGCAACGACCGATAACAACATAAAATACAACGTTTAAAATACTACAGTCTTGAGATTTATATATTTCACCATCAGTGAAATTGATATACACATTATACGCATCTGGTGTACATAAAGCTAAAGACCAAGAAAACCTGATAACACTTCGCTATTTAAATCAAAAAGGTAAATCGCTTCTGTGGCAGGAACTTTCATAAATTTGGTCTTTAAATTTGCCTGATCAAGTTGTCAGATTTCGCAGTGTTATCACTGTGACGCTCTCATCTCTAGCGAATCTATTCGAGTGTCACCACAAAGGGCGACGGTCGAGACTGTTAAAACAAGCTGGCTGGCAGGCAGCCGGTTTTGGCCAACATAAATGACACAGACGAGTCTCTCACGCTCTACTGCTTGGTTGCTGGCTAACTGCATAAATCGTGCCAAACTTGCCAAAAATACGAGTATCTAATGCAGCACAAAAGCATACCGAAAGAAGAGATAGCCACAGAAAGAGAGAGAGAGAGAGAGAAGGAAATTGGGGAGTAGGTAAAGCTGGCAAAACATTTATGGCCAAAACAAATGGCAGCTACTGGCAACAGCTCAAGTGCCCATAATGGCATAGACGACGTGCAGGAAGTTCCTCATGTTGTTGTTGTTTCTGCTGCTTCTGTTGTTGTTGTTGCTGTTCTTGTTGTTACTGTTACTATTGCTGTTGTTGTTGTTGTTGCTTGGGGCGGCGGGGAAGTGTCACCGGAAACCGGAAGTGCGGCAGATAGAAGACAAGCAAAGCATAAGTTGACTCCGTTGATAGTAAGTAGCACACAGCAAAAGTACAGTGAACACTCGACACACATTTGTCTGCTATTTTCTTTTTTCTTACAATTACAATAAATGTTTGTTCGCCATACTTCTTTCTATCGATAACAACATGAAGATGCTACAGTCTAAAGAATCTGGTCACACTATCAAAAAAATAAATTTTTTCTGCTTTCCATGTTTTTTTTGCGTCAACAATTTGAATAAATATATATTTCCCAATCAGTTAGACTGTCGATAAAAACACGAATACAACGTTTTAAATTCTACAAACTGAATTTTCTGCTTGACGAGCGTTTTCCACCGTGAATCTGGTCACACTCCAAACAAATTCAATTTTTATGATACCTACATATTTTGCACCAATTTTCCACATAAATAGAGCTCCAAATACGTGCATACTTTCACCATCTTTCCGTCCGTCCGTCTGTCCGTCTAACTACGACTATATTCGTATTTGCAGAAAGTTTTACAAACTTGACTTGACTTTTGATCAAATTTGTGGAGAAATAGTCGAACATTGCAAATGCAATAACTGTCACAAATAGTTTCTGGCTGTGTTCAAAATGAATCTGTTTATGTATGTAAATGGTATCCGACTCAAGAGCTGTTCGAGTGCGAATTGAATTTCAGTTGCATATTTGCAGGAAAAACTGTTAGACTTATAATAAACTCTTCTAATCGAGTTTAAAAAGGTTTTAAATAAGAATTTAAGTATGGAAATTTTTAACTTATTGGAACTTAACAAGAAATATTCATAATATATGGGAAACTAAATAATAAATAGTAGATCTTTAAATAAAGCTAAGAAAATATTTTTATAGAATTACTCAAATTTCCTGAAGTACATTTAAATAAACACAAAAATTCATTAATTGTTCCACTTTCAATTTGGCAATTCATTTTTTGTGCAAAGCGAAAGGGAAAAAGATGAAGCAAAAAAGCAATTCAAAGAGATTTGATGTTTTGTAAATGGTTTGCGATTCAGTTGACAGAGAGAAAGAGATCCTAAATGAAAGAAAGTACTTGAGGATTATTTGTGTATTTGTTTGTATGTGTGTGTGCGTTTTATTTTTGGTATTTTCCTGTTTTTAGTTGTTTAATTATGCAACGCATTTGGGGCAGGTTTTTGTTTGAATTTTGTTCAATTGAATGCATCTCATTTCATTCGTGACGACTGACAAATTTCTTAATTGCAAGTCAGCCAACTGAGGGGGCCACTGCTAGGGTAAGGGAAAGGGTAAGGGGATGCGCCAAAGTAAGGGCTTGGGGAAGTGGTAGAGTAATGACTGGTCTTTTCATTTCGTCCCCTTCTTGATAGTTTTTTTCATTTGTTTTTTTAGTTTTCAGTCTCATTTGGTCACCCCCCTGCATCTCTGCTCTCCCCTCTTTCTCTGCGCCTTACCTATACACATTTTTTTTGCCGTTTTTTTCAGCTTTTTTATATATTTATTTTTTTGTATAAATGCGGAAAAATCAAGCCAAAGGCAGTCGACAGCTGAAATGACAGCAAATGCAGTGCAGTTGAGATTGAGAAGGGGATGAGATGAAGTTGGAAGGGGGAAAAGCTTTTCATAGTGCCTAATGGCCGCTGGCTGTTGTTGTTGTTGTTGTTGTTGTTCTTGTTGCAGTTGTTGTTGCCGACTCGGACTCGGATTCGGACTCAGCTGGTTGTAGTTGCAAATGTTGCAACCTTGAAAAACGTTGCACGCAGAAACGCAGGCAAAAAAATTGAATTTAATTCAAACTGAGCCAAAAACTGCCACAAAAAGCGGCCCAAAAAGTGACAGAGCAAGAAGAAGAAGATGAAGAAGAAGCTACAGAAGCAACAACAATGACAACAAATAACTGTGCTAAAATAGACAAGCTTATTGCCAGTTTGGGGCTTTGGGGCAAACAATGACGAGGCCAAAAGGGTAGACAAGTGCTGGCCATGTTGCTGCTGGCGCCTCAATCTCGCTCTCACTCTTCGTCTCTCTCTCTCACTCTCACTCTCTGCTTCTCTCCTCTTCTCCTCCTCTCACTCACTGTGACTGGCAAAGGTCAACAGCTTTTTTTTTGCTATTCTTGCAACCTGAATCTTAGTACGGACCAGGTCGAATTGTGGGTCCATAGGCTGACAGTTGCCCATGTTGTGGTTTAACCTTGTTATTCTCCTTCCTCCTCTTCTCTCTCTCCAACTTTCCTCTTGTCGTTATTTTTGTTGTTGCATAGATCTCAAGGTGACTGTCAACTTGAGCCTTAGGCTCCCTTGTCTCTCTGGGCTTGAGCTAAGCAAACTGTCGCTGACTAACGAGTACTCACAGACATGTTACATTTTCAGGTGTATTACGACGTGCTACCTGCAAGGCTAAGCAGTGTCACATGCCACATGTGGGAGTCACTGCAACATGCAACATGCAACAAAGCTATAGTAAGCAAACACGACGACAGTGATTTGTATCATAGAAGAACTTAGGCTTTATTTAGGGAACAGTTTACTGTATAGCGATTTAATGTATAACAGTATACTGTATAACAATTTACTGTGTGATATTTGGCACCATAACAGTTGACTGTAAAACAGTTGACTGTATAACAGTTGACTGTATAACAGTTTACTGTATAACAGTTTACTGTATAACAGTTTACTGTATAACAGTTAACTGTGTGATATTTAACACCATAACAGTTGACTGTATAACAGTTGACAGCACAAAATTATACTGTATAACAGTTGACTGTACGATATTGATGATAGTTGACTGTTAAGCAGCTCAATAACTAACAACATACAGAAAAAGAGAGGGCAGTTGACTGGTTTACTTGAGATAATATATAAGTTGACTGTATAACAGTAACCTGTATAACAGGAAAAAAATGAATTTATTGCAAATTTAACAAATTAAATGAAGATATGAAATAAAATGTCCAATTTAGTAGGTAAATTGTTTAATGGCACAGCACGACTGTATAACAGTGGGCTTTATAACAACTGCGGCGCCCCCCTCCCCCCTCTCCGACACCAAACACTATGCACAGGGTGTTCTACTTACAAATTCATAGCTGACATATTTTCAACTGTTATTTTACCCTCGACTTGCTCTTTTATGATTTTATGATGCCCACAAAAGCGGGCCAACACAATTTTTGTGGCCAACTTTGCGTAAAAAGTTTTTTGCGTGCATGCCCCAAAACGGCAAAGGCAGCAACTGAGGCAGGAGCAGAGGCAGCGACTGAGGCAGCGGCAGTGGCAGCGGCAGCGACAGAGGCCAATTAGGCAAGTTTTAAGGCGCGCCTTATGCCTCTTAATGGTCGCCTTTTGTGTGCAGGACATTGGCCTAATCAGCCAGGGCTATAGCAACAACAAGTCATTGGCTGTAAATTATTAGCCAATTTCGTTTGACTGTCGTTGACCCGGCGGCCAATTAAAAATCAAAAATTGAAAATTACGGCAACTGACAGAACAGAAAACATAAATAAAAAACGAACACAAATGAAAATCATTTGTTAAAAGTTTAATTCAAAAGGAAATAGAAATGAAGCATCTTCAGATAAAAATGTAAAGGCAAACGAGGCAGAAAACATTGAGGGAAAGTGTGGAAGTGATTGAAAAAAACATATTAATATATTATATGTATTAATTTTATTGTACAGGCGTCAAATAATGCTATTGAAGATATTCCGTCTGAAAATTGATTTAGTTTTAACAAAGTTATAACACTGCGAACTATTTTTGACAAATTTTATTTTCCAATTTAAATGCAGAATCTACTAAGAGCTTAAACAGTGATATAGATATTCCGTCCAAAAATCGGTTCAGTTTTAACATAGTTATGACTATTTAAAATTTATGAACTGTGTTTTTTGGTTATTAAAATTATTATTATTATTATTATTTTACTTAATGTCCTCTATTTATTACTCTTGCTTTCTTTTATGTTTATTTTGCAATTATGCTCTCTTGAAAGCGTTTCTTGATTCTCTTTTGCATGACATTCGTAAACGGTTTGAGAGTTTAATGAAGTATCAACTTCACTTTAATGTCGCTTAATTCATATAAATAAATGGACTGAAAACTGTGAAAGATGTGATGATTGCGATGGGCAGAGAAAGCACACTTATAGCACTTAACGGTAAAGAGGATACCGATAAAAGAGATAGAGAGAGAGAGGGAGAGAGTGAAGCATGTGAAATACGAGTACAGTCAATGTGATTTCTTCAAGAGTCTAAAAGACGCTTCAAGGCGCACCTTGAGTGCCTGTTGTTCCCATGTTCTGTCCGGTCCTATTCTATGATATACTGTCCCATTCTATCCTGTAATGTCCTCTTCCCATGTCCTGTTGGCTCAATGTCCTGATGCGCGCGTCCGACACGTTTTCATTGTTTGATAAAATGAAATTTTATGGCAAACGATGCTGAGGGGAATAAGGAGAGTGAAGGCGGGAGTGGAGTGGTTATAGCTCGCGGCAGGACAACAATAGGACAGAGCCAAACTCAACAGGATAACTGAACACCGAGCACCGAGCACCGAGCGCAAAGGCCAAAATTGAAACAGAGCGGCTATGAATTTTCAGTCAACACTGCACGGCCCAAAGACAATAGCCTCAACGTGGCCCAAACAGTGCGGCAGACAGCCAAGCACTGAGCGGAAAAGGGAGAGAGAGAGAGAGAGAGAGAGCAACAGCAGAGAAAAAGAGAGAGAGAGAGAGAGAGGGCAGCTCCCTTGAGCAGTTTGGGGCTAGTTTCAGTCCCCAGACAAATAAAACAAACAAACAACAAGCAAGGAGCAAAGGCAGCCAGGATGACATCCTGAACAGTCAGGACAAAAAAAAAACCAATACTGGGAAGCTGGCGAACGGGGAAGGACAGTCAAAGCAAATGTTCAGGATAATTGAATGAAAATTCATTCGTGTGCTTTTCGATTTGGGCCAAAAAGTTTTGGTATTGGTTATTATTTTTTTTTTTTATTCTACACTCAGCAAAATTATCAAGATATTCGCGTTCAAACTGAGTTCAAACGATGCTGAGTGAATTATAGAGTTTATTTTGGCAGTCTTTAAGAGAATTTTAGGATTCATTTAAAGTCTGTGAAAGTTCGATTGTTGGATTTATTTCAATCTATAAAAATTACACTAATCTGTAGTTAAACTAAGTTTGTATAAAGAATTGTATTCTAAATCCCTAGAGCCAGTTGGTAATTCCATATTTCTACTGGCAAAGAGACCATTTCCAAAATCGACGAGAATTTTGAACACTTTTAAAAGTTATCGATTCATTTCAAGACACCTATTTTTTACATACATACATACATTTGTAAAGTTCCAAATAATTATAAACGAATTTTATTCATACAATTTAATCTATGGACGTTACTAAATTTCGTACGATATTTTTCTGAGTGTACATTTTGCTTTCTTCTCCCTTTGGCTTGTTGTTGCTCATGTTGCTGATGTTGTTGTTGTTGCTGTTGTCAAGAAAATTCCAAGCATTTGTAAAAAGTATTTACATGTCGTTGTCATTTCCGAATAAGAGTTGGAGGGATGGCGTGCAAACGAGATGGAGGACGGAGAGTTGGAGAAAGGCAGCAAGAACTGAGCTGAAATCGAATTACGAGTTTCTTATGTGTGTGTTTGTATGTGTGCCTGTTGTTGCTGTTGTCTTATTTGTTTAATTTGTCAATGCAGAACCCAAATACCAAACCCACCGCACTTGCTCCCTTGTTGACTGACAACACACTGAATGAGCGAAAGAGAAAGCTCTTCCTCTGTTCCTAACAATCCCCAAGCATGCCACATTTTTTCCCCAATACTAAAAGGATAAAGAAGGGAGAAAAAAACCCTTTCACAAAATGTGGCAACAAGTTGTCGTTTGCTTTTGCAGTGGCTAACAAAGAATTTGCATAAAAATTCATTGGTATGACCGCAGCATGAAAATGGAGTAGGAAACTTGCCCTGAACGCTGCAGGAAAAGTGCGTAGCATAGTCCCGAAAGGACTACGTTTAATGCCCCAGCACTTGAGCTCCTTCCAACGATTAGTTCTAGCTTTGTTTCCAACACTCAACGGTTAAAGGCTTGAGCTTAAGTTTGGGATCGGGTTACAGGTCACAGGATTCTAGTTCGAAGGGCTTATATACCCGTTACCTAACAGTTAAGTAAATGGTTGTATTGTGTTCGTTACAAAGTGTGTAACAGGAAGAAAAAAAGGCATCTGCGACCCTATGAAATATATATAATCTTGATCAGCATCAACAGTCGAGTCGTTATAGCCATTTCTGTCTGTCCATCGGTGTGAGCGCCTAGATCTCTGAGACTATAAGAGCTAGAGCAACTACATTTGGCAGACAGACTTTTGTATATCCCACGCAGGTCAAGATATTTTAAGATATTTCATTTGTTTTTATATATCCTTTATAATTATATAAATAATAAATAATAGAGCAGTTAGAAGTAAAGGGTATTCCTTAAGTCGAGTTCCCGAATCTTAATATTCTGACCATTTACTTTTTTGGGATAACATTAAACCAACAAAATGCCCTGATTTTTTTAATATTATTTAAATCCATTTAGGGTTATTTAAGTGGTGAGCGGAAAAAACAAAACAAGTGGAACAAAATCAGGCAAACAACAACATGTAAGCTTCAAATAATTCCTATTTTAAGGTTGGAATGTTTTCGACAGACAAGTTAATCTAAACATTTTAGACATGTTTCAGAGCCTAATATGAGAAAAATGTGTTTTATATATATACATAAAATATATATATAATATATAATAAAATCAACTGATAACTTATGATATTTTATGTTCCATTTTACCGAGGCCAATATCGATGTATATATTTTTCAAAAAATATATCCAAAATGTACAGAATAATTTAACTTATTCTCATTAGTTGCTTTTACTGCGTGAAATCTTCATTGCCGCAATAAAATTATTAGTTCATATTTATTAAAATTGAATAAAATTCAATGAAAAATAAAATTAAAATGACTAATTCGACTAATTATCGATATCGATGTCAACTAGCCTATAATTTTAGACTATTTCAAAGCACATATATTTTTAATGTTTATTAAATCCGAGCTGGGTTTAATTATGAGAATTGCAATCGTAATTGCAGCTGCAAATTGTTTTCAAATTCGCATATTACGCATACGCCAGGTGCCCACAATTTGTGCTCCTTCTCCATTTCTTTTTATGTAGCTCTGCCTGTTGGCATTTTACCAATACACGTCTCTATCTCTCTTTCTCTCTCTCTCTGTCCTTTCTCTGTCTGTGTCTTTCTTTTAGCACAAGTCACGTCAGAAAACCACGCCCCCTTCCGCTATACGCCCAACTCATTCAATCAAGTTGGCAACGCGTTGGCGCGCTTTTAAGTAATGAGGACAACATCGCCAGCGTTGCCACATCCGTTGACGCTGCTGCTGCTGCTGCTGCTGCTGCTGCTGCTGCTGACGTTGACGCTGACGTTGTCTCCGCCTTCGGTTCCAGCCTCATCTTTGGCTTTGCCCTCCGTTGCTTTTTTTCTCTGGCTCCTTTGCTTTCTCTGCTTTCACCTGCGTCGCCTTGGCGTCAGCTGCAGCTGTTAAATAATAAAAAAGCAGCTAAAAGCTGCCAGCTTCATGATAATCTCAATCTTAAGCCAAGGTTACAACCACACACCATCTTATGAAAACCTCTACCCACCCTCTACCCATTCCACAGCCATTCCCCACCCACCTCCCACGCATCTTTCTTATTTCATTGCATTTCATCGCATCGATATTGTAAATTACTTGTCGCCTGGCATTGAAAACAGAATCTGTGAGCAGCAAATAAATTAATAATGCAGCTTGTGATTCTTAATATTGAAGAAACTGTCAACTAGATAGATTCGAGAATGTCGGAAAATACGTTAAAAAAAAATGTGCTCCGATTCAAAGACGGTTCAGTTCCAATGCGGTAAAGATAACATAAAACGAGAGCTTAATTAAGTTTACCAAATTCATTTTTTAAATTTAGATAGCCTCAGCTAAAATGTATAAAAATAATGCTAAAAGTTTTCTTTTTGTTCTAATATTACATCATTTTAATAGTAGTAGTATTATTATCATTTAAAGTTTTATAATCATTAATTTATGTATTATGAAATTTTCATATTTTGATGCGTTTAATTTTTTCTGAAGTTAAAGTTTATCCTTTTATTAAATTTTCACCTACAAATTTTATTTTCATTATCGAAGTTTCCAATTCATTTAAATTTTGGAATCCTTAGCTTAAGTTACAGTTACAGTTACGTGTAAGTTATATATTTCTTTTTCATATTTTAAATTATCAATTCATTTAAGTTTTGTAATCCTTAGTTTTATGTTTATAAATAAATAAAATAAAGTTTTTACGGATCGAGAGGATTTTTTTAATAATGCAATCAATACTTCTATAAATCGCATAATGGCCCGTTTTATTGTCCAATCCGTGTTTTTAGATACATAATATATAGTTTCCTTGTATGTAATAAATTTATAATTAATATTTAGCGTTGCCAATGTTGGGACTACACACGTATTATACGATTTTATTGGCTATAGCTTTGCATTTGAAATGTAGAGAGACATTGATATTCAGAAAGCGGCATAACTGTATCTTAATGTGGGACTAAAGCTAAAATACAGATACTTATGCGGACAGCGATGCCTTTTGGGCATTTTGCATCAGCGCAAGTAATCGAATTGATGTTGGCCAGCAGAAACAGATACAGAAGATACAGAAGTTACAAAGATACACAGATACAGATACAGATACAGATACATATACAGCTACATTTGCAATAGGAGCAACAGTTACAGTTAGAGGAGATGAGATACTGTTGAAATGCGGCCAACTGACTTCAAGGTGCTTCAACGAATGGCCAATAAAAGTCATGGCACCATAAAAATATGCATTTTACGGCTGTGTATTTAAAAGGACAATAAGCACATATACAATCAACACACACACACACACACACACACACCTATACATACAAATGGCTCTTAAAGCATCAAAGTGAAAACCAAAAGCGGTCAAAATAAAAAAAAGCAAAAGCAAAAACAAAGTCACAAATGCGCTCAATGAAGCTGAGAAGCAACAACAACAACAGCAATCAAATTGGAAAATGAAATGGAAAAACTTCAACAGCCTGTCCGTGTGTGTGTGTATCTGTGTATCTGAGTTTGAGTTTGTGTCTGTATCTGTATCTTTATCTGCGTCTGAGCAAAGGTAAAGATTTTGCAGCTGCTCAGCATGAAAATGAGCTTTTGTATTTTTATGCACCATGCTAAATAAAAAAAGCAAAAACAAAACAAACACATATACATACGCACTATTCGAGTGTGATCAACTTTTAGCTACCCAGCTAAGTTTTTAAATTAAATACACAGCTGCAGTATTATAAATTTACTTAATTAATATGCAATTGATAAAAGTGTCTTTAATGAGTTTGTAGTTTATTTTCCATTTTCATTCCCAAGCATTCAAAATTAAAAATTCACTGCTGAACACCGATAAAAATACAACACATAACATTTATAGCGGTATCGATGTGAACTATTTTTGTGAGCCCAAAAATAGATAGTATTTTGGTTTAACAATCGAAATGCGAATAACTCAAAACTTCGACAGCAGTTATTATAAATATTGCCCATTATTCATTACTTATTTTTATCATTATTGATTTCACATTTTTAACCATTATTTATAACTTGAATTATAGATTAAATTAGTCCAATTTTTAATTATTAAGAGCTCACAATTAAAAACAAGATAAAATTAAAATAATAATTTTATTTTAATTATATATATTTCATAAAATATAAATAATACTTATTGTATCAACTATGAGTTTTTTATTTAAGAAAACTAACAAATTTTTGTTACTTTAATAAAAAATGATATTTAATTTATGTAGAATCGTCTCTTGATGTCATTTATAAGTATATTAATAATTCTCACTTTGAATATTCAAGATGCTTTGCTTATCCAAATTTGTTATTTCTAAATATATCAAATAATTTGTATTTCATAATTGTAATTTTAATATGTTAAAAGTGCTATAATTTTGACAGCTGTTACAAACAATGCCACAGACTTAACACACCCCTGCAGTTCTGCTAGATGCCGGGCTTAAAATATAAGAGTAAGAGAGAGAGAGAGAGAAAAGTAATAATACTTGTAATAAAATCAGCGCAATGAAAATGAAAATGCGAAGCATCAACAGCATTGACTTACTATATAAAGTCGGTAGTATACACAGATGAGCAATCATAAATATTAATGCTAAATACATCGGAAGCTACTGCACATGATTCGTGCGGGATTCCTAAGGGAGAAGGTCTTGAAAAACTGGACACGGTGATTTTTTGGCCCAGGCGACTTTTGATGATGCCAAATGGAATGGCAATAATAAGGAATCCAAGAGATAACAATGACTCAAAACTATGAAGAGAAAGAGAGAGTGAGAGAAAGTGTATGTGAGAAAGAGAGAGAGAGAGAGAGGAGCTGCTTATGAGTACTGAAATTTATGCTAATGTGTGGCAGGGTGATCAGAAGGGAGGGAGGTAGGTTGGTAGGATGGGTAGCCGGGTTGTCAGTCGCATAAACAACGTTGAGCATAAATCTCAGTATGCCAGAGACAACAACAACAATAACAACAATAACAGAAACAACAACTCGGCGCCTCGTTGTCGTCGTCGTCGTTCACGCTTTGATTTATTTTTCAGCGTGCACAACGCTGCGTATACGTATTTTATTCTTTATTTATTCGCATACCTCCGTTTCATTTTAATCGCACTCTCTGTCTGACTGCGATAGGCAGCCTCATATCAATGACAGCAAACTCTCTACTCGCTTTTACATTTAAAAGTATATTATGCCAAAGCATCTCATCTTCATCTGCAGTTATTTTGTTTTTTTTTTTGGGTTTATTCATTTTCCACTGAGGGCTTTTCAAAAAACACACACTCACATGCCAACTGTATTTGCATAATTTTACGGTCCAATGTGTGAGCTTCCCTTTTCTATATTTCTCTTTCTTTATTTTAAGGGATAACAAAACTAACCCAACAACAAGTCGGATAATCAGTTATAAAGCTGGCCAGCAATGAATTTAAATAAAGTTTTATAAGTCACTTTGTGACTGCACGTTGGGCAAAAGTCAATCGCTTGTTATGTAAATAATAAGGATAGTAAGCAATTTTATTGGGGATAGTCGCAAAGTTTGCAACTGAATTCAAATGACAAATGAGAGCTTTGAAATAAGACAACTTTTATCATTACGACCTGAAGGTATTGCAAACAGACTTAAACAATAATCGTCTCGAGCTTAATAAAAAAATAAACATAATTCCTTGATTTGTATTTTTTTCTAATAAATAGCAATTTTTCACTTTCAATAATAATGCATTTATGTCGATCTATGAAGCATAGCTAAAAATCAATCACCAACCAATTAGGAAATTTCTTTTATTCAATACTCATTAAATAATACAAATTCTTTTATTACCATATTTTCAATTATAAAGAAATAACAAAAAAAAAAATATTATAATGTTGTAATTTTTTAATTTAACATTTCCTGGTTATTTCTTAAGGTTGAGACCCCATAAAATATATTTATACTTGGTCGTTTAAGTCGTAATGGGTATCTCATAATCGAGGAGACTCGTTTGTTTTAATTTTAATTAATTAATTATAAATTTCATAAAAATTTCAATGATTTAATGTCAAAGAAAATAATTGATCAATTCAAGAAGTTGCAAATCAATGTATAAAATGTGATACATTTCAAACATTTGAATCAATTTCGGACAAACTGAAAGTGCGACAATAATCGCTTTATTTCACACCACTGTCAATAACTCTATGTATATTTCCATATGTGGGGATTGTGTGTGAGTGTATGTGTGTGTGTGAAGTGTGTTGGATGCTTGGTAAGTCGCGTTGTGAGTACATTTGCTGTTGCTTCCTCTCCTTTTTCTTCCTCGACTCAGTCTGCTCTTTTCAGCTCCTTCTCTTTAGCTGCCTCCCATGACTTTGCGCTGTTTGTGTTTAATTATAAATGTGTGTGTCTGCGTGTGTGTGTGTGTGTGTGTGTGTATGTATGTGTGTGTGTAAACACATGTGCGATGTGTTATTGTACAAGCCGCTTACACATCGTTGTTGCTGCTGTTGTTGCTGTTACTCGTTATTGTTGATCTCGGTGTTGTTTATACATGTTATTGGTCGCTGGATTATGCTTTAAATAGTTGCTTTCTTCCCTTAACTCTCACATACACACATAGTAAAAATACATATATTAGGGTGCATTGATTCTGCATAGCGTCAACAAATATTGGAAAATGATAACCCTTATTCGAAATCTACTGACAATTTTAAGATATTTTCAAACTCTTGAGAAGTGTATTTTCATATTTAATTTGTTGCATATTATTAGCATATTTTAAATTGGTTTAGTTTGATTCTGACAAGATTAATATCAACACATTTGTTCGGACTACGACTTTTAACATTTCATCGAACCAAAGAACCGCTTAATATAATTATTTAAACTATAAATCACAACCAGGAATTGATTTTATAACTTTTTTTACTTGGTGAAAACATAGAATTGAATATTAAAAAAAGAATCGATGCACCCTAATGTATATATAATATGTGCGTATAAAAGTTGGGCCATGCTTGTTGTTTGTCTTAGCACTGACTTCCGTTTCCGGTTTGTAAACAAATGGCGCCAGCAGACGATTAATTATTGTTGATTTCTAGGCCTGCTTTTGTTGTCGTCGTGTCTTTGGCAGGACACGTGCCACAGTCAACGCCAACACACGCCTGTCACTTATAGCCACAGCCCTTCCCCATCCCCTTCTCCATTCCCTTCCTCCTTCCCCTTCCCTTCTAACCACTCTGTCCACAAACGTCTGTCCATTGAAATGGACATTGGAACTGCAAGCAATTTGTGGATTACAACTGATTAATCGTTTAATAATTATTTGAATTAGTTATTAAAGCCATGACAGAAGGTTTTTGGAATATATCGATTTATCGACGGTATGTAGTTAATTATAATTATTATTAAATAACTCATTTCAATGCCTATTGACAGTGAGTAAAAATTGCATGCTGATGCAGAATAAAATTAAGGGCTAAATATTGCAAAAATTTACAATTTACAAAAATTAGTTTTGAAAATTTCGATGCAGAATCAAATTTGGGTTTCCAAGAAGATCGGTTAAAATTTAATCAAGTAATGTTAGATTAAAGTTGTCAAAAAATTCGGCTACTTTTTTTGCCGAATTAAATTAGACAACAAATTATGATAATATTGACACTTCCCAAGGAAATCGGTGAAGATTTGATTAAGTTATGTCAGTTTGAAGTTTCCGAAAAAAATATATAATTAAATTTCGATGCAGAATTAAATAAGACATCAAATTATGATAAGATTGACATTCCGCAAGGAAATCGTTTTAAATTTGGCAAAGTTATGCCAATTTGAAAAAATTCGTTAAAGTGTCAAGGAAAAAGCATAGAAAAAATTGACAGTGTTAAGCAGACTGTCTCGCAAGGTTTTGGCCCTGGCATTAGCATCTATTCTTGGTCCAGTTGACACACACACACACATACACACACATTAGACTCTCGCTTTGTTGTTGTAATTGCCTTTGTAATTCGTTAGCTGTGTTTTCTTGTTGTTTTCGTTGTTGTCGTATTTTTAGGCAAAGTTGCCAAGTGTTTGTCGGGCAGCTTGTTGTAATTGTTGTTGTTGTTGTTGCCCTCAGTAACACTATGGAACTGTTTTAACTTTCGTTTGGAATTAATTTTTAACTCAATAATGAAAGAAGATATTTTGCTATACATTTTTGTATTCGCCTATTAATTTTATTACCCAAAATAGCCTAGAATAAATGGGCATGTAATACAATAATAGAAACTATTGGTTAAAAATAATATTTTGTATAAAAACCTTGTTGATTTCAAAGATATACGGATATTATACGATATTAAGACCGCAATATATTTATTTAAAATGCCATATACTATATACCAAAAAAAAAATATTGTCACCATTAGACTATTACCTGTAGAGTTTATTTTTGTGTTATATCAACGGAAAGTAGAAGTTACAAAGAATTTAATTTGTTTAAATATAATTTTGACTCTGTTGTAAGTCACTTTAATTTAAGCTACAAATCTTTATAACACTACAATGTGTTTTATGCTAAAATCGTCTCTGTTTCAGAGCAGTTAAAATTCTGACTATGTAAGTTGGATGTATTTCAAAACTAACTTATCTACATTAAATATTGACTGTAATCCACAAAAATAGACAAACGGACCATTGTGAATTGGCCTATCAATAAACGAATTTTCGCACAATTGCAGTTCACAGGCTCGTTTTGTGTTGTGTTGTGTTTTAGCCAACGTGGCACTTTTTGGCAAGTTAATGTGTTATACTTAGGTGCCACACACACGGACATACACATCAATGCATGAAGCTGGCGTAATTAATGATTGAACACACACACAAACACATACAGAACGTAGTGCCCCCAAAAAGTATGCTACAATTTTCGTTGTGGGCACAAAATATGCTGCTCATTATTTTTACAGCCCCAAAACACACACACACATACACACACACACACGCACAACCTCGCACACATATGTGCTTATATAAATTATGTTTTGGCTTCATTATACGGGTTGCTTTCATACCACGATGGCCAAGGGGAAAGTGATGTAGGCTGTGGGGCATGTGGTGTATGTGGGACAAGGTGCTGTGTGGCAAGGTGGTGTTTTGGGACGCGCTTCAAGGCGTCGCATTAAAAATCAATTCACAAACTTTGCACGTACCTCAGAGTGAAGTGCTTGTTGTGGCAATGAGTGTATGAGTGTGTGTGTGTGTGCGTGTGTGTGTGTGTGTGCGTGTGTGTATAGGTATGTAGGGTATTTAGAGCAACAGCAGAATTTTATGCGTCTTTGATAAAGCTGCCTGACTTAGCAGATGCTATATATCTATCTCTCTCTCTCTCTCTCTCTCTGTCAGTCGTGCTATCTCTCTCTCTCTCAGCACTTATACTCAGCTCGCGTATAGCTTATAATAAGTATTTTTTTCACAGCAAGAGATAATTAAATTTTAATGTATTTTCTTTCAACAAGTATGCATTATAATTTTCATTTACACTTATTTAATAATGTATAATATAATTTAAAAGTCTCTTTACGAGGTAAAAGTCTGTTGAAGCAATCATTTCCATGCCTCAAAATTTGAAAAATGTAAAATGACGAACTAATATAATACATTTAATACATCGATTACTTTAAAAAAAATACAAATTCTTCTTAAAAAAGTTTGTCATTAGGAACTTCTGAGACTACCAAACTTAACTTCGACCTGGGCTCTTATAGGGATACATTTTGACAATCGAACCCAGTTAATGTTAAAACTATAGTTCTACTAAGTGTTGCGAATTAATTTACTAAAAACAAAAAAATCACAAAAAAAAAAGCATCGAGTTGTAGATGAAACGGAAAGTTTTGTATTTGTTTTTTTTTCTTTCAAAATGTACTTGCTACTTTATTACAAACATATTTTTTTTTGTATCATTTTCATGACCGATTCAAACTTTTGTTTTAGGTAATTCTTTATGGTCGTTCGTTATAAATTAAACGACAACAATTTAACAAAACTTTGTGATTTGCCATTTACCTGGGAAATCGCTTAAATTAACACAATTATTTTTCTATCAAGCTATCGAGTTGATTAAAACGATTACCAAGCTATATGGCAACTAGTTAAGTTTTGTTCATTTGTAGAATTAAATGAATCAATCGATAATTGCTTCTGCAAAAATCGAGCTGCAGAGATTTCGATAAATGTTTGCAACTCTGGTTAAAGTTATCAAATTAATATAATCATTAAGTGTTGCTACATCATGTTGCTTACTCACTGGTCTCTCTCTCTCTCTCTCTTTCTGTGTAATTGCAGACAGCAGTATAAGCTACACAATGGAATGACCAGAGTTGTCATCGTTGTCGTTGTCCGCGAAGATGCTGCAGCAGTCAGCGGCAAGTGCAACAGACGGCACGGCAGCAACAGCAGCAACAACAACCGCTGGTAGGCAGGCCAACAATGGCCAGCGACGTCGCGTGGCAGCAACTGACAGCTGCAACAACAACAACAGCAACAACAACAACAGCAACAACAACAACAGCAACAGCAGCAACAAATTGAAGTCACAGCAAATGCATTCCAACGAGGAGCCTCCGATGTCCGTGATCGTCGACAGGGGCAACATGCAAAATCAGCACCAGCAACATCAGCAACACCAGCAACACCAGCAACACCAGCAACAACAACAGTCGAAGCTGCGTCGCAGTGGCAGCGACAATGCTGGCGGCACTGGCAGCCATCAAAGGTTGCGCAAAACGAGTTCGTGCAGCGCCGCAGCAAAGGAGACGCCGCAAGCAACGCGTCGCATGCAACGACAGCACTCGAATGCCTCCGACACAATGCAACACAAGCAGCAGCAGCAACAACAGCAGCAACAGCAGCAACAACAACAGCGTCGCTATCAACACTCGAGTCGCGGTGGCAGCAAGGAGCGTCAGGAGCGTCAGGAGCCGACACGACGTCGTGCCACACGTCGCCACAGTGGCGCCTCCTCCTCATTAAGCGAGGCAGCACATCGCAGCCGTACACGCGCCGCTCGAGGTGGTACCTCAGCGGGCAGCTCCTCGACCGCCTCCAGCTGCAACGGCAGCTGCAGCTCCGACGATGGCGACTCCTCGCACACATCCTCATCCTCGTCCAGTTCGTCGGGTGAGCCGAATTTGCCGTATCCCGGTTTTCCCGAAATCTCCATGAAGGCTCTCACGCAGTACACACGGCCGCGCAACTGGTGCCTCATGCTCATCACGAATCCATATCCTTTTTTCAAAACACACACATTCACTACTACTACATATATATATGGTATACATGTATATATATGTGTATATGTCTATATATCCAACTGCATTCGCCCTTCGGCTTTTCAGATTTTCCCAGCGGTCGAAAAACCGTCAGCGACGTGTCCTTGTCACATTTTCACTGAGCCTATTGATTTTTATTATGCGTTTGCGTATGCGTGCGTCCTTCCTTCCTTGCTTCCTTCCTTTCATCCTGAATGTCCTGTCCAGCGCGAAGTTCCGGTTCCAATATTGATTTCACATTCCAATAAATTAATTTTTGAAGCATTTATTCAGTATTTATTCATATTTAACTAATCTAGCAAACTGAAAAAATCTGCAACAGCCGCAAAAAATCAAATTATTGCATTAAAAATATCGAATAATAAACTTGGTTTAAGAAAATCCGACATTGTTACACTTCAGACAACGCATTGGATGGATTATATCCTTTAGTTTCGGAGTTTTTTAACTGTGCATCGGAAATTTGAGAAAATTTATATATTTTTAAAAATATCAAGGCCTAAAAATATTTTCATGCTCAGAGAACTAAAATAAACACATTAAGGATCTCATCATATATTTTTATTAACTGACAGATTTTCTTTTATCTCAATGCGATAACTTACCTATGTAATTACTTATTTATTTGTGTGCCAACAAAAGAAGCGAAATTCTTTAACAAATTGACTTTCAGAAACATGAGAATTTTCAAACTTTTATGTTTAATTAATAAAAGAAAATGCAAATTTAAGATACTCTATATACCAGGGAAGTTAACGATTATTTTAAGAATATGCCACATTTATTTTATAGATTTTGAGAAACATCAACGATAATTCGATGCAGTTGATTTTAAAAAACAAGAGAAATTTGCAAACTTTTATGTTTAATTAATAAAAGAAATTGCAAATTTAAGATACTCTATATACCAGGGAGGTTAACGATTATTTTAAGAATATGCCACATTTATTTTATAGATTTTGAGAAACAACAACGATAATTCGATGCAGTTGATTTTAAAAAACCTTGGGACGTAGAATTACTTTGTGTGCTGTTGGAAAGCGACAATTCAATTGGATTAATCTTATGTTTTGTAGTATTTAAATTGTAGGGTATTTTACGCGACTGTTGAGCCTTGAAAATTTGCATCGTTTCACGCTTTCAGTTTTCAGCCTGTTGCAAAATTTATGCATGTGTCCGAGTGTGTGTGTGTGTGTCGCATAAATAACAGGTATCAGAAGAACGGCAGCTCATCTTCGGAAGACGCTGCCAGAGTTGTCATCCGCTGCGTGCTGTGTCTGTCTCTCTCTTTGGTCTGCTCTCTCTGTCATTTCCTTTTGGCTTGTCATTTGCTGTTGATATTATTGTTGTTGTATCAGGCTGTGTGTCTGTCGCTGGGGATAATGTGCGCCAATCACTGAAACAACATTCCCGTCTCTTTGCCCATCTCTCTCTCTCTCTCTCTCTTGTCTGCCCGATTCCGTTAACGTGCCACACGTCCTGTGGCGCCACAGCGCACTATGGGGAATTTGACCTGTTTTTCTGGCCAAAACCCATTTTCTGAAAGTCCATTAATTGAAATAATTTTAGGCGCCACCTATTAACAATAGATCAATTGTCAATGTTGCGTACCAGAAAAATCCGCAGATGTTGCCACTACGCAGCCATCAGCTGTTAAATGCAAGCGTTTCCACTGCAAAGCAAATGCTTGTATTGTATGAAACTTTTAACGCAATTTTCAACTGTTTTTAATAAAAATATCGAGCAGTTCAGCATAAATTTTTGAAATGAATTTCAATCAGTGGGGTTTGTATTACGTGTTTCTGATTGTGAAATGTAGAAATAGCTTGTGTTGTTCCCTTAACAAAGTAAAAATGTGAGTAACCTAAAAAGTACATGTTCTTATCAAACCCTCATTTTTAAATAGAGTTTAAAAGTGAGTCCAGCGGAGTCCATCCATGTAATATATGTTTTTATGTAGATTATTTAATTGTTTTTCAATTGGTAGTTATTAGAAAAGCCACTTTTAACCACTTTTCGTTAAATTTTAATTTTTAGACCATAACCTAAAATATGCCAACTCAGAATTGTTCGAGAAGTGGTGTGTATTTGAATTTATCTTACACGCAGGATATAAATGTGGCATGAAGAAATGGAGAATTGTTGAGGAAACTGATAAGAGAGAGGTTCTTCAACGAAAAAAAAATTCAGGGCCTATTTTGGGACCAACTTTCGTTGAAAGTTTATCAACCGAAAGTTTGAGGATTTGGAAGTACAAATGATGGCAATACAGCTCGACGTGCATTTGGGGATCCTCAACTTTTTTCTAGCATCACTGGCATCAACGAGCAGGTCATTGCAAATTTACGCACAATTTTGATATGTCTTTCATGTCAACTGCCAATAGAAATAAGGAAATTTGAAGCCTTTTGATTTTAGAACAGCAGAAGTTATCATTGACAAATACCCTTGGCTGCCAATGACCGCAACTGTCCATAAAATTTTAATTCAATCAAGTGACATTATTCAAAATACTGTTCTTCCTATTGAATATTTTGGAGAGGAAGGGGCCGAATGCCGAAATAAATATTATAAGGAGGATCGTTTGCATCACGCCCGAAAATGTAATAGGATTCAAAACTTTACAGACGTGTTCCAGCGTGCAATGGATTCTTCTGATCCAATTATTTCTTCTGTAAATTTGGATAAGAGAATTCAGCGACAAAAGAAAATGTATCTTCCCTCAGAAGTTTTGCAGCTATTGGAATGCTCAATTAATTCAAATGGCGAGATGGAGGATACATGCAGTTTTCCCGAAATGAATCTAATAGAATTCTCACTCAATATTGAATTGCAAAACGAAGACTTGGAAGTTTTTTGAATGGTGTGTATTGTGCGGACTATATTTTACATTCCATATAAAATTAATTATCTCACATCACAGGACTGCAGGGCACATGTACTTGTTTTTTTTTAACATGTTCCTAAGGGCGTGCCACGCCCACATTTGACACCACAATGGTTAAATACAAATACAATTTGTTTTTCTGTATTAAAATAATACTCTTAAAATCTGAAGACATTAAAATGTTTTTTTTTTTTAAGCGGAGGTGCCACGCCCACAATTTTTATAATCATAATAGGTATGGGTCATATTAATCTAATGCAAAAAACTGGAGTTAAATATCTCAATCCGTTTTTGAGTTATTAATTTTGGCCAGAAAAGCAGGTCAAATTCCCCATAGTGCAGCGTGGCATGTGCATGAAAAATCGCTTTGGATACTTTTGGGCGCACTTCACATTTAATTTAAACTGAAATTAAAATTGACTGACGTTGATATTTAAGGACAACGCAAATATCTTTCGCTGCTGCGAAGACAGAGATAGAGAGCGAGCGAGAAAAAGAAGTAGGTGGATGGTGGAGGGGGGGGCGGTGTTAGCTGCTCTTGACGGGAAGAAGCTGAAGCAACTCAAGCCGAACTGAAGTAAATATAAGGACAAACGGAACTCTGATTAAGGAATTTTAAGGCCAGGAAATATGAAATATAAAACAACAGACGAACAAATTTTAATTCTAGCCAATGTCAAAGTATAAGTTTTTCTTAAATTACATTGCAAATTAATTTTATGCTGCAAATATTAATTAATTTATAAATCAAACTAAAAATCATAGTGAGGTGTTAAAAAAGGAAAAAATAGTAACGAAAGTGACACAACATGTCGATTAGAACTTGAGATATTTCAAAATTATAGTTAACTATTGACTATTGACTTGGTACAAAAAAAAATCATCCGAATATATAACTGAAATATAATAGAAGAGAGAAAAGGTGAACATATTAAGAAGATTCCATGGGAACTCTTCAAAATTTTCGGTTTTCACTTTTATTCACATTGCATTTAATGAAATTTCCAACATATATATTATATAAAATTAATCATGTTTCACATTTTTAGACTTTTGAAATCCATATGGGCTTCAGTTTTTGAAATTCAAGATGCCCAATTTCCAAATAATTAATGATCTCTTGAAAATGATTCTGAGAATCGTTGTGATATCGATTACAAGTGCGTTATTAATGATGACCGAATTAAAGCCGACGTATCCACGATTCCTGCCACAAGCAGTTGCAAGTCAAGTGGTTGTTCTTGTGGCAAGAAGCAGAGACCTGTTGCAACGGAGGGGGGAATAAGCGGGGAAGAGGGACAGTTGATATTGCAGCTGCTGTTCCTCATGGAATGTAATAAATCCCAAGCACATGGTAATCGGAGTCCGAGCATTATGAGCGAGGGGGTCAAGAAAGGCGGAGAGGGGGTGGAGGGGGGGGCTAATGGTAGCGCAGTAATTCAACGCTTGCAAGTGGCCAAAGTAGATGGCTTAATTAGTGGGCGGCAGGGCGTGAGTATCGCATTACTTGCCCCTCCCCCCTCCCCCCCCTCTCTACACAACACTCGCAGCCAGTGTCCCAGTCCCACCCTCTGATTTGTACCCCTACTCAACTGACATGCTAATGATGTGCACCCTCCGCCAAATAGCTTAAATGGATTCCAGGGCCGTGCTACAAAGGGAGGAGAGTCCTTGTTGTCCTTGCTCGCATCCTGAGCAAAGTTTCACGCTAAAAAGCGCCGTAAAATAGCTGACAACATTTATTTTTAAGTTGCAAATTTGCCATGTTGCAAGTTCAGTTGATGCAGCATGTTGCATGCACTTTAAAACAGCCACAAGCGACTTGCTACTTGCCACTGGCGACGTTCCTTTGTCGTTGCCAATTTTTTACACTCTAACAGACGATAGTGAATTGGCTTTAACAAAATGAGTAACGATTTCCAAAATCGATGCAACTACTTAAATAAAAAATGTATTTTGAAAATTTCATTTAGTTTATTAATTACTTTAAACTTAATATGTATTCATAAGTTTTTCTGATCTTTTAAAATCACAAAACAATTTAATTTTCTATCTGAACATTTACTTAAAAAAATGTTTTCTTTTGAAAATTGTATTTAGTTTATCAACCAAATCTTACCAAATCTTTAATTTCAAATTTAACTTATCATGTGTACAGAACAGTTTCCAATTTAACATTTATTTTTACGAACTTTTTTTAAAATCTAAAAAATTTTCACAAGTAATCTTCTTTTTTAATAACACAATATTATTCATTTATTCTTAGATCTTCTAATTTTATTGTAATTTTCATGATGTTTCGTCAAAGGGTTTTGCTGTTGACTTTCAGAGAAATATAAAAGAAACACTATCTTATAATTAAGATGTTTTCTCTTAAAGAAGAGCAAAATCCTCTGCATTATTGTCTTCAAAAAGGTTTATACAACATAATTGTAGACAAAAAATGTGTCAAAATTTTTTTAAAATATAGAAAATATCTTCATTGTAAGATGATTTTTATATTTTTCTTATATTATTGTCTGGTTTAAAAAATAATAATGCATGTTCTTGATTTCAAATCTGATCTTTTTGAATCAGTCGAAATGAATTAAATAAAAGAAGGGTGTCCCATCTTCGGCGTGTCGGAAATAACTCATTTTTCTACACTTATTATTGCGAATTTCCATTTTTTGGCAAATGTTGCCGTCGAACTCAAGTTGCAAGTGGCCTCCCGTGGCATTGACTAGCGCCACGATGACTCTGCAGCGTGCAACAAAACAATAAAAAAGAAAAGAAAAGAAACTAAATTGGAAAAAAACATCGCGATTTTCTTAACTGAAATTAGTTCAGCCAAAAGCCAATTTCGAGGAGGGCGACAGAATTGATTATGGCCAATGCCAATTGAATTGTGGCAACGGCGCCAAAGTTGCAGTAGAAACGTTGCCACAACTCGTTGCCGCAAATCGTTGCAGACACCTAACAATAAGTGCAAGTAAGTGTGTGTGGCATGCAAGTCATGTTTGATACGGCAAACGCAGGACGACGTCAATTTTTGTTAGCCAAGTTTAGGAGCAAAAACAAAAGTCATAAAATCGCCAAGATATAGAAAATATGATGACTCCCCGCAAAAAGGAGGGAATAACACAAACAATGGCAAATCAAAATTTATGGCAAACAATTAAATGGGCAAGAGGCAATGGTTAGGGGATGGGAGGGGAGGCGGAAGAGTTTGATAATCTTCAGCTTGCTACTGTGACTGGAATTGACTGGAATCTCTTCGAATTGAATGGCAGGAAATGGTATGTCCAGGCAGACTTTCAACATCCAACATGCGGCATGCGGAATGCAGCATGCAGCGAGCGGAAACATAACGGGAAATTGCAACAAATAGTTGGCACTCAAATTATTGTCGCACTCAAGTTTCAGACTTGCAGCTCAATTGGGGGCATTCTGACAGAGACGGCAGATAGAGAAGGAAGAAGAGAAGAAAAGGGATGGAAGGGTCAGGGAGAGAAAGAAGGAGAGGGAAAGGGAGGACCTTTCTACCTTCTACTGTAAGAGTGTTCCTGAAATATCGATAAACTCGTGCTATAAGTACTCTAAAATTCCAATATATCATAATATTAGTTCTCAATTTTCATATATTTGTCATCTCAAATTTCCAGCTACTTTTTGGGTTCTAAAATTTGAAGATTCCAATATATTTACTTTGATTTTTCTTCGCTTATTGATTATATTATGAAGATTTAGGAAAACAACAAAAATTATGTATGTGTTTATCCAGTTTAAATATGAGTCTGAAATAATACGTAATGTCTTTCAACTGCACAAAGAACAAGAAATACATTTTCCAATGTAGGTATACTTAAAAATAACTAAGGGAATCTAAGTAATAGGCTGAGTAACCAGTTAAATATTAGAGAAATTTTAGTGATTCCAGGATTTAACTTTAATGCAGACATTTGAAATTTATAGAAATAATAGAAAAGTTTAAAAAGGAATATAATGTGGAAAAGAAATATTCAATGTTCCTCATTATATTCACTTTTAAATTGAGCTCAGTGAATGCAATGGAACTGCGAGTATTTCGAAATGTTCTACAAATTGTGTGTCATCTTTGGGCGGGATAAACCACAAATCCACTCAATCATCACTGGGGATTACAACCAATTCAGTATTTTATTTTAGTCTTTTTTCGTGCACATTTTTTTTTTTTCTTGATATGTTGAAAAGAATGTCAAAGTTGTTTTCTATTTCAAGTGGAAGCAAGGAAAAAGCCAATTCAATGGCCAATATGTATATATTCTATTGCCATTGCCAATTATCTCAAGTTTAGCTTTATTTTTTTCACTCTCTCTCTCTCTTTGCCTCTCTCTGTCTCTGTTTTTTTTTCAGCTTGCCTTTGGGCATTGAGAAACATTCAGAAATATTCGTGTCCATTCATCTGAGTCGACTTCACGGTCGCTTTTTGTTTGTCAGTCTTTTAATTTGTTGCGATTTTTGCACGCTCGCATGACTCTATCCCTCTCTCCCCCTCTCTCCCTCCCCATCCCCTATGCACACGCACCATTTCGGAGGTATGTGTGGGGGATTAGGGGTCGTGCCACGCCTTCATTATGGCGCCTCTGTTGGCCGACTTTACGCTCGACTTAATTTGTTTACTGTTGGTTTCGCTGGCCTTTGCCGTCGCGTCGTCGACTCTGCGCGCCAAATCAAAAATAATGGATGCCTCCCAGTACCGTTAACCCAAAAAGCATCCCCCAACCTCTAAATATCCACCCTACAACCCAACACTCTGCTTTCTGCATATTGAGTTCGGTTTCGCTTTGCTAGTGTCGCATATTTGAGCTGTTGCAATATTTATAAAGCCCGAAACCGGCCTCGGTACGGCCCTACACTAGCCCTACACTACGCGGACACCACCCTTTTACTGCGTGTGTGTGTGTGCGTGCTTTTCACATTTGTTTTTATGACACTGGCGACCTGACCTGCATATGCTGACCATTTAACCGCTCTCGACCACTTTGTCTGCCTCTTTTGGTCCTCTCATCCTACTCATCCCTTCGCACTCGCATCGCTCGCCGCTGTCTCACCCCCTTTTTGGGTCTCTGCTCCTAATGAATTGCAAGGACGGTGCGATTGTACATTTTGGGGCACTGACATTGTATTGTGTCCGTTTTTATCTTTAATTGTGCGTTAATAGCGTAAACATTTCCCCAGCATTGTTTTTTTTACGCGTTCTCTTCCGCTTCCTGCCTGCAACGTTCCCCTCCTTAGTGTCAGTGTCCTCTCGTAATTGCGAGCCTCATAAAAAATGGGTCCTTGGTGCGCATTTGGCATGCATTAAGCCCCATCCTGCGATGTTCAACCTTCCCCCTTTTACTTGTTTCCCCTCTTTCACTATCCCTTAACTTTTGTGGCTCATCCTTTGGCCTTGGCTTTTGCATTGAATGCTCTCGGCGTCACTGATTGTTGTTTTAACGCAAAAATATCACAAACTTGCGGGTTGTTCATGCAGCTGAAAGGGAAAAGAGAAGCGAAAAGAGCGAAGGCGACGGGAAATGAACGATTGGTGCAAGTGAGAAGCATGTGCATCCTCTCTCTCTCTCTCTCCCTCTGTCTCTCTCTTTTTACTCTCATAATGTTTGGACACATATTGGCTTCTCTTTACTTTTTACTTCTCATTACGCTTCTCGCATCTTCGCATTAATTTTGCTCCTTTTTTCGCGTCATTTTTTAAATCTAATTTTTGTATTTTTCTTCTTACTTTGATCCAATTATATTTTTTTTTTTTTTTTTTTATTTTTTTCTCCTGCTTATTTTGCTTCTTACTTTGGCGTTTGCTTCTCGTTTCGTCTGCTTCTAATTCTCTAATTGCATCAGTTCTTGTTTGTTCTGATATAACTCTCTTAAAACTTTTCGGAATTTCTTCCATTCCTTTAATGCATTATCAGTTCAACTTCTCTACTTTAGTTTTAACTTTATTTTTGTTAAATTCGTGTTTAATTCCTATTTAAAGTATTTTTACTTCTCGCATAGAATCTCGTTTCTCGCACTTGGTTTCAAATTTCATTCGATAAGTTTTTGTTCTGGAATTTCCAATTTGATTTGCAGACTCAAGCTTATCTCAATATTTTCTTAGTGCTGAATGTTATAAGCTCAATCAGTTTTTTGTCACTTTGCTTCTCATTTTTCTCAATTTCTCTTGATTTATAGCTCGCTTTTCACGACCACTTGCAGCTCCGTCTTGTCACAGGGCAATCAATCAAGCAACCGTTATATTTTCATGGAGTTACACTTCGTTATATTAACAGTTATTTGCTTGAGAAGCTTCCCCACGCAAAAGCCTGACAGAGTGAGATTTTATTTTGTGCATAATCTCGAAAGTGAGTGCCCAAATGCACTGACTGGCTAATATGCTGGCTAAAAGGCTTAGCCAACTTCTTCTTCTGCCTTTAGCTGCTACACTGCATTATCTCTGACTGACTGACTGACTGGCTGACTGACTGACTGACTGAATGAATAACTGACTGAGTCGCTGACTGTCATCAATTTGTGATATTTCTTTGGCATTTTGCTTAAAGCGAAACCAAGCAACAAACCACAAACCAGAACCAGACCAGAAGCAGATGATGATGATAATGCTGATGATGATGATGATGAAGAGTAAGAGAGGATACAAGAATGTAGAAGAAGAAACGTTGAGCACGAAATGCAACCAAGTTGACAAGTACTTGAGTGCGCATTAGTTGTAATGGTAAACAGCTATCTACAACGAGTATCTTTCCCTGCTTCTTGCTCCTCTTCCTGCCTCTCTTTCATCCCTTCCTACAATTCGTGCCTTGCCTAAATCAGGCAACAAAAGCAGTCAACAGGCAGCCCCATTGTACCCGCTACCAAAAAGTCTGCAAAGAGTTGTTTAATATTGTCGAAATGCATGTACTTAATTTATTTATTATGACACATAACGAGAATTACAATATGATAATTAACTGGGTTTGAATCCTAATCTGACATTTATATTAAAATAAAATGAAAGTTGTCTTAGAACAAACTTAACAAATAGTTTATTATTGTTGACATCTTGTCCTGTGTAAAAATTAAAGACTTATAGTAGAAATAAATAACGATCTGATTCTTTTTAGTTTACACTTTACATTTTCACAGAAAACATAACTCCGAAACTCAATAATATAGTTATATAATATAAATATTCGAGAAAAGCACTCAACTTTAAAAAGAAAAGTAGCGCAATTTAATCTATTTAATAGAAATCTTACAGAAAAATGAGAATAATCTTGTTTATCAGTTCAAATATCAAATAAATCATACCTACATCATGAAAACCTTGATGTGTAGTGAAAATAATTGAAATATTGTTAACACAGCTCTACATTTTGTTAATATATTTGTTATATTTTATTATTTTATGGATAATGAGTATCCCACGGTTGAGATCACTCAAGTGTAGGGCTTTAACTTGTGTTTGCTATCTGCATTTGCACTTTTTGTGGTTGACATCCTTAACATTGAAGCATTTGTAACTGATTTGGACCGATTTGGAATCGTGCACGTGGTTTGAGCGCATCTCGATTCTCGTCATCTTGCTGAACTGCATAACCCTGGGCATGTACCAGCCCTGTGTGGACGATACCTGCCTGAAGCCGCGCTGCAGGATACTGCAGGTAAGTAACATAATATCTAGTTAAACCTTGCCGCTTCCTCTCTGCCCTCTTCCCACTGCCCTCTGTTCTCTGTTCTCTGTCAACGCTGGCATCACATTAACTGTCATTTATTTAAGCAATTTTTTGGCTCACTTCCTGTCTGCCTTTGCTGCTGATGACATCAAACAGGCACTTCGGCTCATTACGCAGCCAACGTACACGGTCTGAGGTGTAGACAACTGTGGGACAGGGCAGGGGGAAGGCGGGGGGCGGAGCCGTCAAGGCAATTACAGAGCGACAGTGTATAGAAAATGTGAAGCGCAACGTGCGAAAATGTTTGTAAATGATATGGAAGGCAGACATTTTGTCCGCAGCCAAGTGTAAAGACCAGAGACTGGGCCAAATTGGCAACAGGAAAATGACGACGAACAAGAAGAAGAGGAGAAGGAAGCAGAAGAAGCAGCTGGGGAGAAACATAAGAATGAGAACGACAAGGACATAAGTGTCGCCCAAATTGCTGAGAGTTGCTTGAGCATCGCCTCAACTGCTCTCCTCCTTTCGTTTTGTTCGGCAGCTACTACACTCTACAAAAATAAGACCAACTTCTATAATTTAACTCTCTTTACAGCATATATTTTTTTTTATTAAAATAAGACTGTTTAAAGACCAAATAACGTATACTTAGATACTAATTATCATACCAGACTAGAAAAAAAAATGTCAATTTAAAAATCTTCATATTTATTTTTCATAATTAGTTGACTATTTAAGAAAATGTATTCTGATTAGAAGAAATGTTTGTGTGTTTAAATATTGAAATTCAATGATTTCAACGCATTTTGTAGACCGAAATTCGTAGTCCTGGGACCTTGAAACCTTGGCTTGAGAAAATGGTTCTCTTTCTGGTTCTTTCAGTGTTGCCACAGTTATGTGTGCCACTATATGCATGAGGTCTTTCAGATGGTTTGCTCTGTGGCACTGTGGCACTGTGGGCGTACTCATGTTGTAGCAACACGTTGTGTTGGCTAAAGTGGACTTGGAACAGTTCATTTTGACAACTGTCATTTACACTTTTCTTTAAGCTCAGGCTGAGTTCCCACTTTCGACAGTCAGTTTAGTTTAACACTGATTGAAAGAGGGGGGAAGAGAACTTGAAATAAGAGTAGAAGAGCGAGAGAGGCCATGGAATTAGTTAAATGCGTTGGAAAAAGTGTTGGTAGATCATAGAAAAGCACTTTAAAAGTTAGTTGGAGTCGAAATAATGTGACCATGAAGGACACTCTTTAAATATGTATTAAATATAATTTATAATAGTTAATTTGACAGTATGATGATGCAATATCAGTTATGATAAGAATAAGTTGACCATTGAAAACCAGTTTAGGCATATAAAATAGTATAATTTAAAGTTAATTTCATTTTTAAAGTGACCATGAAGCACTTGTTATTTAAGTACTCGAGATAAACACGTGAAGAAGTGATAATTTATCACTGATAAAGTATCATAAGATCCAAAAATAAAGTAAACTTTTAAATGAAGTAACAATGAAGGACCAGTTGAAATATTAAACTGTAGGAAGATGAGTCTTACACGAAACTAAGTCAAATCAAACAGAAATAAAGTGAACATGGAGGCTTTAAGGGATTGCTTGAATATATTTAAATATTATATAATATACTTATTTTGAATTTCCTTAACTCGAATTAATTGCAAGTTGTTTTCTCACTGCTTCCCATAATTTGATTTAATCACACAGATCTTCGATGACATTATCTTTGCCTTCTTCGCCCTGGAGATGACCATCAAAATGGTTGCCATGGGAATGTGTGGCAAAAACACATATCTCGCCGATTCCTGGAACCGTTTGGACTTTTTCATAGTGCTCGCTGGACTTCTGGAGTATGTGATGCATGTGGAGAATCTGAATTTGACAGCGATAAGGACAATTCGAGTCCTGCGACCATTGAGAGCTATTAATCGCATACCCAGTAAGTTGGACACTTTAATTAAAATTCTAGCAATTTGTTTATCATACGAGTACAAACTCAATGACAAAAAAGGATGAAGAAAAAGAATAAATAAATATGGAATCTTATCTTACAAAAAAAAAGCAAATTCAGTTTAAAAATATTTAGGAAAAGTTTGTTTTTAAATGATTCCTAGTTTTGCTTTACTAATTTTGATTTCCAAATTGTTATTTGTATTATGTATTATTTTCTATATCTATATCTATGTGTTTATCTTGCAGGTATGCGCATCTTGGTGATGCTACTATTGGATACTCTGCCCATGCTGGGAAATGTCCTCCTGCTCTGCTTCTTTGTGTTCTTCATCTTTGGCATTATCGGAGTGCAGCTGTGGGAGGGAATCTTGAGACAGCGCTGCACACTGGAACGTCCTGATGGCATGATATATCCCATAACGTAAGTACAAGTGGGCGTGGTCTATATAGGGATTTATATATCGGGGGCAACGGACGATCCACTTTGAGGACAACGAGAATCTTACGAGAATGTCTGCAGGCGACATAAAAAAAAATTAATACTAAATTATATATAGATATATATAAATAATATATATAAGTTTTGGATACTTTGGTTTTCGTTTAATGCTTTTTTATATTTTTCTTGTATTTTGTTATTGAATTTTGGCTTTGATTTTTGATAGCTGCTTAGATCGTTATATTAAAGCTTTGAGCGTCCTACTCTTTGTCTCTCCCCCTCTCTCTCTCTCTCTTGCTCTGTATTTAAATATATATAACTTTCTATATCTCTCCCTCACCTCCCCCTCCGCTCACTCTCTTTCTATCTGGGCTGCCTGGCTGCTGATTGATATATATATATTTATATATATACATATATATATAATATTTATTTTATTTTTGCTTTATGGCTTTGCTTTTGGTTTTTGACCAATGCCACAATGTGACAACTTACTGTCTTACACTCCAGCACACACAGACACACACACACACTACACACACAACTACAGAATTTACTGCTGCCAATTTGCATAGCAAATTCCATGGCTGTCCGTTAATTTGATGAAGTTGCATCTCATTCTTCGGCAACGATGTGAGAACAACTCATGTCACCATGACAAGTGAACATGGGAGACAGCGTCTAATTTAGTTACGCTTCATATACATATGTTAATCTTCGCACAACGTTTTCCAAAAAGATTTAAACTCAAAAAATAGAACTGTTAGCTGTATATGGTACATAAAGTGACCATGGAGGACAGTTGTTAACTTTGGAATGCTCACTTTTGCTGTGCTATAGTTTCTTAAAAACGATTGCGGGCAAACATACAAATTATATTAAGAGAAATACAAGAAATTCTATTCCATTATAAACTCTGTAATTGAGCAGTATGACGTGCTTATTAAAGAGACAATGGATGACATGAGCAGTCGGTTCTTTGAAGCAAAATGCTTCCATTTTCACTTGAAATATACCGAAATGGTAACACAGCTGACTGAAGATTTAAAGTGACCATGGGGAATAAATATACACGACTTTAGAACTATCTTTCATATATGTGCCTTTTTAAATAAAGTAATCAACATGTTCCTCTTCTTGCACTTGAAGTGCATTCTTAATTTGATAAAAATATACTGTTGACTTGAAGTGACAATGGAGGACAAATGAATGCGCTTTATCGCGTGCGTCTATTAATGGCATTTGAAAAGACAGATTTGACAGCTGATTTCAACTGACAATGGAGGACAAGGAGCACAGGGAATGTAAAAGTTCACTCTCTATTACCATTTTGTGGCCAAAGATTTTTCAGCTTTGGCCAACAATCATTTATCATGGTCAGCTGCCTGTCTGTCCATCTGTCAATGACGTCAGAAACGTCTGAAACAGCAGCAGAATCACAAACACACTCACACACAAACACACACACACATAAACACACACACACGCACACTTAAACTAAGTGCCCCTTAAAAGTAGGCAACATCAATTTTTGATATTTTACAATGCTCACGCAGATTATTATTATTTTGTGTTATCGTTAATCGATTGTTTTGCATGCACGCAAACTGTACATAATCCAATTGAACCATTTCTCATTTTCGCATTTGCCGGAAAATAGGCCACACTTTTAGGTGTTAATTTTACGCCGGATTTTTCCTGCTCATTTGCATAATAATTGTAAATAATTCTCGACGGCAATGCAAATTTTAATGGTCCACCAATATTTTTTATAGCATTTCCGATTGCTGCATTAAATTTTTGTTTGTTTCGCTCTTACTTGCTCTAAGTCTGTCTCTCTCTCTCTCTTTCTTTCTGTATTACTGCTGTATTTTAATCGTTTATTTAAATGGGCAGCACTTTTAATGGTGTGCATTTCACAATGCTTGAAAAGAAAAGCAAAATAAAAATGCAACTTATTTTATTTTTGCTGTCAAAATGCTTTTTTTATATTTGTTATCGATTTTAGAGAGCAGTTTAGAGGCTGTACATAATAAAAATAATATTATATGTACGTCGACTTCCCGTGATAAGCCCATTAAATTGTACTAACATGCATTTTTGACCATTTCAATCGTATATTACGTATACGAGATGTCTGCCCAAGTAATGTATACATTTTCTGTCTGTCCGAGCTTATTAAAGTAAGATTAATGCAAATTAATTTTGTTGCTAGCCAAATTGCAAGCTGATTTCGATGTTATCGAAACAAAGCAATATCCCAGAGTTGTCATAGCATTGAAATATCAACATTTAAATTCTCATATGCAAAATTTGGTGATTTTTCGAGTTCATAAATTTTTTGTAAAACCTCAAAAAATCCAGACTATAGGGTATCCGACCAACGGTTACTCCCACCAAGAGGCGTCGAGTTGTCTTTATACATTTTTGATTTTCATGTAATTGCATTAATTGCAAGTTTACTTTTTTGTAACACACGCACACACACACTAACACCCTCTCACACACACACACACACAGACACATTCATACAATGGCACACCTGTGAGCTTGATTACAGCTATGTGCAACATATGTGTTAACAGCAACATCGACAACCAGAACAACAACTCGCAAATCACGATTCATTCGCCCGTTTAGCAATATTTTAATAAAAAGGGCAGACGAGGTTTCTCTCTCTCTCTCCCTTTCTCTTACTTTTCGCTCCTTCCATTATGATTTTTTATAAAATGCAGACAACAGACCAATAACAACAACAACAAGAACAACAACAACTTACAGCAACAACAACATGATTACAAACAAATATATGTAACAACAATTTATACTGCATATTTATATGTATGAAAAACACTCTTTTCCAGTTTTCAACAACATTTTTGATATACTTTTCTTACTATTATTATTATTATTTTTAGTTTTTATTTGTTTTCTGTTGTAGCTGAAAAACAAACCGAAAAACGATTAGGAAAACTAACAATTCAATTGATAAATTGGCAGCCAAGTGAAAGATGATATAAAAAATGCTCAAAACATACTCCAAAAATACTCAAATTTCCCTTCAAACTATTTTCAGTTATTGTTTTCCGTATTGTTCTAAGTTTTCACATTTTTATTTACTCTTTTCCTCATTTACTGCAAATTGCAATTGCAATGTGCAAATGAATATACAAAAAAAAAAAAAAAAAAAATACATAAATAGAAAAAAATATACCAAACCAAACCAAAACAAAAATCATACCGCGAACAAATTTTTTGTTTACAGGGGACTACCTGAAGTGTACAGAGTTCGAGTCCGTGTTAACTCGTAAGATAAAATGATTTATTTTCCCCCCTCTTAAATACTCTACCCTTTACCAACACAAAAAAACAAAAACAAATATTTAAAAATACCTAAAAATGAATACCAAACAAAATACTAAAAGAAAATTTTGCCTAACAAAACACCAAAAAATAAAAACACACTCAGAAAATACACAAAAATGAACCTTAGTCGTCTTCTAGCTCTCTCTCTCTCTATCTCTCTCTCGCTCCCTTAGCGTATTCTCTTTGTCGCTCTATCTCTTACGCTCTCTTTCTCCCTCTCTCTGTCTACTAATACGTAAGCTAGCGGCCTCCCGCTCGCTAATCCCCAGCGATATTTAATATCATCGCCAGCACTAAACTCCTATTAATTATTTATCTTCCGTCTATCACGTTCCCTTTACTCAGCGCTGGCCGCTCTCTCTCTCTCTATCTCTCTCGCTCGCTCTCTCTCTCTATTTCGCTTTCACACACTATCTATATATTTTCCTGATCTGCCTTTTTATAGCTGCCCTTACACTCTGCTCAATTATCAATGTTTATATGTAAACTTAATCCAAGTTAACAAATTGAATCTCTCTCTCTATCTGTCGTACACTTAATAAGTAATATTTGCAGATATATGAAATATACTAAAACTTAAATACTTACTAAAAACTTTAAATACTACATTTATATCTAAATATACTTATACTATATATAGACTATATAAACTAGATCTTAAATAAACCAACAGCAACAACAAAAACAAACAAATATAGTTCACTTTAAACTTGTGCTGCACAACACCACTTAACACGTTATGCAACACTGAATATGCAATCAAAATGCAATTCATACACAAATTCACATAAAAAGGCTGATGTCAGCGGGAATAAAACCATTTTAAACTGAGAAATCAGAAAAGATCTGATGCGAACCTTTCATAATAAAAAATATTATATATTTATTAAACTATAATTTTATAATAATTTTATTTTGGCTTGCAACAATTGAGAAACCAAAAGCTTAACAAAATTTAAAATCAACTACGAAAATAGATTTTTATAGTTGATTTTGGAAAATTAATAAATATCAATTAAATGTTTCTTAATCTTTCAAACATTTCGAGAACAAAAATGATATCTTATTTTATAACCCAAACTATTAATCGGAATATTTTTAAAAACACCGATCCACTTCCAATAATATTTAAAAAAAGTTGCAAATTATGCGCATTTTAATTTTAAGCAACTACTTGAGACATTAAATGAAATATAGGTAATATTAAAAATTCAAACTATTTTGAACAATCGATTTTATTAAAACCAAAATTAAATTGGTTATATAATCAAGAAAAAAATAAAGAAAATGTAGACAATAAAAATATATTATTGTATGATTTTGATCTAAAGACCGACTCTTTAATTTTAAGTTTTGCTCTAGGGTTGGAAAATGTTGTTGGTTTGCAGCCTGCAACGTTTTCTCAACACACTTCCTGCGGTCACGAGGACATCAACCTGACACAACAAAACGAATTCAATGGTCTACCAAAAAACATTCGTGTAACACAAATACAGAAACACACACGCACACACACATTGGACAGCTGCTGCGATACTAGTTACTTGTAATGTTTATTTAGCTGATGTGTGTAGTCTCCCCAGTACCCCACAGTACCCCCCTGTACCTCCCGTACACCCAGTAACAAACACTTCCCTTCGTACGCTCGACCCTCGTATTCGTAAATGTTTTTAGCAACAGTTTTTCTCTACTCCATCCACTAGAAATATCTACACAAATGTGTTTCACATACTTTTACTTTATTTTTCTTATTTGCATTTTGATAGTTTTTGAGACTTGTTAAAATGTTTTTGTATTTGTAAGTGTGTGTGTGTGTGTGCGTCTGTGTTTCTCTTGATCTTTCCTTTTAGCACTGTTGGAGAAGTTATAAATTTATTCACCAGTGAAATCATCAAAGCAGCAAGTTGTTTATTAGCAGCAGTTGTTCATGGTCTTTAATGATTTCACCAGAGATTTCACTAGTGACTTCAATAGTGATCACAGCAGTGAAATCATCAGTGCCGCAAAATAAGCAACAAATTGTACCTTTTTTTTTTTTTTGGTATGTTATGAATGTTGCTGAATTCATTGGTGATTGGTAATGCAGAAGGTGTGGACTGGTTACCGCCAATACAGTCCCCATATTGAATTCACCAATGGTGGTGAGTGGTGACCAGTGAGCTCGTCGGTGAGCCGTACTCGAGGGTTTCTATTATTTTGCAAATTTTTGTTGTGATTCAGTTTTTTCCTTTTTTTTATAAATTCATTTTTTTGGTTCCAATAATGGCGCCAAAGATGGGCACAATTCTCAAAAAGCACAACAATTAGCCGCAACACACACACATAGACAACAAGGAGACACAGACAGGCACACACACACACACACACCTACATACGTATGTAGTTTTAATATACTTACAAATATCGCAAATTTATAGCAAATATTCAAATAGAAAAAAAATATTTTAGCTCAAGTAGTTTCCTGTCAAGTAAATTTATTATGTTTGGTTATACACACACACACACACACAATTTGACACACACACACACACACACAGCAGCACCGCAATTCCCAGTTTGCCTTATGTATGTGTGTGTGTGTATTCTCTTGTAAGCTCAACTCTTTTTACAGGAAAAACCATCAGTTTCTATTGCAAAGGTATTTAAAGCTGCCCGCCCCATGTTCCACAATCCACAATCCACAAAAAAAGATGAAAAACAAACTAAAAAAAATACCCAACAAGTTCCCAGTCCATGTTCCACGTTCCACGTTCCACAGCTAACCAAAAGTGGAAGCTACAACAATAATCAGAATTAAACCCGCATTACATACTCCACACACATACTTACACACACACACACATTTACACACACACACAAATCGCAGCTTCATAAAAAGTTTAGCATACTTTTAAGCGCGCGAATTGTTGAAAGAGTTTTTGTCTTTTATTTTAAAAATTTTACTTTATTTTTTTTTATTTTTTCTTTCTTTTCTGTTGGTTTTTTCACCGGTGCGCGCACGTGCATATTAAACACATTTTATTGTCACACACACACTCACACACACACACATTTGCGTTGACATTTTTGTGGTGCCCCGCCCCTCCTCGGGCCCTACCGCCCCGCAAAGCGACTCCGGTGTTTATTTTGTGGCAAGGTTTTTCCGCGTTACGCGTTTAATTTGAATTGTTTTGCCTGCTGCTTCTTCTTCTGCTTCTTCATCTCTGCAGCTGCTGCGTTTTTTACTTTCCTTTCGCTTTTTTTATTATCTGCTTAATTTTATTTTTGCTTTGTTGTTTATTCGTCTTAATTTTCCAAGTATTACGGCTTAATTTCGTGGCTGTTTGCTATTTAAGTGTGCACACACCTTTTTTTAACGAGTATGTGTTACGCTTTTCGGCGGCTTAGTCGCCATTTTGTCTTCTCTCTCGCTTACTAGGTTTCTTGCTCTCTCTCTCTGTCAGTCTCTCTCTCTTTCTCTGTCTCTCTTTCGCACTCGCCTTGGTGTGTGTTTTAGATGAGTGCATTAATGGTGATGTCTGCTGTGATATGAAAGCTCGCTGATATAGTTAAAGCTTTCTTTTCACTCCCTTTTCTCTCTCTCTCTCTCTCTCTCTCTTTCTCTATGTACATATAACTGTGACACTCTCCTATGCATTCTTCTTTCACTCGCTGAGGATTTGAAATTTATGATCTTATTGAAAGCTTTAAGCTTGCGATCAATTAATTCACAAACGTGATGATCTAGCCTCTCACTGAAAGCTTACTTCAAGCTCACTGTTCCACGCGCTCAAAAACAAAGCACTTATCCAGTTTTTTAAGCTTTTGCTTTCTATGCACAAAAGCTCAGAACATTTCAGATTACATTTCAAGCTCAAAGTATTTGTTACTAACAAACTAACACACATACAATCTAAAATCTTTGCTATAATCACGAGACAAAGCTCAAAGCTTGACATATATCACTATGTAACGGTTTAAGCGAGATCTATATCACTCGTCCAAGCTCAAAGCTTTACATTGTCAAATATCACTTTTTTAAGCTTAAAGCCTATTTTATGCCACTAATGTCATGAATGAAATACGAAAGCCTTATTTCTATCACACTGAACCTCTGTCTCTTTCCAGCTCAAAGCTTTGCTTTTGTCACTTTCGCAAATTAAAAGCTTGCCGTCTGTCGCGCTCTGTTTTTCTTTCGCTCTAAAGCTCACTCTCAATAACTCACTCTCTCTCTCTGTTGTTCACTATACTTCATTCTCTCACTCTCTCGCTCACTCTTTTGTATTGGATATGCATTGGAATATCGTGTCTCACTCAGTCACATTAGTCTACTGATTGGCAGTCTATTTTTTATCACATTCTCTCTCTCACTCACTCGTTCTTTCTCTGTCTAATCGGTGGTTTGATCGCAAAATGTGACAGAAATTAGATAAAATTCAACTCAATACAAAATTAAGCACCAAAAGTTTCTCATTAAATAAAAAACAATGACAAACAAAATTATTTCTCACAATTCAATTCACCGTACTCTCGCTCTTCCTCTCTCTCTCTCTTTTACTCTCTCAATCTCTATCTATCTCAAATTGTATGTAAATGTTACAATAATCGTACGCATAATGACATTTACTCTACGTATAAATATTATATGATATCTACTGAATATGAATATTGTTAATTTTTAAAAAACTCTTTTTGTGCTCTCTCTCTTTCTCTCTTTCTCCTTCTCTTGTTCTCATACACACTGTGTTTCCCCAACTTATGCTGTCTGTCTATTTCTCTGTCTGTCTGTCTGATCTATCCTTGATTTTTAATCAAACGCATCCCGCAAAACATTCAATTCTCGAACGTATTGTGTTGAAAATCGCAGCCTCTCGCAGTATTATGAATTCTCCAAGGATCAAGACTACATATGCTCAACGCCCGAGGATTCGGGCATGCATCTGTGCGGAAATTTTCCACCCTATCGAATCGGCTCCCTCGTTTGCAGCGGTAAGTGACGAATAGCTTAACTCCCGATCCCATTACTGAAAAGAAATCAACTTCGAAAATCAAGAACAAACATCTACATAATTTATTCTTGGACTAAGACCATTTTATGACCAAATTACTTATACCAAAAATATTATAGTAATACAAAAAAGTAGAAGTTATGATTATAAGCATAAAAATCTTAAATGACTGGAAAAAAAATTAAAATTTCCACTTTAGTTTGAAAAATAAATACACGGATTCGAATCCCACTCTTGCCAAGGAAAACGTATTAGAATAGAAATACTTAAACAAATATAAAGCCAGAAAATATCGTTAATATAAAAACAAAAAAACAAATACAATATTCCAAATTTAAATTCTTCCTTGTATTGGAATTGAAGAACATTTATTCTTACACTGTAATTCGTGGTTCTCAAATTATAACAAAATGTAATCAAAATGAAGATGTTTGGATTAACTTTCAGAATTTTATGTCCTCGACGCATTTCAAGAACAAAATTCTTGTGTACTAACTCAATTCAAAAACCCAAACTTTGCTCACTTCTCAAGCTAAATGAAGTGCAAACGGCGCGTGTTAATCAAATTTTAATGGTACTTTTAATTACTTTCGCGTGCTCCATGACTTTAGAACTTATCAAGTGACCCCCATAATTTCCCACCTTAAGTTTCTACAGCTTTTTTGTCGCTCTCTCTCTCTCTCTCTCTCTCTGTCTATCTATATCAGAGTTTAAAATACAGTGCAGCTTGCTCATCTCGAATTATAAGTGAGCTTTATTAAATAGAAAAATCAACATATGGACACTATTTATACAAGTTTTTTATTATACATAACAAGAGCAGTAGACTGACTTATCGATATATTATCAAACCAGTCAACAACAATTATCAACAATTTTGTATATTATATCGATAATTTATGTAATCGTAAAATCGAGAGGCCAAAAAGTTGATAGACTTAAGAAATGTTCTATATAGATATCTAATAAAAAGTATCAAAATAATCGATATGAAAGCTGATTTGTGAAAGCACAGCTTTAACTAAATTAGAGTATAGTTATTTGCATTCGCTTTTAATGTTACTTACTTTCTCGAGTAATATTTATTATATTCAATAAATAATAATGATAGAAAATATCGAAAATCTGTAAATTAATTTCTTAGTCTAGTCCCAAAAGATTCACGAATATTCGAGAGAGTTGAGTAGTAAATTGTAATTAATTAATTGGTGCACGTTAGTGAGGCAGGACTGTAACTATCTAAACTAATTCAATCTCTTTCGCAGAGGAGGCCAAGCTACTCGACCTGAACGAGCCGACGAACACGTCGTGCGTGAATTGGAATCAGTATTACACGACCTGTCGACAGAGTGGCGAGAATCCTTTTCAGGGCACAATATCCTTCGACAATATTGGCATGGCCTGGGTGGCCATATTCCTGGTAAGTATCCCAATCCGAATCGCATTCGCAGTTTACCAATTAGCCGGACAACTTTTTGTTAAACAAATAACAATGACAACAAATTGACACAGACGACTCAACTCAACGCAACTGAACTCAACTCATGCTTGCCCCTTGGCTGTTGCTGTTGCCCCTTTGAACCCGTTGCCACATTGCCACGTTGCCAGTCGAGAAACAGTGACAGTGACAGTGACAAAGTTGCATGTTAATTTGCTGCTCAGCTGCTGTCAACTGCGGTGGCATCTGCCACTTTTGGCATCGCTTTCATTAAAACAACAACTAGAAACAAACAGCTGCCAATTTGCATAGGGCAGTAGATTCTGACAGCACTTTCTGCCACCCTCTGGTCACATTCCCTTGCTCCACTTATGGACACTGGGCGTATGCGCAATATCGGGCATTAGTCTGTGACATGTCGCCTGCAGCTTGTTGTGCCAAACAAACTTATTGATTGATTTATTCACTTAACAAATTAAAGAATTACTCTCAAATTTGCAGCTTCATTTCATTGACATGGCGGCGAAAAGAAACGATAGAGATAGGACTAGGGATAGGGACGGAGACAGAGACAGAGACAGAGATACTAGAGTCTCAGACAGGGAGATGAGTATCAATATGCAGAGATTTATTTATTGATTTATCGCCCTTATGATTTACTTAATTTAAATTTTATATTATTTTTTTACCCTACAATTTTTATTTAGTTATTAATTAGTTATTTATATAAAAATATATATAATTTGTGATTAATTTATTTATTTATTTATTATTTTATTTTATACATAAATTTATTTGTTCTGTGATTTATTTAAGTAATTTTTTAAATGTATTTACTATATTTTATTTAATTAATGTAGCTATTTATTTTTTTGTGATTCATTTAAGTTTGTTTATTATATTTTAATGCATATATGTATATTGATTTTATGTAAAAGTTAATTAAATTGAGATTGAATAAATATTATAAATAAAAATTTATAATATATAAATATATAAAATAACGAAAACATTTATAGATGAGAATAAATAATGCATATGCATCATCAGTTGATGATAGAGCACAAATGTGAATAAAAGATAAAAGATATGAATTTAGCTCAAATGCAGGTGCAGTAATTTATTTACCTACACATTTATGAATATAATGAAGCATACAGACGAAAATACAGACACAGTAATAGAAACAGATACAAGCATAAATTAATTACAGATGCAGAAATAGAGACGCAAATTTCGATTTAAATACATACGAGTATCATTGTTTCATGCACAGTTCAACTCGCTTTCTCCCTCTCTCTTACTTCATCTCTTACTTTACTCTTCACTGCCTTCACTGTCTTTACCTATATCTCTCCCTTTCTGCCTCACTTGTAACTGTCGACATATTGTGGTCGTCTTTGATTTCTGATTTTGATATGACCATTTATGTTGGCCTGTGGGCGGTTTAAACAAATGGGGCGTGGCAGGTCAAAGGCTGTGCAATTAAACACAAATCAAATACGCATTAAACCAGCTGCGACATAGACAGACAGACAGACACAACAGAGTCATAACTGCTGGACAAAGCAAAATATTACGCATACGTGCCGTGGTACGTTATATGTATTTGTTGACCTTTATTTCTGATTCGCCCGCTAATTACACAGCTAACATAGCTTTTGATTACATTCTCATTTAATGCTTTATGCTTTTCACTCTTTCTCTCGCAGGTCATCTCGCTGGAGGGCTGGACGGACATAATGTATTACGTGCAGGACGCGCACAGTTTCTGGGATTGGATCTACTTTGTTCTGCTGATTGTGGTAAGTATTGAATAGCACGACAAAACTCTCAGCTTTCATTTTGAGCATTCCCTGGAAAATACTGTGGTTTTTTCCTCTACCTTATGACACTTTTATTTGGCCTAAAAGTATGCTTAATGTTTACTTAGTTTATTATGGAAATGTTTATAAATAATAAATAACCTATAATTGTTTTATTTGGCCTAAAAAGATGATTAAGTTTCTCTTTAGCGTGGATGTATTTATAAAAAAAAATTGAATTGTTTTTATTATTCATAACACATAATAATCCACTATTAATTTAATTAATTATTTATTTTTTAATTATTGTTTGTTGTCCGTTTCAGGAGTATATTTCATATGCGTTACATCTTCCGTTAGAGTGATAAATTGAGCATATATAAAGTTGCATTTAAATAAGATACAAAAACTATATATTTTTTTAGATATAGCTGATTTTTTGATTAAATTTCTTTTCTTTTTCTTTCCAAAAATGACCAATTTCTTAATATTTAAAAATATAATTTAAACTACTTAAATTACTTAAATTAGTTTATTTCCCTTTAGTTGTTGTTTATAGGAAGAATTGGCACAGAGATTTACAAGTTGTCTTCCAAATGTTTTCATTTTGAAAACCTATTTTCTACTGCCAAATTTAATGCAAATTTAATAAAGACAGTATTTAAATTTCGTCTTTGTCCTATGGCATGAGTACACATTGCACTTTGCATTGTTTGCTTTGATTTACTTGGGAGGTTTGAGGCAAGTTCGGTTGCATGCTGCAGCAATTTGCCAATGTAAATAAGTAAATTACTTTTTCAACTGTAATCACACACAGCTGATTCCCCCCGCCAACTAGCAGTCGCAGCAGCAGCCGCATGATGCCACAGAAGTTTGTCCATTGAAAAGTGGCATGTTGACTATCTGCACTGACCATGCAACATGTTGCAATCTCAAGCTGTGTGTGTTGTCTTGCTGGCACTTCCAAGGTGCTGTCCTTGGACTAATTAAAAGGCTTATGCGCAAACAGAGACACAGACTCACTAAAACACACACACACTCTCACTCTCTCTCTCTCTCTCTCTTACACACACACAGGGGCACATGCGAGGGTAGCTTAAAAATTCCTTGACCTGAGTCAGAAAAGGTCACATATGTATGAAATTAAAGTTGTGTTGCATAGATTAATCGTTTAACTGTTTGACGATTAAGTTTTGCGCAATAATATAAATTAATAAACAATAATTTACTTTCACATTGTTTTTAAAAAAATTCTAAAATAAGTTTCATTTTCCGAATGTGTTTACACAAATCAAGAAAATCAATTTAGATATTTATAATATTTATTACAAAAATCAAAAATATAAATTATTATAGCAGCAAACAACTCAATATTTAATATTTTTAAACAAAGAAAAAAATTATTTCACTAATAATTAATATTCCTATAGTAAATACATTATTTATTTAAAGCAAAATAGAAAAATGATATAAAAATATAGTAATTATTATTACTACGTGATTATTGTTCAGATAACCAAGAAGTAATTATTTTAGCAATTATTAAGTTACTTAAATTTATGAAAGACAACTTGAATGTAATATAATAATTGCATTTTTCTATTCTTTTTTAATGTTTCATATTTAAGATGAAATTTCTGTTTTAACTAATATGTCGCTAGCGTTCGCTCACATTCTCTATCTCTATCTGTCTATCGCAATCTTGTTCTTTTACTACTCATTTGATGTGCAAAATGATTTTTCGCTATAGCCCAACAACAACGAACGAACGATGAGTAAAAACAACTTTTTATATGCAAATTGCTTGTGGTCTACTCTCCTCTCTCTCTCTCTCTCTCTCTCTCTCTCTCTCTCTCTCTTTCATTCTTCCTCTCTCTCTCCCTCGGTCCCCTGACTCCGCTTATTAATCCTTTGTCCCTGACACTGTATATTAGGGTGCATCAATCAGCAACAATCAATAGTAATAAAATTAATTCCCTGTCCCCGCTTTTTGAGTTGAAAATGTTATAATTTTTTTATTTCTTAGCATATTGTTTTAAGCATATCCCAAGTCTTTTTTGTCAGATTCAGAAGAAATAAGTATCAAAGCTTTTGTTATAAACAGGAGTTTCTGAATTTTCTAAAATTAAAGAACTAATTCTCAATAAAACATCCAAGAGCTAACAACGCAACTCAGTTATTAATTTTGGAATTTAATTTTGGAGTCACCATTTATTTTTTTGGGTAAGAAAAAGATCGATGCACCCTAAATTACATATTTATGTTCTGAGTACAAGTATTTTGTGCTCGGCGCACACAAATACTAAATTAGAAACATTTTTCACATTTGTAGTTGTTGCTCTTGTTGTTGAAATATGTTTTCAATTTAAAGTTGGCAAATTTGTTTTGCCAGAAAGCTATTAAAATGCAACAGCAGCTAATGGATGCTACATCCAATTGAGCGAGAGAGAGAGAGAGAATGAGAGTGTCAGAGATACAGAGAGTGAAAGAGATCAAAGTTGAGTTGAGCTAATTTTCAGCAAAATCCATTGAATGCAACGAGAACAAATCGAAAGTTTGCTCAACTACGCCACAAGCTGAGACTTCGACTAATTCAAGATTGTTGCATGTGGCATGTGGCACGTTGCACGTAGCATGCTGCCTGTTGCAAGCAACGCAGCTGCCTCAGCTTGTCATTTTGCCATTTTGCGTTAACGCCAATTGCAACGTAACTTTGCGCCTGCAATGTAAAAACTTTTCTCGACCCTGTACTACAAAATTTCAAGGGGTTTATCAAGTTTATCCCTTTAAAGTATATACAGCATGAATATCAAGTCAAATAAACAAAGATGTACATCTAAAAACACATAATATTATAATAAAATAAGTTTTCAAATATAAATTTATCACGAATCGGAAAAACAAGTATCAAACTGTTTTTTAAGGAAATCCGAAAATATTTGAAAAGTTATGACAGTTTGAATTTAATATTATGTATTAGGGTGCATCAAATTTTTTCACAATGGGAACCCAAATCAACGAAACGTTCTAAGATGTTTTTAATTTCATACGTTGATTTAATGTTGAATTAATCTTAGCAAGCTATGTTTGCAACAAAAGTTTTGATATGAATCTTTAAGGGATCGGGCTTAAAAATAAAATGGAATTGAAATTTATTTTATAAATATGATTTCCAGGTGAAATTTGGGTTACCATTTTTGAATTAATTTGAGCCAAGGTATTCTATTAAATTATTTGAATAAGCATAAGTAGTATAGTAGATTTTCTCCTATCTGTCTCTTCATCCGACCTTCTAGGAAACGTTAGGAAGTTAAACGAATAAAATTAATGTACAACATCGATTTCTCAAAAACATTATTTATTATTATTTTAATTTTAGGAGACATTTTAAGCGCATAACCATCCACAAGCTTTTGCTTATAAGCACATATAAATTGTAAACACATATCAATTATAATCACATATAGATACTTGTGATTATTATTATGCGTGTTTCTCAGACGTCGAGCAGACTGTCTGTCTATTTCCCAACCTTGATACGGAAAAGAATACTAAAGTTTTATTGCTTTTGTTTACACACATTTGTAGATTGGTTCGTTCTTCATGATCAACCTGTGCCTGGTCGTCATTGCCACTCAATTCTCGGAGACAAAGAAACGTGAAATGGAACGGATGCGGCAGGAGAGAGCACGTTATACATCCACCTCGACATTGGCGAGCAGTACAAACAACTCGGAGCCGGCAACGTGCTATGCGGAGATTGTCAAATATATAGCACATTTGTGGCGACGCTTCAAGAGACGAATGTTAAAGAAGTACAGATTATATAAGTATGCTGCTTGTCCTTTTGATTTCATTCAATTACGTTTTATGTTTACTTGTTTACTCCTTTACCCCCATACTCGTTTCACTCGTCTCGTCCCGCCTCGTCTCGTCTCGTCTCGTCTTGTCTCTGTCTTCTTCTTTCTCACATCAAAATCCCTTCCTTAGAAATTTGTACATTAAGTACTTAACAACCAAGTACCTCGTACTCGTACTTGTTATACATTTGCTTATGCTCTTCACATTAACTGCAACGGCTGCTGCCACAAAGGGCGACGCTTTTATTGGCATGCCACAGTAGGTGGCGCCACAGTCGCAACGCTCGTCATCTTTTGACTTTGAACACATCTTAAATTTATGGACTAATCCACGCACTAATCTTTCCAACTGAAAATTGCCTTAAAACCACAACTCGAATCGATGCTGACGTTTTTAGCAAAACAACAACAACGAATTTTAGCTTAGTTCTTGAGGGGCACGTGGTTTTATTTATCCCTTGATTACTTAAGAATCTTGCACCTACCAGGCAAACAAATTTGTTGGCTTCTCAGATTTATTATTCAAGTTGACGCATCTGAAGTCTCAGCTGCTTTATTCAAGTATCTGATCAACTACAGCACTTCAAAAAGATGGCAAAGGATTTATCAAAAAGGTGTTCTGAAGTGTTTTTTGAGAGATTTACTTGAATTTATAAATAGTTCGTCTATTGTGCTGTCAGTGAATTTCTATTGGTATATCTTCTTAGAATTAAATATATATATTTTAGGTCTACTTTAATGTGATTTCGTTCCTATAACTGAAGTCATTTGAAGAACTCGACAGCGATCTATTGTCTATCAATTGTTAGCTTCCCAAACCTGTAAAATTAACTTATCAAGTATACAAAATTCCAATTTCAGACTTATATTAAATATTTTCAAATAATTAGGGCTTCATAGCTATCCCATAATTATATTTTCAGTCATAAAATCTTAATAGGGTCTTTTCGAGGATTTTTGGGAATTCGTATATCAATGTCCTGCAATTGTTGTGTTTCAAATGTATATAGTATAAAATATCTTGATAGAAATTTTCTTAAGTTTTCCCCCCAAAAGTGATAATATCGATCGATCGATCGATCTACTAAATTAATCAAAATAATACAAGATTCTAAACTTAATTTGTTTCGTATTCTTCTGGTATTCTACAAGTTTCTGTATCCCAAGATTTTTTTAAAAATCTCTCCCTTTTAAACACTTGTTCTCAACATTATAAATATTCAGAAATTTGACTACCCTAACATTTATATATTTTTGAAGCTTTAAAGCAACATGATTTGGAAATAATATTGTTGTTTAATTATAAGTCAAATGAGCCTCAACTACTAAATTTTAATTAAAAATTTAATGGAGTTGAATTAGCTTTTTCAGCTCTGCAGCATGAACAGACAGTTTAAATCTCGCGCAATCGAAAAGCTTACCACATTTTGTGGCACGTTTCTTTCCGCTCTTTGCATTTTCTTCGTCCTTCAACCGGTTGAGGATTTAACTGTTTATTTTTCAGTTTGATTTATTAAAAATTCATTTAACATGCGTTCGTTTCTCATGTTTCGCGTTCGTGTTTTTTGGTTTCTGAATTTTTTTTCTTTATTTTACTCTATTTTCTATTTGAGTTTTTCGCTTACAGTTGTCAACTTTTGGGTTTGCATTTTTTATGGCTTTTCTTTTCAATTATTTGCACTTGCATCTAGTCGTGTATTGTGTACTGTTACTGTGTATTGTTGTTGTTTTGAACATACAATATACAACATGTAACATTGCATATATACAAATAGTTTAGTTCTAGTTGTTTAGTCATGAATATCGATGTGAATATATGAATGTGAATTCGAATGCCATTTTCAAAAGGTTACTGCAGTCTAGGAAGTTTAGAAAAACTTTAGTTATATTTAGACTTGTCAGAATAGTTAGTTATTTAGGATCTCAGAAAAGTTTAGCGGAAATAGTTAGTTAATAGTTAAATTGCAGATAGCATGATTATCTTTTGCAGCTTGTGACTAAGTGGCATTTTAACATACAGATTAATACAAAATGGGAATTGTCAAATACAAAAATTTTTGTGTAGTCCAATTGATGTGTACATCTATAATTTTATAAATGTGCTTTCTATACGATTACCAGTAGCAATAAATCTCACTTTTAAAAATAATCAAGTCAGAAAAGAAAGTTGAATCTAACCTCTTAAAGCTTTAATGTGCTTTCAAAGTCTATTTTTCATTTTTAAATATACCTCTAAGCATGTATTTACTTATTAAACTCAAGCAATTTAGTTTCTAGAAGCTTTCAGGGATATTTGTGTACAACAATTAAATTAAAATATGTGCTTTGTAAATCCGCTGACTGCATTTGTATGTGCTTTCCAAGCTCTGTGATAAGCTTTTATACAGCTTTAAGTGTGTGAAATTATACCCAAACTTAAAATACATAAAGCTTTGCAGGGTCTTAAGTGAGACATTCTGCCTAAAGCTTTAATGTGCTTGCAAAGCTCTAAAGTCAGACAAAATCAGTTTGAAGTTTAATTGCAGTCAAAGTACGAGTAAACAGGAAATTAAGCAGATACCAAATGAGAAAGCTCATTAAAAGCACATAAGCAAAACAAATAGAACAGCTTTGCTTTGCTGAAGTCAGTGTTGTAGCAGTTAAAAGTTGCAATTTTGTTATTATGATTATGATCAGTATTATTTAACTCTTTGATTTATTAAATCTCATGATTAAATGTCACTTTAAGCCAGTGTCATTGGCGTGTGCTTTGTCGGAACATTTTTAAGCCTGTCGTCTGGAATGAGTCTCAGCTCGATTACAACACACAGAAATGCATAATTAATATTTGTAGCTCAGTGCTTATTATCCTGTCATGTACCAACCTAAACCGCCCCCCCCACCCTCTCCACCAACGGTCTATCCACCCTCTACCCTCGGTGCGATTCCATCCCCCCTCCTCTGGCGCTTTCAGCTATTTGAAATGCTAGGGAAATGTGTTAATTATTTTAATTTGTATTCGTCTTGTTGTGAGCCTCGTTTTTGTGCTGTGTGCTGTGTGGATGTTGTCGTTGTCGTTGTTTTTGCTTATTTGCGTTGTTCATTTGATTGAATTATGTAATTGTTGTCTAATTGTTAAGCACACACACACACACACACACACACACACACACGATAATTACACCAAAGAGACACGCTGTCCCTCTGCACGGTACACATATTTCACAGCCACCCACAGTCAAGGGCGTACGCAGATTTGAAAAGGGAGCCTCCCCCCATCCAGACAATCCATCAAAATTAGAATAAGTTCTTGAATAATTATGCAGAATTTGATAGCAAAGGGAAACTTTACGAATACTGTAATTACAGACAAAATTCAGCAGCAGAAATTTTAATATCTTGTATATAAAAAAAAAAAGAATATTCTGGTTATGCGTCTTCTAAAACGACTCTGGAATAAATATATCAATATATCAAAAAAAGTTATCAATTTTAAAACAATTGTCAAAAAAATGATCGAGAAGCAGTTGTCGATATTTCGTTATTTTTGAACATAACCATTTAAAAGCTTGCATTTTAAAACATTACTGAATAATCTCATCACATTCGACCTGAAATAAAATAACACTTTTCAAACGTTATATATATTTGTAAAATAGGAAATTTATATTTATTTGTGGGATTTCCAATTTTTTTACTTTAGAATTAAAGCCGAATTGGATGGAAATGTTTTCATTTTACAATTGAAGTCGAATTTGATAAAAATGTTTTTTAGTTTTCAATTAATGTTGAAATTGAAGGATATGTCTTTCCGGTATTTTCAAATTTGTCCTCATTTAGCATTTAATAACAAACATTTAAATCTATAGAGAGTTATCCGAAGGATTTGGTATAGATTATTATTAAAAAGATTAATATGTAATATATGGTTCTCAGCAGCAAAGATTAGAAGATGATTTTAATTAACTTAAAAAGCCTGCACTCACTGGAAAATTACTGTTTTTTAATAAATGAAAACTATTATATAAATAGGAACCAAAGAGAACAATTCTTAGCAATTCATAACAAAAGTTGCATGGAATTGATAAGAAAATATACAAATATTATACAAATAAAGTTCCTGCTAATTTTCAACCTGGGTACGCCCTTGTTCACAGAACCACTTTGAACTTGCACTTTTCTCCTGCCCCTCGAAACGGATAATACAATGTTTTGTGTACATGATTATATATATATATATATATATATGTGTGTGTGTGTGTGTGTGTGGGTTAGTGTGAGTAATGTACTGACTGAAACAACACACTAATCAAATACTATTTTGTCCTTTGTCCTTCTTCCTGTTTGCTGCTGTCTTTCTCTTCGTCATCGTCGTCATCGTCGTCGTCGTCGTCTTCGCTCATTATTCCTGCAGGTATCAACGACAACAACGTCGGGAAGGTTTGCTTCCCAATGCGGACAATTTGACATTTTCGCCATCGAGGATCAAATGCCATCATCCCAATTGTCCCAAGTACAGTAATCGCAAGCCGTCCAGCATACAGGATCAGATGATTACCGTAATGGTGCCACTCAACTCTAATATTAATAATAACAACAACAACAACAACAACAGCAACAACAGCAACAACAACAGCAGCAACAACGGCAGCGCTGCTGGTGGCAACAACAACAACAACCACAATCACAATCACACCACCGTTGCCCTTGTCAATGGCATCAATGACAGCACCGCAAGCGTCACAATGGCCCAACACCACCAACAACCACAACCAACTGTTGCTGGTGGTGGTGTTGTTGTTGGTGTTGGCGGTGGTGCTGCGTTGATGGTGCAGGGTCAACTTTCATCCTCGGACAACACGGAGCAATCGCTGGGCGAGGGCAGTGGCTCCGGTGTGGCACGGCGCACTTCATCGCTAAAGAAACCCACCATGGGGCACCACAATCACAATATGCAACTGAAGCCGGACGGTGGTGCGGGTGAGCAGAAGACCATTCTGCTCAAGTTGCCGCAACAGGTCATCGATTCAGAGCAATTGATTGTAAGTATTAGCCGAAAAAAGCGATATTCGATATACGATATATAAAAAATTCCAAATATTATATCTTAAACTGTCCAATGAACAACTTTTAGGCCACAGAATTCGATTAACAAAATAAACCACAATACTCACAACGAAAAAAAAATTCACGCATATAATATACAGAAAAAATGTATACGTTATTCGGCTTTTGATACTCGGCATACGTTATTAGTCTCACGATATTCCAACTACATTGTGTGTACATTCTACAAAATTCTAAAGTCTATATTTTGTATATCGTATACTATATAGTCACTACACCATTTTTCATATACAGCATTTTCACAAACAGACAATAACGATAACAGTTAACCGATAATACCAACTCCAATAATTCTATACAAAGTATTAAGTAACTTCGCTCTAATAATGATCTTTCATTTGCCATAAACGTTGCACATCTTGTAGCTGCAGTTGGGAAATTTAGGCAAGGTATTGCAATATCTATAAAATGTCATAATGTTTCAAATCCTTAAACCAATGAATATGTTACAAAACAATTGTGAAAATTGTTTGAACTTCGGAGAATCGAAGAAACCCAAGCAGAAAATGGAAACCTCATTCAAAACTGTTGCCCAAAAGTATGCTCACTGAATTTGAATGTAGAGAGCATTTCAAATTTGTTTTAGCATACCTTTCCCAACATCATTTAAAATATATTATGCTGCATATTCTGCGCGGGCATTAAAAGTACTATTCGCTAACCTGTTGTACAAAATATTAAATAAGTTATAATAACAATGCAACAATAAGTCGATTAATGACAAGTGACACAATTGAGAAAAACAAACAAAAGTGAAACTATATGGATTATAAACGGTCCCCTGTTGTCTTTAGTGTATTGTTTTAATATCCCATTGTTGAAATGTCAATTAAATATTTCAATATTTGTTTAATTTCATTTGATATGCAAATTAGTTTAATGCGATAAAACTGCTTGTCAACGAAATTGATAATTAAACAGACAAAAAATGTATAACAAAAAGATTAAAAATTATAAATTGAAATATAGAGAGCAAATAAGAGGGCCAGAAAAAAAGTTTATTCATCATAAATTAGATCAACATTATATATAAATATAATTATTCATAGATAGATAATTATTCATAGATAGATTATCACTGAATTTATGCAAATAGCCAGATATAATAAGGTAGGAACAGATCTATAGTACTATATTTTTTATTAATTAAAGTCGGTATGTTCTCGAACATTTAGACTTCAACTCTTCCTGTAATATAAATATATATAAATATATCATATATATTATTATATAAAAAATGTCTGATAAAAGTTCATCTACATATTCTTCTCACTTGCTCGAGATCTTCTGAATTTATCACAACCAAATGCACATTTAAATGATTTTTGTTAAATATTCCTTAACTAACTTGAGAAAAAAATGAATCCCTTATTTTTTGTATTATATATAATAATGTATATATAATCATATTAAAATAGTACTTTAATCAGATTTTCATTTAAATAAAAAGCCGTGTTAAAGGCTTATAGCCTATGTCCCGACTGTACACAGACCCGATTTTCGAATTCTTTTTTATATCAATACGTATGAAATATGTAAACTAATGCATACATTTTACATGCTGAATCCTCTAGAGTCATCCGTGCACTTCGGGCTTCCTCAGTCCCCCCACATCGGCCAGTCGACGGCCCTCTGTGATGTTCAATGAGTATGTGTTGTTGCACACACCGCCAGCATTAAATGGCGAGTCAACAACAGTTGCCACTGCCGGTGCTGCATCGACGACGACAACGACAACAACAGCAGCAACAACTGTGGCTGCAATCACAACAAGCGGCAGCGCAGGAGGTGTTGCAAGTGGCAACAACCTGGAGAAGAACAATATTCACTCAACGGAGAAGATGACACAAGCTGGCGATGGCAGCATTTGGCAGGTGAGTTGGAGATTATCATACAACAACAAATACTGCACTCATTGAAAATTCATTTAAAAAAACTTCAAGGTAGCATAATTATTTTTTGCAAATTTGCTGTGAAAAGTTCCATGCAAATTCATTATACTCTAAAATGAAAGTTAAACAAATATTATTTCTAGAACTAAATAATTTTACGGAATACAGCTACCAAATTTAGAAGCTACGATATAGTGCAATTCCAAATCTAGCAAACTTGTCTACAGACTAAAATTACTTTCTTAACGATCAAATAAAACATAAAAAAAACATGGATACAAAATTAAAATGGATATTTCGAGATAAAGCCAATCCAATGTGATTTTTAAGAACGACTTGCGATTTAACATTTTTTCGGGATCTATAAAAATATTTTTAGCTAAATCAAATCTTGAAGACCTCTTTGTCTTCCTAATGTTGAGTCATAGAAATTTTAAAATTAAAGCTTAATTTAAGAATAATACCCTGAATTAAATACTTAAAGTAAAAACATGTCAGTAACAAGAATTTTTAGCTGGAGTTTGAGAATACGGTTTTCTTACGGTGTGCATTTTGATTCTTGTCAAATTAGTTACTTGTGTGTTGAATGCAGGGTACATAGCAGTCGACCACACGCGTCTCGAACAGTTGTTAATTGTTATCGTTTGATTGACTGATTTATTGGTTGATTGGTTAATTGGTACATTGCCTAATTGATGTGTATTGCAGGTGAATCTACCGCAGACAATTGGCACGATTGCCAATCCGTATGCAGATTGCTCTGAATTGGGTATACACGACGCGATGACTTGTCAAGAGCTTTTAGCATTCTCTGTGGCCTTTTCAGCGGCATTGCCGACCGGTCAGAGAACACTCGAGTCGTTTTACTCATCGCTGGCCCGCTGTGATCCCCACACTGTGGAGGCGCTCAAGCGCGCCACGGCGACAGCAGAAGCACCAGTTGATGCAACTACAGCAGCAGCAACAGTAGCAACAACAGCAGCTGCAACAACATCATCAACAACTGCGGCAACAACAGGAGCTGCCCCATCGTTGAGTTTAGAGCTGTCAGCTGTTTCAGCGGCGGTGCCACTACCACTGCCATTGCCGCTGTCCCTGCCACATGGTGAGGCACAGCAGCAACACCAGCACCAGCAACAGCAGCATTTGCAACGTACACGCAAAGATCATCATCATCATAATATCAATAATAATAACAGTCACAGTCGCAACAACAACGGGCATCGCAACACACGCAACAGCCACGCCCCCACCGGCAACTATATGGAGGATTATGCCTGCTGTTACGATCTCTATCAGAATGCCCTCTCCCCCCTCGATGATCGTCAACGTCCACGATCGGGGGCACTACGTCTCGTCATTGCAGTCTATCGTTGCCTGATGCGTGTCTGCAGCTGGATTCGACGTTATATTAAGTGTCTCGTGGAACATAAATACTTTCAGCAGGGCATTCTTTTGGCCATCCTGATTAATACTCTGTCCATGGGCATTGAGTATCACAATCAACCGGAGGAGCTCACCGCCATTGTAGAGACCAGCAATGTTGTCTTCTCCGGCATTTTCGCTGTAGAAATGTTGCTTAAGGTGATTGCCGAGGGACCTTTCCGGTATATTGCCAATGGCTTTAATGTCTTCGATGGCATAATTGTTATACTCAGGTAATCATTTTGGGAATACTTAATACCTTTTTTCTGATTATATCAGAAAATACATTATATTCGTTCATTATTTAGAAATTAGTGAATTTTGATATTTTATGATATTCGATGTGGTTGAAAAAATTTTACGATATTCGACATACGGTATTCGAAAAACGATATTCGACAACAATATTCGAAATACGGTATTCGAAAAACGATATTCGACAACAATATTTGAAATACGGTATTCGAAAAACGATATTCGACAACAATATTCGAAATACGGTATTCGAAAAACTATATTCGACAACAATATTCAAAATACGGTATTCGAAAAACGATATTCGAAATAGAAGATTTATTTTTCGAAATATAATAATGAAAAATTTGTTCCACAAGTTTATCTTGAAGTAAAGAAAGTTATCACAATTTTTCTGATTGTTCAATTTATAAATTGAAAAGAAATGCGAAATGTAAAATAACGAGTCTGATTCTTATCACTATTCATCCCTAACTTTATTCCGATTTTTTTTCGTAGTGCCATTGAGATCTGCCAAACGTTCGCGGGAAACGGCACCGGAGGTGGAGGCTCTGGTTTATCCGTGCTTCGAACCTTCCGACTTCTACGTATTCTTAAGCTCGTCCGCTTTATGCCAAACTTGAGACGTCAATTATTTGTCATGCTGCGCACAATGGACAATGTTGCCGTCTTCTTCTCCCTGCTGGTTCTCTTCATTTTCATATTCAGGTGAGTTCCACTGTTGCCATATTTCACATTTCAAGCAACATAAAACCACAATTGTAGGGACAACAATAAACAGATACACTCACACACACACACACATACACATTTATATATTTATACAAACAAATATACTTGTATGCGTATGCCTACTAACAACAATTGTCTTGAGGCAAGTGCGTTGTACAGGAAACACTCCTCGCACTATTAACAAAAGAAAACTAATCTGAAAATCAAAGATGTCATCTGCAATAACAGAAAAAACAAGAGAAAAACAACAAACAACATATCAGACTGAGCTCCATTTATTTGCTGTCAAGCTAAATTAACCGATAGAAATGAGATGACAAAAAGAAAGAATTGTTTAATAGACATCTTATCATTTGCAGATTTCTCATATAATTAACTGCCTTAAATAATATTACTTAATCAGAAAAGTTCAAGAGACAATAATTATTTAATATTTACTGAGTTTTAGGTGCCAATAAGTTTAATAATTAGGTTCCCGTGTTAACTACAATTTACAGAGCTAGATCTTATTATGCAAAAAGCAAAATAAAAAATCATAAAATTTCAGTTTTGACAGATCATTTCAAGTTCAACTATAGGAATTACTATTTCGATTCGTTTATCCCGTTTTTATTTAATATGCACCAATATTTATCAATAAAGCTTCACTATGAGCTGCGTTTAGACAAACTGGTGCCATTAAATTTCGTTTGCACTCTGTTTAAGCAACTACAATTCAATTAAAATATTATTTTTATTGGTCAACAAATGATCAATTTTATACACGTAGAATTATTTGATCCATAGACGTATTTCAGCCATTGTCGAAAATTCTTAGATCCTTGCTTTAAGATAACCACTAGAATCTTTATGAAGAAGTTCAGAGTCGCAAAAAATATTAAAAAATTATTTTAAATGCAATTCACAAAAAGCATCCAAGTGAACCACTGACCAATTCATAAAGTGACCCACTAAACAAACCAATTTCAGTGTGTTTTGTTAGCCCATAGCAGTCGACTAAGACGCATAAGCTTTAATGTTGCATAACACACAACAACAATATATTAGATACTCCAATGACGATCCCCAATGGAAGGTAAAGAACACGAACAAACATAACCCTGGAAAACAGAACAGATCGCCCGCTTACTTATCCATAATACAACATACAACACCGACACTCACACAGCCACACATATCTGTATACATGGGAATATGTTGGGTAACCGTGTATATAGAAATGTGCTTTAAATCTCTATTCTTCTCTCTTTCAATGTCAGTTTCATGAGAAATTGATTCTACCTCTTTCCATTTCAAAATTACACTATAGCATAGGAATTCGGATTATATCCAGTTTTTGTTCGTATACGTCACAGACGTTATACAACACTTAACACTTGCCAGCTCCAACTCGCCGTTAAGCTTAATATCTACATAGAGTTTTACTATTGAGTTCTGTCCGTTCCCTCTTTAAAATCTAACAGGTCACTTTTCAACCCATTCCCCCTTACGTCTACTATTCAGACGCTATACAACACTGAAAAATTTTTCAATTGCCGCAGTTAACTTTAATATCTTTTTAATCTCTGCCTAAACTTCCTATAAATAAAAAACATCAAAAAACTATCTACTTTTCCCGTGAGCTTCATTTACTTTCTCTATTCCGTTTATTTTTAATTCGTTTTACAACACTCAACACGCGTCCTTGTCACATCCATTATCTGTATGCAGATACTAATACTTCTGATTTTCTCTATACTCACATATGAGACACAGCTGGTCATTTAAAATCTTTTTCTCGAACGTTTAACAACACTTAAGGCTCACTACTCAAAGCTAAAAGGAGGCAGATATCCACTTCTTTTTGCTGCTGTCCTTCTTTCTTTCTCTCTCTCTCTCTCTCTCTCTTTAGCTTTTTAAATTTTCTTATGCGTTAAACAACACTAAACACTTGCCCCAAACCAACCAAAAGCCCCTCAATAAGAAAGCAATCAATGAAAATGTATTAATTATAATATTTCCCTGGTAATACTTGTACTTGTTTTAATGGTCAAAAACACAAAAATCCTGCGTACCATTTGAGTAAACGATTGCGTAAGACTTTCTCACTTAACTCTCTCTCTCTAACTCTCTCCCTCTCTTTCTAAGTCTCTTACTCACTTTATCGCTCACTCTCTCTCTCTCTCTCTCTCATCTCATTTAACTTAAATGTACTCGTAATTCAGAATCGTAGTTAGAGTTTTACAAATCAAATCGTACGTCCAGTTGAACAAATTTACTCTTTGATCCTTCAGCTATTTTGCTAGTGTCTAACACCAACTTCTCTCCCGTTTCCTCAGTCTGTTTCTCTCTCTATCTTTTTCTAAGTCTCGCTCCCTCATTTCTTTCTCTCTCTCTTTCTCTCTCTCTCTCTTTATATTACACAATCCCTTACTGCCGTAAGTTGTCGTACACTTTGACTCGCTCGCTCACTTTGCATTCAAATACTTTTAACACTGAAATTAAAAACACTCAAAAAACACAAATACACATGTAACATAATTATAATTGAGTGATTTTCTTCTACTTTGTCTATTTCTCTCGCTCTCTCTATGTTTCTCTCTCTCTCTTTCTCTCTATCTCCCTCGGTTTCTCTATTTCTCACACACTTAATCCAATTCCGATTGGAGCACCGACTTTAAGTCGCTGCATATTTGTAGACCAAGTGTCTGTCTCTTTCATTCCTTTGTTTTTTAGCTCTTTCTTTTTACTCGTCACTCGTTACGAGCTACTCGCTACTCGCTCCTTTTACGATTTAAATAATATAGTTTCCTTTAGTTTAACACAGACAACATTCGCAACAGCAACAACAATTACAACAGTTACTACAATTAGTTAGTTAGCCAAAAGCTTCATTAAGTTAACTAAATGTGTGTCTTAGCTTTTTAGCGTTTACCAGCACACAATTTAAACAATACACACACACACACACACACACACAGACACTTGAAACGCGTATGTTCAAAATTTTCACAACAACACAAACTTTATGACTCACATCAAGTTTTTACTTTTCTACAACACTGATTAATCAACACTAAAATATGAAGCACACGATAAATTTTGTTTTTCACACCAAATCAGGAACTATCAGATATATCGATCAGGACATTAATCAAAACAACGTAAACCACACGCACACTAGAAAAATATCAAAATAATTTTTTTGAAAAAAAAAACCATAATAATAATACTCTAAAAAAGTACTCAAAAATCGTAAGCTTATTGTGTAGTTGCAGTCGCTGCAGTTTTTGATAAATACACGTACTATCATAATATATATAACTATATATATAATACAACTATATAAAAATATTTTATTTATATTCTTTATTTCATAAAAAAAAACAAATATATATTAAATACCACATAATATAAAAATACAGCAAACAAATACTAAATACCTAAACAGCAACTTTAAAAAAATCTATAAAAATACATTTACCAAAACAGTTTAGTTAGATTAGTTGCTCTGTTCTTGAACTAAAGTAAACGTTTGTGTAGTTCGTATACAAAATAAATATTAATAAAAAAAAAACAAAAACGATACCGCTGCATTTACAATATTATCCCACGACACACTATATACTTATTAAAGTCAGTGTCCCAATACACACACATTCGACACACACACACTCACACGCACACTCACACACACTACATGAACTAAATGAAACGCTTAAAAATAAACAAAACAAAACTTAAAAGTGAACTCTAATTATTAAAATGAATAATACCAAATATTTTCTACAACTCCATTTTTAGGCGTCAGCTTTAAAACTTCTTTCAGCTCTTGAGCGACGTTAGCTGTCTTTCATTTTTATTATCTTTATCGATATTATTTAAGTTATCGCTATTCTATCGTCCGATTATCGTCCGATATATAATAAGTTAAAGTTGGGGACCTATATTTGAAAATGATTTCCTTTTAAGTTTCGATAGCAAATCCTAATTCGATGCCAGATTCGATTGTGACGGTGATATTCGATTCTGTTTCAAGCTTCAACGATATCAATTCAAGTCTTAATTACAAATCCGATTTCAATCTTGATTCTGCTTGAAGTTTATAATGCAAATTTGATTCCGATTGCAATGCAGTTATCGATAACTCTTCAGTTCTAGCAAATGTTCAGCTTTGTTACCCTTTTAATAGTTTTCCGCTCGCTTGTTGCTCACTTTAAGACACATGCTCTCCCCTTTTCTCTATCTGTCTATCTCTCTCTCAACTCTTTTTCTTCCTTAACTATCTTTCTCTTTCTCTCTTTTGTCTTTCCATTTCTCTCTCTCTCTCTCTCTCTCTTTAAACACACAATTGCTATACTAATTAACTGTTTATACTAAAAAAAAAAACTGATTTATAATGAAAAAAATAATAACTAAAAAAATATTGTATGCTAAAAACACAACAACAAAAACAACCCCAAAAACCAAAAAAAAAAACATAACTCGAAAAAAAACCAAACAAACAAATTAATAATAACAATAATAATACATATATAATAAAAATTTATAAGAATATTATATTATCGAAATATATATATGTATATCATATTATATATCAACAATACCAAATACCATCACTTTAGTATACTCGGCATGAATCTGTTCGGATGTAAATTCTGCGAGAAAATTAACGGAGAGAAGATTTGCGATCGTAAGAATTTCGACAGCCTGCTTTGGGCGCTCGTCACAGTGTTTCAGGTAGACCTATTGCTATCAGCATTTACCAAACTTAAACTTATATATTTATATATAATAAAAAAAAATAATATAAACACAATACAATATGCTTTAATATATATATATATATATACATATACCACCTAATTTTATGTCATAATTTGCGATCGATAACTAACACAAATTATTACAAAAAAAAAAAAATCGATAAAAATTATTACGAAATGTCAGCATTTGTTTAAATTGATTTTTGATATTTTTTGTTGGTTCGTTTGTTTGTTTGTGAACACTCAATAATGTGCTAGACTTGCCCTTAACGATAGCAGTAACAAATTATGATTATAATTACGATTACGATTACGATACTTTTCAATTATAATTGTTGTGCTTCTTTTGTGTTCCCATTCGTTCTAAACGTGTCTATCTAGTTATCTCCCACTCTCTTTCTCCCACTCTCTCTCTCTCTTTTGCTCCCTCCTTCTGTCTGTGTTTCGCCTGTAAACGGACAAAATCGCACTCGATAACTTTTGTTTTTGGCTTCTTATGCTTTTTGAGTTTATCGTTTATGTTTTGAAAAATTTCGATTGGCTTATCTCGATTGCTTACTTGCTCGGACTTATTTGTGGTGTGTATATTGTAATATAGTTCGGTGTGGTGTTTTCTTTTTCATTGTGTTCCATTTCGTTTCGTTACGTTTCGTGTCTCGTTTCAATGCCTGCCGTTTCAATAAAAATATATCGAAGGAAGTTGCGATTTGCATGTATCGATTAATTCCCGTTGAGTTTCGTAGCAAGCAGCGCGCATTCGCATGCAGTTCCTGTAGCAGTTTCAGCTTTAATTCTGTTATCGTTATGTATGAAAATAATCGATTAGTGTTTAATTGAAAAGGCTGAGATATGATATTCATAACATTGCACAGGTAAGCAAATCAGTTTGAAGAGTCGCCCAAACGAACAGCGAGTTATATTTTGGACTATTTTGGGAATTGTCTTGCGTTGCATGGCATTTAGCATTTGCATGTTATCGATAAACGACAAGCGATCACACAGTGTAGTAACAATTTATTTCTAAAGCTCGCTCTCACTTTCTTTCTCTTTCTACTCGTTATTACTACTCGCTACTTTTACTTGATGTCTTCATTTCGCTATCTATCCCTCTATTGCTCTCTCTTTGGTTTGCCACACACACTCGCACTGCCACAATCCCACACACACACATACACACACACACATATATATAAATATTTGTACATTCTGTCTATGAAACTATTCTATCTCTAAGTATTTATCTATGTCTTCATTCATGTATATATTGGACATATTTATGCTATTACTAGTCTCTAAGTTGTTTATTAGTCAATAATCCAAACCTCACTACCAACACCACCGATATAACCATATATAAATATATATATACTCTTTAATCTCCAGTCTCCACTCTCACACGCATAACAAACTCTAAACTCAAGCTGTAATCTATATCAACCACTGAACTCTGACCCTCTGAAACTTTTACCCACACACAACCATATGAAATACACACAAAAACAGCCATGTCACATACAAATTAGTACAGTCTCTAGACTTTTGTCGAGGTTACCCAAAAAACTCTGTAAAATAAAACAGTTTTTGCTTCATTCTCAACTTTTTTTAACATATATATATATATATCAATAATATTACACGACGAACAACAATAACAGCTACAACATCAACAAGAAAAAGAATAATTATAACAAATAGTAAAGATAATGATAGAGATGTCTATCCACACTGTACATAAAGATATATAATACCCCTTTATTTACCTGAGGCCTAAAAAAAAACAAATAACGAAACATAGATCAGACCCAACTTAAGAAATTTACTTTTACGTATTATAAAAGAACTTTCTCTATACATATATATACACTTACATTCTTATAAATATGCATACACACCAAAAATAGTTTATATATGCCTATATATATATGTATTTAAATTTATCCAATTTAAGAGATCGATGAAGAATCGAAATGCATTAGCTCGATATATTATTTACACGTTTACAAATATAAACATATATAATCTTGTAATCATTATCGAATCTCAACTACTCATATACTTACTTATATATATATAAACATATATACTATATAACTCTATCTTTATATATATATATATATAAACATATATATACACATACACACAGACACACACACACACACACACACAATTCCTATTACTATATATATATGAGATATATATAAACATATATAAAACATATATACGTATAAACCTACAGCATACTCGGCATGTATCTGTTTGGCGGTAAGTTTTGTAAATTTTTGGACGAATCCGGACTCGAACGTGAATGCACGTGTCCCGAAATAATCAGCCGACATCCGCAATGTGAATGCGATCGCAAACACTTCAACAACATTTTGTGGGCCACTGTCACAGTTTTTCAAGTAAGAACAATAACAATCTCAAAAAACAAAAACACCAAAACAATTAAAAGAATGAAAAAAAATATATATATATACAGAAATACCTATCCAACTAAATATCCCTATCACAAACTATTCAGATAGTTTCTTTCCTGAAAAAAATTAAGAAACGTTCAAAATGTATATCTAAAATAAAAATAAAAAAAAACAATAAAGTGCAGCTCTTATAACTTATCTATAACGCTAGTTTTTTGCGTACATTCCGTTTAGTTATAGTTTAGTTTATCCTATATCCAACATTTTTTAATTCACTCTCGATCGATCTTTTAGCGATCAGTTTCAGTTTTTGCCTCCGTATGGTTTCCTAAGTTTTTTTTTTAATCTATCACATATTTTACAGTTAGTTCTTATTACTTTTCGATCAGCAAGTAGTATTAGATATCTTTATATACACACGTACTCTTACACACACACACACACACACACACACACACACTTTTACTCATATTTATCATCAAATTAAAGAAAATTCATTGAAACAACTACACTTCTTCACATAACTTAATTTAAAATCTGTTTTAGCGCAGACTAATATTTCGATTCGAATTAAATATATCAATTTATGTAAATATATCAATAAATCTCGTATTTTATCCATTCAAATTTTATGAAAGCATTTTTAACATGAAGCGAAAACTAAATAAATCTTAACTTTATCTTTAAATAACTAATATTTATCCGTTAACTCAATACATAGGAAAAACAATCGTTTTGTTTATTTACTATTTATTTAAAGTTATTTACAATTTCATGTTGTCGATATCATTTACAGTTATCGATAAAGAAAATCGATATAAAGAAATTACATGTCCACAAACTTATACAAAAATTTTCTCACACTCTTGGGTTTTGTTTTATTTCATTCTCTCTTTCTCTCTCCCTCTCTCTCTCTCTCTCTCGTCTTGTCTTTGTCTTTCTTTACCTCTCTCTTGACTTTCCCTTACACATTTTTCACATACAGTCTAGAATCATTTGTAACATATAATCTCCTCATTTGTTTTTGCATGATTTCTATGAATTTTTCACTTTGAGATCTTATGTTTGTTTATTCCACATCTTTGTCTTACTTTCGATTAATCGTATGAAAAACTTCTGTCCAATGAAGTGATGATAATTATAGTTCCGTTACGTTATGTTTAATTTAAATTCCTAACACAATTATACATATACTAAATATATATATAACAAAAAACGATATATATATAAGAAACCTATGAATAGGCATTAAAAATCGCTTCGTTTGTTGGCTTCGTTTGGCTTGAATTCTTCCTTCAAAATATGCTGCTGCTTTGTCTTCTTTCTGCGTTTCCTTATTATATATATATATATATATATTTCTTCTGTTTTTTTTATAATACATACACTTTGCTACAAGTTTCTTATTTGCTCTTTGCGCTTTGCCAAACACTAAGATATAAAACCAAAATGAAAATCCAAAACTGCATATCATTTATGTACAGCCACGCCAAAAAAAAAAAAAAATCTATATATAATCGATTGTTCAAATATATCAAATATATAGCAACAACTATTTATTGGCACGTCGTGTAAAAAAAATATAACAATGAAAAAAAAAATATTTATATTAGATTTGAATTTCTATGCAAGATTATTGCGCGCTTTTAAAATTGATTTTTTTTTTTAGTTTCTTCTTCTTGGAAGTTTTGTGAGTTACGTTCTTCGGTTCGAAGTTCCAGCGCTTTGTCTTGTTTTGAAGCGCTTCTTTTTGCTTTCTTTTTTTAACCACACCACGAATTATCTACAAATTTTGAGTATATATATATTATTTGTTCATATTATTAATAACGTAGTACTTTTTTTAATTTTACAGTTAATTTCTGTTTTTTATTTGCTGCGCTTTAGCAACAAATTTTTATTTCTGTTGAATGAGTTTTTTTGAAACTAAAAACAATATGTATCTAACAGCTAAAAGGAAACATTCAAATTAAATTATTTATTTTTTCTTTTTTTTGAAACGGAAAAAAGTCTCAGGAGCGTATTGTATTATTGCTTAATAATCTTAAGTTGAATATTTTTATTTTTAAGCTACAAGAATAGTTGATATGAGACAGATAACAAGCTAAGCTAACATACATATATCTAACCTTTATATATATATAGAAATATATTAAATTTATAATTATAATAATAATATCTAACACAATTTTTTGGCGTTTTTTGCTTCTCCAACATGATGTGTTTTCTTTGTGCTCTCTTTTATCTTACTTTCTTTCTTTATCCCACACAATATGTTTATTGGAATTTGTTCTATATTTATTTTGGTTTCGTGCTTCTTTCAATATATTCCAACGTACATATATACACATATATATATACGATATATAACAATAAACTGCACCACGTTTGCCGCCCGCCACCTGCAACTGCAACCAATCAACCATCAATTCCAACAACAACAACTACAACCACCACCGATAAAACAACAACAACAACAACAACAACAACATCAACAACTACAACAACAATCATCGTTTAAAAAAATACCAAAACCATCAACAACAACAACAACAAAATGTTTTTAGATACTGACGCAAGAGGATTGGAACGTGGTCTTATTCAATGGCATGGAAAAGACAAGTCATTGGGCCGCATTATATTTTGTGGCTCTAATGACCTTCGGCAATTATGTGCTATTTAATTTATTGGTCGCCATTTTGGTTGAGGGATTCAGTTCAGAGGTAGAGTTTTGCCAACACCCAACGAAATTCTTCATTCATTTTAATTAATAGTTTTTCAACTATTCAATTCTTGGCCAGTTTTGGAAAACGTTTCACTTCCAATCCAAAAAAAAAAAAAAAAAAAAAAATAGTGGAAACGTTTTCTTAACAATAAAAATATATGAATTGGCATTTGATTTGAAATTCCACAAAAACAATGTTTCAATAATGTACAATTTTCGATCAACTGAATATAAGAAAAAACAAACACTCCATACTTGTCTGCAGCTTAAAACATAAACATAAACATAAATAATTTATAAACTATGTAGGGAAATGCATTTTTATATTTTAACAATATAAAAAGAAAATAATAAAAGTAAGATTCAAGCTTTTTAAAATGTATATTATAAATTCCTCATTTAATTTACAGTGCCTTTAAATAATAAAACAAACTTAAATTCTTCAATTTAGTAAGATGATTTTATACAAATTTTTTTTGACAATCAAACGAGGTCATTAAATCGATTTTTATAGCAAATCCAGAGATTAGATCTATAATATTTTAACTCTACATACAAATTAGAATATACCATCATTTTTTCCCGTGATGCACCTTTAAAAACCTTCAAACTGTGATATCTTCGTCCGAACTAAACCAAATTACTCGCGGGGTACAAAATAGACCATTATTTGACTTATTATTTATAGCTACATTAAAATTGAAAAATTTAATTGTATTTTTTTAACAAAATGTATGCCAAAGGAATATCAAATATTAACCTATTTCCTTGCGGATTGTCACGTCTATAATAATTTGATTTCAAATATTTACAGATTTCTTTGCTAACTGTCACTTTAATGGTTTCAAATTTTTATTCTGCATAAAAAATAGAGACTATATTTTTTTTCAAAACATTGAAATATTAACCTATTTTTTTGTTCTATTACTGTCCATATATTACTGCAATATTTTTTGCATCTACTCTTCGATTTGACACTCGATTAACTAACACGAGTTTTTGATTGAGTTTTGATCCAATATAAAAAAAAAACAGAATTTATTAACAAAAGAAATAATTTGATTAATGAAAAACATGACTAGATCTTTAGGCTTTTTTTAAGTGATCGATAAACGATTGTTGAAACATTGTCTTGGAGTGCATTAAAGATAGATCGCGTTACTACGGAACTAAAACAAGTTGACGAAAAAAGTCTAATTTTGAAATTTTGATTCCCTCAGCGAAATGAACGTCGCGAGCGCGAACAGCGTGAGTTGGTTAAGAAACTGCGTGAAGAGACATTGGCCGAAAATTATAGCGATGGTATGTACGATGAATCACGCAGCGAAGCGGATTCATCGACCACTAACGATAGTTACTACGAGGTACGCAATCGATGGCGCAGTGCGGAGGATGTGCGCAAGGTAAGTGAAATTCGAGAGAAAGATACCGAGGATTCCACTCGAAATTCCACACTGAGAGCGAGTCAGAGAGTGAGAGAGTATATGTTATGTCTGTGCGAGTGATTGAGTGTGTGTGTGTGGAAGAATCGTGTCACGGTATGTATCGTATGTTGTAAGTACCAAGTCTATCAACGTCTCAGCAGCTGCAGGACTCCGCCGAGCTGATCATTGAGGCCAAAAGCAACATGCATCGCCAGCGTCTCCTTCAGCCCATCCAAGACTATCAAATTAACGAGCTGCCCTCGCAAAGCGGCAGCTCTGCCTCTGCCGCTGCCGGCGCCGCAGTCGGATCAAGTGGCGACAAGGAGGCAAGCATCAAATTGTTGCCACACGATGACTCCAGGCCACCACGCGGCAGTCTCAAAAGGTACGTTTCACTACATTAGATTCCACACACGGAGCATTGTTTGTTTGATTGTTTGATTGCACCTTGAGTTGACCTTGACCTCGCACCTACAGACATACTCGATTAAGGATCGACGCAGCGAGGCGCCACGCCTCTCCAAGATGCGACTTATACGCGACCCGCCGCTCATCACAACGACGGCGGCAACGCCACAGGATTCACCCAGCACCACCATGGACTCGGCCATGACCTTTCGACAGTGGGGTGACCTTGAGGTGAGTTTCAGGGGCATCACCAACCACTGACAACATGATATTCCTTTAATCTATTTCAGTTCTTTAACTGATCCTATGAATAACATTATTGATAAACATTTGTCGACCTTTTCATTGCCTTGGTTATTAGCAATATTGGTGAAATTTGTGATATTGGTGATATTGGCCATATCACATGCAAATCACAGTCATATTTCATTTATGACAATTCTATAACTGATCAGTTTCTTATTCCACATTTTATTCGAACCAATTTTCGATGCTTAAAACAATAGGCATTATTCAAATTCGAATATCTTTGAATCACTGCAATTTTCATTCGGTCTCCAATTTCGAAAACTAGAAAACTAGATAAAATAAAACAAAATTCAAAGTCCAATATTTTCAAACAAACAAAAATTCAGTATTTCCAAAAAGAAATTTAAATAAATTCTAAAGAAAAAGTATTGTATTTATGTGCCTTGCCGAAATTTTTCCGCAAAATGAAAATGGGAGAAAGCTTTCTCTATGTTTTCTATTTAAGCGGAAGAGAAATCTTTAGAAATTTCCTGACTATTCTTTCCAGAAGTCTCCAAAAATAAGTTAAATGTTTCTAAACTTTTTATTGCATTTAAATTTGATTTTTCTTAGATATAATAGAAAATATGGAAATTCTTTTTTTGTGTTTTATTATGAAGTTTTTCCAGAAATCTATACTCTTTTCAGAAATTCAGAAGTCTCTTAGAATTCCCCACATATTTCTCTGATGTTCCCAATTTATACTACAAATCTTTGTGGTGATTAATCTCTTAATAATAAAATATAGACAATAAAAATAAAAACTTTCCATAACCTTTCCATAACCCTAATCTCAAATATAGCAAATACCAATAGGAGAAATCTCTTAAAATATTTTTAAAATCTTTGCTGCCTTTTGTTCTCCACTCTTCGCACTTAATCTGCAAATCTTGTTGCAGATTCTGCTGTGCCGCAGTCTTTAGAAAATCCGCATATATCAGAAGTATTTCTCTGATTTTCCCTTCACTCATTTATCCCCCTCACAGCCGCCCAGTTCGCCGTCGCCGTCGCTGCTGAAGCCGCCGAACATTTTCACCGGTGGCCAGCGGACACTGGACGAGGGGATTCCCGCTATTGATCTGATACCGCCGTCGCCGGTGTTGGCGCACAAGCCGCTGAATATATTGAATGCCAGCCAGTTGCAAGGACATTCGCATGCCACATCGAGTGGCAGCATTGCCAGCGGCAGTAGCAATCAATTGAACAGCCTAATACCGAGTGCATTGACCAGCAGCATGCACAGTGTGATTATCGATGATATCTCAAAGAATTCGAGTACAACGGCCGCTGCCACGCCCATTTATGTGCCCACCATATCATCGGCAGCGTCGACATTGCAGCCACCGACAGAGAGTCACAGTCACAGTCATAGTCACAGTCACAGTTTGAATCTGTCGGATTTGTCACCGCTGACTGTGTCGCTGACGGCCTCATCGCTGAGCTCAGCGGTGGGCATCGGCGGAGGAGGCAGCGCCTCCACCAGCGGCAGCTCGTCGAGTGAACGCTTGCCGCTGGCGCCAGCGAGCAGCTTTAAGCAGCGTTTCCGCCGCAGCAGCTCCAAGAAGCGTCCGCAAACTTTGAGGCCCACAAACGATGATCATATCAGTGCTCCCGACGAGGAGGATCAACACTTGAATAATGGCAGCGATAATAGTTGTCTATTGCGAACAGGTGGCAACGCTGCTGCTGCCGCTGCCGCTGCTGCTGCTGCCGCTGCAGGTGGAACGGTTGAAACTCGGCACAAGGATACAAATCGCTTGAGTCCACAGAACTCGATACGTCGTCTATCGAATACATTGAGCATCGGCAGCGGCCCGGGAAGTCGTCGTGCCTCCGCCTGTATATTCAACTCGCAGGTCTATCAGAATCTAAATCAGCCGCCCAAGCTGAAGCCGGGAGCGGGACAGCGTCGGATGAGCTCCATTGAGTTGGCATTTAGCAAGACATCGCATTTGAATCTGCACAATTTGGAGGCGAATCGCAAGTCCTTGTCGTATACGAACTCCAAGATCGATTTGGATAAATGGCAAAAGTCCTATACGAATCTCAATGAGCCGGATATGCTGCAACAATATATGGAAGCGCGGGATAAGCGCAAGAATTCCATTAGTCACTACAATCTGAAGAAGCGCCTTGAGGAGAAGGAGCTGCAACAGTTACAGCAGCTGCATCAGCAGCAGTTGCAACAACAGCAACAGCAACAACAACTCGATTTACAATCACAGCATTCACAGTTGCCACCACAGCAACTGACCAAGGAGTTGCAACAGCTGTCCATGCAACAACACTATCAACAACAGCAGCAACAGCAACAACAACAACAACATTCCATGGTGCCGTGTGGGGAGCACATGTCCATGTCCAAGCTTAAGATACTCATCCAGAGACTCACACCGAAGCACTTCACCATCGAACGTGAGTCATACTCCATGTACGTTTTTCCGGAGGAGAACAGGTGAGCTAATCCTCTAGTCTAATTATTGCAGAATTAATTATGTAATAATTATCATATCATTTTAATTATTGAGATGTCAATATATCGAAAAGTTTCCCAATTGTATTTGATTTATCAAGTGTACTCAAAACAACATAATTCTTATTTATCACGTATCAGTTTTTGCCTTATCGAGCTGTCGATATTTTGATGTACTTTAACATCATTTAAAGATATTGGAGCATCACTTATCTTATCATTTGTTTAGAGAAATATTTAACAATATTAAAAATATTACAAAAATGAAATCGTAGCTGCAAATCACAAAATGGACCGTTCTTATTTTGCTTGCATATATTTTGATATATTTTATATCCAAATGAAAATACCGGAACATTAATAATTACATCTTTTAATGACTATACGGTTACCATAACCTATGAGTTATAGTTCAAGTTTAATTACAAAATTCACGGATACTCTAAATACTATTCTAATTTTTCTTTTATCGTTTTCATGCCTAATTCAATACCTTAATCGATATCGATTTAATCAACTCAATAGTTCGTTAAAAAGTGGTTGATGTTTTGATGTATATTTACATCAATAGAAAACATCAGAAATTATTGTAACCTATATCGTAAACACTAAGACCTTACGGGTAAATATCATGCCGAATTTAAAAAAAGTTATGACTTGTACAGTAAATCGGATCAAATTCGAATTTCAATAAGTTTGTGAAAAGTTAACCGATTTTAATACGATTTTTTTTATACTGCACAAATTAAGTGTATTTCCTTTAAAATATATTGCCCCTAGATCTTGGTTACAGTATACATTTATTTATTAATATTAAATGCAAGCCTTTAAGCTTAAATAAAATTCAGATTGTCTGAAACTTCATTAATTAAGCTGCCCAATAAGATGACAGATTTCCATTGCAATCAACCCCAAAGGGATATTATAAAAGACTCTCCTAACTTTGTATCAGCACTTGAAACTAATTTTGCAGTTGATTTTTTTCATTTTATTTACGCTGTTTGGTATTCGATTTCAATTTCATGTTGATTGTCGCTTTTGGCAGTAACTGATGTAATTCAATTTCAAGTTTGTTGCAGTTGTCCAGCAACTGCCATTATTCGTTTATTCGTACCTTTTGTGCTGTTTTGACTTTATTTTTGTTTTACGGTCAACAGATTCCGTCAGATTTGCACGTGGTTTGTGAACCAGAAGTGGTTCGACAATGTTGTCCTATTGTTCATAGCACTCAATTGCATCACTTTGGCTATGGAAAGACCAAACATCCCTCCAAACAGCACCGAAAGATTGTTCCTGTCAACAGCCAATTACGTGTTCACCGTCGTCTTCACTGTCGAAATGTTTATTAAGGTCAGTGTTCACCAATTATCAAATTATCAAATTACTAAACTGTCAACTTAAACTGTTTTTCAACACGTTTAGGTAGTTGCTACGGGAATGTTTTATGGCCCGGATGCCTACTTCACATCCGGCTGGAATATCATGGATGGATCTTTGGTTACAATATCGATAATTGATTTGTTAATGTCATTGATTAGCGAATCGAGTCCCAGGATATTTGGGATTTTAAGGGTAAGTTTGGTACAAACAATGCCACAACAATGGCAACATACACTGAAAGAAAAAAAACAAAACAAAAACAAAAATAAAATGAAAGCATCGTGTAGCGGCTAACTGGCAAACTAACTAACCAACAACAGCGTCACAACCACCGTGTGAACCACTCTCTATCGACTCCACCACGAAACCACGCATCATCAAAAAAAAAAAAATTAAATATATATTATTTCAAATAACTAAAAAAAAGAATGAAAAATCAAGAAAAACAAGAACGAAGAGCTATATTCGTCATGTCGAATATTTAATATCCTTGCAGAGCTGTACATATATAAAATTTTCAATGGATTAATTCTATGAAACATAAAAAAAATTAATATATTTATTCGATTTTAGAGAAAAAGAGAAAAAACACCATTTACGAATTTGGTTTACTTATCTCAAGAAACCTCAAAAATATTTATTATTCCAATGTTGATTTTCAAAGTCTCGTTCCTATAGCAGCTATTTAATATAATAGCTTGATTTGAGCATCATAATAAAGACAATTCTTAATTAATATTCTGTGAGATTAGTTGAGATATCCAAAAAAAAACAAAAATTATATTTATTTTCAAGGTTTAATTGCATCTGATTGTTTCTATGACTGATATAGCACCCAGACTTAAATCAAATTTAGTCAGTATATTCAAGACCATAACAAATGCATATTCTGCGATTTTTGTTCAGATATTTTCGAAACGTAAATGATTTTCCGACTAAATGATAATTTTGAAAGAATCACTTCCATGGTAGCATTATGATATTATGATATAATATCGCGATTTGAACCCAAGATTAACAAAATAATAAAGAACATTGGAAATTCAGATTCTGTGAGATTTGTTAAAGTATCTATCAAAAAGAACTTTACTTTCTACTAAACCAATACATTTTTCATTGTAATATTTTAACCGATTCTTCCTATGTAATGTGGTATATACACTCTGCAAGCGTATGAAAACTCCACCATAAAAAAGAATCAACTGCTGATGCGCACGCGGCTCAGAAAAGCTCTAGCTATTGCTCGCTCGCTCGCTCTCTCTCTCTCTCTCTCTCTCTCTCTCTCTCTCTTTCTCTGTCTCTATCTTTAACTGTAACTCTAACTCTAGCTCCATCTCTGTCGGAATTGACTACTATCTGTCTCTGTTACCTACAATGCAATATCTATCTTTCTAACGCACACATCTCTCGTTGTCATCGACAAATATTAAACACAATTCACGAGCTTTCTCTCTATCTCTCTCTATCTCTCTCTCTCTGTCTCTGTCTCTGTCTTTCTGACACTCTGTCTCTGACTCTTCTCTGTCTCTCTTGAACTTATAATATGTATAAATATATAAATTATGTACTGTGTATGAATCGGGTATTCCATATTAACCATAACATAAAACTCAACCAAAACTTAACTAAAAACCAAACCGATCTGCAGGTAAATTCTCGTGCTATATCATGTAATGGCATACAAACTACTCGTAACGCTTTTATCTATCTATCTATCTATCTATCTGTTTCTATAACTCTAAATCTCTGTGTGTATGCGTGTGTGTGTGTGTAGTGTCCCCCCATTTTTGAAAGTGTTGAAAGTTCTCCTCCTATATCGAAAGTAAATTGTTGTTTCACTCTCATATCGTTTGTATATATATATACATATATGTTGAAATTATTAATATGTCTGTAATAATCAGTGATTGCATTTGTTTACTCTATAACACCCTAAAATCCTATGCTAAAGTTACAAAATAACCTCACATTTGAACCTCATTTAATTATCATATTTATCGAATCTGTTAAGGCATAAAATATATATATCGTGCAGAAATCTACTGTATAATCTCGTTGAGTGTTGCTTAACAATAATATTGATTATTTCTTTCCGATAACATTAAAAGTTGATCCGATTTAATTTGTTCCGCAGATGGAAAGAAATGTTTTAATTGGCTGTAGCTAGAATATAGCTGTTTCAATTTCACGCGTTTCGCAACCAACTTGTTCTGGCGTTCCCATTCCGCGCGTTCCGCTAGCAACTCAACTTTATATAAATGCCGGGCATTGCTCGGAAAGAAGTAATACTAAAAAAAAATTATACCAGTTCCAGCCGTTTCTAATGTTCATTTTAAATGCTTTTACAGATTCGAACTTTGTAAGGTTTTCAATGTATAATCGCTTTGAAAGTCTCTCCCTTTAGATGTTGATAGAAGTTACGGATCGTAATGTTCTCTTTCCCCCAACCTCACCCCCCTCCACCCACCGCTTATTGCTCGCTTAACATTTCAATTGCAATTTCATTGTCATATTGCATATTCCATTCCCATTTTGTTTCGTTTGGTATTATTGTGAAATTTGCTTAATTGATCACGTTGCGTTGCAGTTTCTGTTTCTGTTTCTGTTTCAATTTCAGTTCACATCACTGGCGATGGTTGAGGCTATATATATGATATATACATATATATACATATATATATATATACATATGGAAATTAATAATGCATACGATATATTTTGATTCGCAGGTGTTTCGGCTACTTCGTTCCCTGAGGCCGCTGCGTGTGATTAACCGCGCCCCGGGTCTGAAACTAGTCGTGCAAACGCTCTTATCATCCCTGCGTCCCATTGGGAACATTGTGCTGATCTGTTGCACCTTCTTCATCATCTTTGGCATCCTCGGTGTGCAGCTGTTCAAGGGCACATTTTTCTACTGCGAGGGCGAGAACATTAAGAGCGTTCGGAATGCCGACGAGTGTCGTCGTATACCCGGCAATGTTTGGACAAACCGCAAATATAACTTTGATGATCTCGGCAAGGCATTAATGTCGCTATTCGTATTGAGTTCACGCGATGGTTGGGTCAATATCATGTACACTGGTCTCGATGCCGTCGGCGTCGATCAACAGCCGATTGTCAACTATAACGAATGGCGATTACTGTACTTTATTGCCTTCATTCTGCTCGTTGGATTCTTTGTGCTCAACATGTTTGTCGGCGTTGTCGTCGAGAATTTCCATCGTTGCCGCGAGGAGCAGGAGAAGGAGGAGAAAATCCGACGGGCCGCAAAGCGGGCACTACAAATGGAAAAGAAACGACGACGGATGCACGAACCACCGTATTATACGAACTATTCACCGACTCGCATGTTCGTTCACAATGTTGTCACCTCGAAATACTTTGATCTGGCAATCGCCGCTGTTATCGGACTGAATGTCGTCACTATGGCCATGGAATATTATATGATGCCCAAGGCCCTACAGTATGCATTGAAGATCTTTAATTATTTCTTCACGGCCGTCTTCATACTGGAGGCGAACATGAAACTTGTTGCATTGGGCTGGCGTCTCTATCTCAAGGATCGTTGGAATCAACTCGATGTCGGCATTGTACTGCTCTCCATTGTCGGCATTGTATTGGAGGAGCTCGAGACGAATATAATACCGATCAATCCAACGATAATCCGTGTAATGCGTGTACTGCGAATCGCTCGCGTACTCAAACTATTGAAGATGGCAAAGGGGATAAGGGCCTTATTGGATACGGTTATGCAGGCACTACCGCAGGTGGGCAACTTGGGATTGCTGTTCTTCCTGCTGTTCTTCATATTTGCGGCATTGGGCGTGGAGCTGTTTGGTCGACTCGAATGCTCCGATGAGATACCCTGCCAGGGTCTGGGCGAGCACGCGCACTTCGCCAACTTTGGCATGGCTTTCCTCACATTGTTTCGCGTAGCGACTGGCGACAATTGGAACGGCATCATGAAGGACACGCTGAGGGATAATTGCGATGACGCCGCTGATTGCGTACGCAATTGTTGCGTCAGCTCGGTTATTGCTCCCATATTCTTTGTGATATTCGTTCTTATGGCGCAATTCGTTTTAGTCAATGTCGTCGTGGCTGTACTGATGAAACACCTCGAGGAGAGCCACAAACAAATGGAAGATGAGCTCGATATGGAAGTTGAGCTGGAGCGTGAATTGGTACGCGAACAGGAATTTGCACAGGAGCAAAAACTGTGCCAGCAGCTGGCGGAGGCGCAAGCCAAAATACCAAAGGCACCACCGCGAGCACCACTGGCCAAGGTCAAATCTCTGCCCAAGAATTTCATCTATAGCACACCATCGTTGGATAAAAAGTTCCCCAGTCCCAGTTTAACCAGCAGTGCGGCCACCAATTTGAATATGAATCAAGCCGGCACAGTCGGTACAGTCGGTGCGGTCGGTACGGTCGGTACGGCCCGTCGTCAGACCATACAGTACTTTAATCAACAGCAACAACAGAGCTTGGGTCTAAGCCTGGCCGAAATGGGCGGCGCGTTGACGCCTCAGGCACTGGGCGCACGGCTGGGCGAACCCTTTAACGTGACACACGGGACGGCCGGTGCAGGTGCCGGTGTAGGTGTAGGTGCAGGTGGTACCAGCGATATGGGCCTGCAACTGCCGCCCCTGTGTCGTCGTGGGCGTCGCGCCTCAGCTGCCGCCGGTTTCCGCAAGCGCGGCGTGCTGTCCAAGGAGCGTTCACTCGATGAGCAGGCAATCAGGCGTCGCAATCTGGAGGCGAAACGCACCAGTTGCGATTCATTGCCCTGGGGCGGTGATGCCCTCGACTATAGGCGTGGCACCATCTTCGAGAGCCTCGAAAGCGATGGCGGCGGCAATAATAGTCCGTCAGCTAGCTATGATCTGGATATACGCAGCATTCGCAGTGCCGAGGTGCCACGCTCCTCCAGAGAATGTGAGCGAGATCGTGATCGTGATCGTGATGAATTACATGACGCTGCTCATATGGAGACGGCAGCAGAGCCACTGGCCGTGGTCAGTGCTCTCGTACAGTCCACGCCCATGCCCATAGCCACGCCCACTGCTACAACGACAGCTACATCGACAGCAACACCGACAACTACACCGTTATCCTTGCCCATTGTGATGCCCACCGCGCGTCGTCCGTTTGGCTGGTCACAGTCCGTGGACCAGGGCTGCCTGGGACGCAGCAGTTTGCTGTTGTCCGTGCCACGTTGCATGCCACCGCGTAGTCGCAGCGGCAGCACCAAGCAGCTCTTCAAGCAACAGGCGCTCGACGAAGATGCCGACATGGATGAGAATTCGTTGCTGTTGCCCGCAGCCAGCAACACATTGCAGCAGCCATTAAATGGCGCCACTTCCGGTACAGCAACTGCATCCGGCTCGGCGGCTGCTTCTGCTGTCGCTTCTGTTTCCGTTTCCGCCTCCGGTTCTGGTTCCGGTTCTGGTTCCGGTTCGCTTAATGTCTCGGGCGACTGCCAAACAAATCTGGGCAAATCCGACACGGCGGACATTATGCGCATCATCAGCGAACGACGTCGCATGGATCAACGGGATCAATGCGGCAACGAGGACAGCGATTACAACGAGTTGTTGCTCGTCAAATCGCCGCAATCGTCAACGGATTAAGCTTAAGTTCACACACACACATAAAAATCTATAACAGTCTAGTCACATTTACTCCCGTACAACGTTGCCAAATTTCACTGCAAACACAGATCGATAACGATATATTTGACGCAACCGACCTCTATGTACAGTAGACTCTCACAAATTGAGAACACTTCAATTAACTTTCAAAAAACCAACTGTGCGAAAAGATACAAAAATATTACCATTAAATAATGATAAGATTTTTGCTCGGTACCCAACAAATGGATACAAGAGCTTCTAGATTCGTGGCAATTTGTTGTTTTTCTATTGTCTTGTCAGCTAATCTACTCAATTTCGCAAAGTAACGAATATTTATTTGTTAAAATCAATATAGTTCAAATGCAAAAAGTCACGAAATAATAATTTGCCTATTGAATTATTTTTTATTTGCATTTCCTTTTAAATTACAAAATTTATGCATTTTATAATTTAAATATGTCAACTTTCCGCGATTTTGATTTAGAAAATATGTCACTTACCTAAAATATTTATTATATTTTTAAGTAAAAAGTTTCTTTTTCATTTTATTGAAATAATTATTTGAAAAAAAACTTCAATAATTTTTGTTAAAAATAAAATTGAACGACGTTAAAAAAATATTAAAAATGTTTTCTATTAATTTATTTTAAAAAAATAAGGAACAACATAAAGAGAAAAATACTAAATTTATGAATTGATTATTAAATTAAATATAAAACGTATTTTCTCAAGTAAATTTATAATTTTGTATAGCTGCGAAAATGATTAAAAAAAAAATAGAGTTTTAACACTTAAATAATTTGAATTTGAGCTGGTTCTATTTTTTTGAACACGAACCAGAACATTTTTTTAAATAACAATAAAAAAAATGTTAAGTTGTGAGAGTTCTAATTTGTGAGCCTCGACTGTATAAACCTCTTTCTCTCTCTCTCATTTTCCCACACACTCACACGCATAACTGTAATTGTAACTGTAGCCTGTGCTAACTTTAGGGAATTTTCCAAGTGCTCAGTTTGAAGAAAGCAAAACTAAAATCGTTAGAAATTAGGCAATCATAATGATAACGATAAACGATTAACGATAACATTACTCACTAGCGTTAGGCGTTAACTGTAAACTGTAAATGTAAACTGTTAACTGTATGCTGTAAACTGTAACTGTAACGATATCGATTAACGTTAGCGATAACGATAACTACTTAAATAGAGCGTTCTCTATCAACAACAAATGATACACAAAAAAAGAAAGCATAATAAAATTACAAATAATTGTCAACTGTTTTTAGTGCAATCTACGGTTTTCATAAGTTTAGCAACAACAACAAAACATGCGAAATGGTATCAAGCAAAAACAAAAAGCAGAGAAGAACAAAAAATCGTTGTTTAGAGCGTTTTCTGTTTCAAACCACAAATAAAAAAATCATATACTACAAAAAGCTGATTATCAATATGTATACAAATACAAGCGTTATATGCGATATTAATTTATATATATATATATAGATATGTATACATATACCTGGATTCAGTATATATATAGTATAAATAGGAGAGTATATATAGGAGAGTACGTATGCATACATGATGGAAATTGTGAACAAAAATCATCAACTCTGTGATTAGCTCTTAAAGTTTAAACGTTTATATAAACTATACAAAGAACCCAAAAGATCGATGACGAAAGAAGAAGGAAACGAATACTAACCGTATATACACACTCTAGCGTATGTATATAGAGCATCTGAATTATGTATGTGTATTGCATTGTATTGTATCGGATTGTATTGTATTGTATTGTATTGTATTTTATGTAGTCTAGTCAAAAAAGCAACAAAAAGCTGACGCAGTATTCACAAATTGATAAGCAATAGCAATTCTAGCTCGTTAAGGTAAAAAATACTACAAAAATACCAAAATAATACTAAACAAAATTCCAGAAAATACAAAAAAAAAAAAAACTAAATTGTTGCCACTTTTCATGAGAAAATCGAAAAAGAAATTAATGAAAACGAATTTACATAGTTACTTAACAGAGAGACACACACTCTCCCTTTCTAGCTCTCGCTCTTCCTTTTTTCCTCACACTCACTCCGGCTCTTTCTCTCTCACACACACACACACAGACCACTTAATATGTTGCTCTTTGGACAATCTATTGACTATACTGCGCTCTTTCTTTCTCGCTCATTTCAATAAAATTGTGCCAAAAATAGGTAGCAAAAAAATACTGAAGAAAATACTATCTCTTTCACACACACATACACATATAAACAGAAAGTAAGGGTAATTAGTGTATGTTAACTTTTTGCGTAGTAAAAATATAATGCCGTAAATCTTGAATTAATTGATTGATTGATAAAAAGTAGCCCCCATAAGAGGAGATAATGGATAAACGATAACCCAAAGGTTTATTTTTATATACCGAAAAAAAAACTAACGGGCTAACGGGGAAATATCGAAAATACTAAAGTACATTCTAGTGTTAACTGTAGCATATATATATATATATATAGTATATATACGTAGTAAAACTTTTAATGATAGTCGAAATATAAACTTAGACCTTATTTAACTGCAATAGATAATTAACCCCCTTCCTTTGTGAGAGATTTACAAATTCTCAGAGCCCCGGAACAACTTGATGTCGTAGCATTTATATAAAATAAAAATTGAAAAAAAAAAACAAAAGAAAAAGTATTAGAGATATTAAAAAAACTAAATTATAAAGTAAATATATATATATATAAATGTATATGTATATATGAAACTATCAACGAATTACAATAGCTAACCTAAAAGTCAGCACAAAGAAAAATTTATCGAAATCGATAAACGAGGAAGAAGAATTTAAGAAAGATGTAGAAGAAGACGAAGAATAAGAGGAACATAAACACTGTCAATTTCTCAACATGGTCTAAAGAAATTTCCAAAACAAATGGCATTTTACACTCTTGTAGATCAATAAAATTGTATCGATAACGATAACGATAGCGATAGCATACCCAAGTTTAGATACACTTTTGACACACCTAAAAAAAAAAACTGAAAAACAAAAAAACAAGCAACAAATCGAACTTAGAAACTGTATTGCTAATTTTGATCGGGGACGATATCGGGCGTTACGCGTAACCGAACACATTTATACAAGAACAACAACAAACGACAAGAACAAAACAAATTTAATTATTATGTAATAATTTCATCTGTGCCTTTCTCTACGAATATACGATCTATATATATGTATATATAAATACAAAATTATGATATATATAGATATATACTTATAAAACTACTTTATACTACTTCACATGTGCTCTTCTCTACACACACACACACAGACACACACAAGCACACACATATTATCTTTCTCAATCTAACTCTCATCGTGGAGTCGAAAACCTATCGATAATTTTGTAAGTTTAAAAACAAACACTGTACATCAAACGAATTAAAAGTGAAACTACTAATAGATTTTCATTCATCGATAATAATCGATCTTCACTCATCGATTCTAATCGATATTCACTTGTCGATAATAATCGATTTTGCGGCTAAACACATCACACACACACGCATGTTAAACGTAACGCAGCAACAACTTGTTAGGTAAGCAGGTCCTAACGGGACGAACAAGCAGTACACACAAAGCAGTTTCAAGCAGTGCAATCGCTAGATCATCCCCAAAGGACTCTCTATCGCTTCTTCTCTTTCTATCTAACTCACGGATGGGTAGCTTAACTTAAAAAGCAACATTCTTTAAATTGTTCAGATGTGACCGTATATTAAAAAGTACTGGAGATTTTCTTAAATTCAAGTACATTAATACAACAGAATTTAAAAGCTGATTTGAACAGAATGTTTCAAAAGTACTAAAAAATTCTAGAAATATTTCGACTTAAAATTCAAGCTGAGAAATGTTTTAAAAGTGAAAGAAATGTTGAAATATGCGCCCATCTCGAGCACAGCTTAAAAGAAGAAGACAATACAACTAAAGTAAAGAAAATGAAAAAAAAAAATAAACTATTTATGAATTGAAACAATTAAACACACACACACACTCAAACACACAAACGAACAAACACACAGGCAAACGCTTGACAAAACTACATAATAATAACAATTAAGCCTACTAATAATAATTAAAACCCAACACGTAACATCTTTATAGGTTAATGCGCTGGTAGTTTCAAATTGTTTTTTTTTTGTAATTTTTTAAATTAGCTGCTTGAATATGGAACACGAGTAAACACTTTTTTGAGAGCGTGTAAGACCCCTTATATAAAAAATAAGTAAAAGAAATTAAAAAAGAGTATAAATTGCGTTTTTTTCTTGTTGATTAATAATTAGGAAAAAGGGCAACAAAACATAAGTTAATTAAAGCAAATATTAGAAGAAAGTAATGTTGCCGAAGCTGCACACAAAACGAAATGAAAAAATTAATAAAAATGAAATTATATAGCAATTTGAACATATAAAATATAAATTTTGCTTTTAGCCAAGGAAAAGAAAACAAAGAAAGAAGAAAATAATTATGTACGAAAAATATGATAAATTATAATAATAATAATAAAAATAATAATAATAATAATAATAATAATAATAATAATAATAATAATAATAATAATAATAATAATAATAATAATAATAATAATAATAATAATAGTAATAATAATAAAATTAATAATAATAATAATAAAAATAAAAATAATAATAATAATTATAATAATAATAATAATAATAATAATAAAAATAATAATAAAAATAATAATAATAATAATAGTAATAATAATAGTAATAATAATAGTAATAATAATAAAATTAATAATAATAATAATAAAAATAAAAATAATAATAATAAAAATAAAAATAATAATAATAACAATAATAATAAAAATAATAATAAAAATAAAAATAATAAAAATAAAAATAATTATAATAAAAATAATAATAATAACAATAATAATAATAATAATATCGAAAAACAATAACTGTAAACTGAAATTGAGCACGATTTCCAGCTGTCTCTAACTAGCTATACTAACACCTAAAGCCACACATACTAATATACTAACAGTAATTACATGAAAATAAATCAAACCAAATCAAATCAAATAAAATAAAAACGTTGTAAGCATTTCGTTGCGTACCTTTTGCGTTCAAAGAAATGCATTAAATATATATGTATGTAAATTCGTTTGAAACTACCGCAGAAAATCGCTCTACGTATGCCCCAGATATAAATATATATGTGCTATATATCTATAGATATATGTATATGTACTTCAATATGTATATAAGCAAAACAAAGAGCATTATGAATTAAACAGAAATTTTGAAAAGAATATAAAACTTGTTCTCTTTATGTCGTTCAGAACTCATCCACTAATGGCGCCATCTATGGGATGGGTGGTGGCAACTTTCATTTTAGCATTTCGTTAAGTTCTTTGCAGCGCCATCTACGTTCAAGTGCTTGCAACTGCAACTGCTTGCAAGCAGTGCAAACCAATTGGAAATTTTAAAGTGTTAAAGATTTTTAAAGATGCAAGCTTTGGATCCAGTTTTAATATAAATTAAAAAAATAACAGAACTAAATATCAACATATCAAAAAGAACAAGTAATAATAATCTGGTTTTCTAAAAATTTATTTTTTGGTTTTTAATTAAACGTCTAAAATTATAATCGATTCATTCAAGCCAATAAATCAACAGAAAATTATATTATATTATATTATTTAGTTTTTTCAATAGTATTCGATGTAATTTGAGGTCACAATAGATTTTGAAACATTTTCTCGCAATAATTGTTAAGCTGTCCCCCTCCATTTATTACTATGTTACCGTTATGTTATCTCGTTCACATCGCATCCGATTCGAAGACGTGATGCCCGTCGTGTGTCAGTTTTTCTCAGTTTTTTTCTTAACAACTGCCTTGGGTTATTAATGGGTAAGTGACATTGCATTTGTATATATATATATATATTTTTGTTGGCTGTCTTCTCTGAGCTTTTGTCTTATTGTCAATTTTCTCTTTGTTGCATAACAGTGCCTCCCCCTTTATCTTGCAACTCACTCCCCTCTTGGCCCAAAAATGCTGTGAGCTTTACACGTGGCCATTAAAATGACATCCCGCAAAAGACAAGTAAAAATATTTTGGCGCCTCTTTTATAACAGATCCGCAAGCTGTTGGTTTATAACTTCCTCTCCCCATCACAACTCCCACCGCTTTCAACGTCCCCCCCCCCTCTCTCTCTCATTCACCCCAATTGTCACCCTTTGCCATCTACTATCACAGAGTCCTCTTGAGCAACGCATTGATACTACATTTGGTTCGATCTAGTGCTGTAAAAACAAATCGATATTAAAATCGATATTTAATTTTAAGCATGCATTTAATTATATGACTTAGTGCAGTCAAGACATTATGTAATTAATCAAAAATATGTAAATATTTATAACATATCGATTTTCGATTAAAGAAAACGATGCTCCAGAGATTTCAGTAGATTTTTATTTATGTAGTTTTGGTTTATTATTATTTTTATTATTTATTATGTTTATGAGTTTATTAATCCAAAAATCAAAAGCTAAACTTAACTTTTATAGTAAAAATTATAAAAAAAAAAAATTTAATACAATTCTAAGCATTATTCACCGATTTATCGATAAGTCCATATATTTTTTTCGATATAAGACTCGATTCACAGCTTGGATTTACATCACTATTCCGGTTAATAAGTTACCTTTTGCCCCTTCTCTCTCTCTCTCTCTCTCTCTTTCCCTTTCTCTTCTTTCTTCCCTCACTCTCTAAGTCTCATCATCAACGGTATTTGAAGCAATCCAAGCTCATTTTTGTCACCGTTCGCGTTTGCGTTTTTAATTAACGGCGGTTTCTTCTATTGCTTCATGAAGATTGCAAATGAAGTAATTATCAAAAAATAAAAAAAAAAAAACTTTAATAATCATAAAAATATGTTACGACGAAAGAAAAATCAACGGCATTTAGTTTAGTTCAACTTGTCTTATTTTTATAATTGTGACTGTTGCTACAGTAGCTGTTGTTGTTATTGTTGCTGTTGTTGTTGTTGTTGTTGTTACATTGCAACTTTTTTTCCTTGGCGTGAAATGCGTTCATGGTCAATGTGTGAAAACGTGATGTAACAGTTAAAAACACCGTGTACTTTGACCTCATCAAAATGAAGCTTAACAAAGTTTATTCACTTTGGTTGTCTATCGATAAACTGTTTGATTACGATCAGCGATTCAAACCGTTTTATTTTTAGTACAAAAACCATAACTGAAATAAATTCCAATTCAAGCCGATATATTAATAACGGTATTGTTTCGTCGCAGCCAAATAATGATCAATTTCACAATCCTCAAGAAAATCGGTAACAATTGAACAAAGTTATTACTCTTTTTAATTTACAGAAGAAAAGTTAGTGATAAAAACAAATAAATATGCTTTTCTAAATCAATTTTGATGCAGCATCAATTTAGGGGAAAAATTATTTTATTTTTTGACAAAGTTATAATAGTTTAAAGTTCTTCTAAAAGTATTTTGCCACAAAGTATAAATAAATAAATAAATAAATAAAAAAATCTATTTTCATGCAGACTCAAAAAAGAGGCCAACTATTAATTTAAATGAATGGGATCAGTTTATCCAAACTTATGATGGTTTCTAAGGTATATATAGTTTTCTAAATTAAATGATATGCAAATTTTGGAGTTTAATATGTTTTAAATATGAATCGATAAATAAGTCGATAACTGACTGCAACTCTTTCTGTATATTTCTCCTTTAACTCCTCTTAAAATGCTTCTCTCCAATCAAGTTCTGAATCACGCGATTCATCATGATTTGCCTGATCGTAAATAAGTTTATTTCATTCATAAAAATAAACATTCGATCAAGATGAAGATGAAGCATGCATACATACTATAAATATATGTAGTATATGCATGTGTGTAAAACTTAAATGATATAAAAAAATTTCTCTTCTATGCGAGGCTTGAAAAGCAAACTAAACGATAAGTTTGCTCAAAAGAAAAGGCGACTTGGAAATATGTAAAACTTAATTATATAACTTGAGTTGAGCTTGAACCTAACCCAAATAACAGTGATGAAATTGTTATACCCTGTATTTGAGAGCAGCAGTTTTAGCTGCTTGAGAGCGTACGTAGTACGGACTGAAGAATATAGAAATACTGAAAGTCAGATGCAATATTAAACAATATAAAGATAAATTAATTAAATGCAAAATAAAAATTATTTAATATTTATTATTTTTATTATAAATATTGATGTTAATGGTGATTAGATACTTATATTTCTTAGTAATTTTATATATAAATTAAAAAAATAAAAAATTATTAAATATTGTTTAAATTTTTAATAATGCCACATAAATATTTCTTATAGATTAATTTATTTATTTTATTGCAAAATAAAATCCATTATTAAAAATTTTTTTTATTTATAATATTGTTAATGATAATTTAATATTTCTTAGAAATCTTACAGATAAATTAATTTAATGCAAACAAAATTATTAAATATTTAATTTAAATTGCAATATTATACAATATTTATTTTCATAAGTAGTAGATGTATTCTTTCGTAAATGCAAACACTGCTACAAATAATTGAGACACTTTAAATTGAATTTGCAACCACTGTGCGGCGACTTTTAGAAACGATTCCGATGTCATTTACAACGAATTCCGATTCGCCCTGTTGAATGAATGTTTATATGAGTATTTACGAATATATTCGAATACGTATTCGTATTTGTATTTTGTATTTGCATTTGGATTTTTAGTAGCACTTTATTATTTATTCACTGTTAAGTTGAATATTTGTCGTAGTTGTCGGTTTTTGCCCCTTTTTTATTTATATGTATGTATATATATATTTTTTTTTTTATTTCTTGACACTTTCACTTTTCTCATTAAAATATGAGACCGGGCCCAAGACGACCCAGACGACAGGTTTGCCGCTAACAGCATTACAATACGAATACGTCAGTATAAGAAAATGAATACGAATAGTATAGTATACTATATATGACATGACAGTCCGTGAACTGTTCGTCGTTGTGCCCTAACCTCAAAATTACCTACATATGTATTTACATATGTATTTTGAGATTTCATTTGCATCTCTCCATTCACATCTCTCACCTTCCCAACTTCCCTCATTTATTTTCGCTCTCTCTCTTTCTCTCCGTCTTTCGCCGATCGTCAGACATTGAATAATTTACCGTTGCTTTTGATGTCACAGTTGTTGCTGTAACTTTAGCTAGGTTATGTATTCGGTGAATGGCTTATGCAGTTCAGTGTTGGCTACAGAAATATAGAATAAATATTAACTCAAGGCTGATTTGAATAATAACAAAGCATTTGACAGTCTAAATAACTGCAATTATTTAAAAAGTCTTCAGTTTTGGAAATTGTTTCTAAAACCAATCCTACTTAAATTAAACTTGCACTACTATCTTGCACACATTTGGCAATAAAAGGAACATTTAGTATCGAAATTCTCCCACTAAAGTAGTTTTTCTAAAATGAATGGTAACTTTGTTTTTCATCGGAAACACTTGAAATTTCATTCTTAGAGTTGCATCCACATCTTTAAAATAATACTACAAATTTAACTCTTAAAGATACAACACTTTAACTTTTAAACCAAAGTTTAAATGACACTACTTAAAACTTAAGTCTTTAAGATATAACTTCTTTAAAATAGTACATAAATCTAACATGTTGTTAAAAAAACTTAAATTTTAATTTTATGGATCCATATTCAATAATAAAAACATTAAAATTACGTTAAGTAGTAGAATAAAATGCATAAAATAATTTTGCAATCCTTTTCCTTTCTAGAATTTTCTAAAATCAATGTGTCACAAAAGGACATTAAACTCAACAATATTTTCTTCCCATCTCACAAAATTATATAGGCTATTTATCAAAAATGTTCAACCATAAAAATCACCTTAAAGCGCACACAGAATCTTCAGATCGCACATTTCACACTTGTACGTAGAATTCTTCGAAACTATAACAGAAAAAATCTTTTCATTTTGGGAAAATTAGCTTCTTAATAATTTAATTTTTAAGTTAACCTAAATAAGTAGAAGTACATAGCATGTTCGGACTATACAATTAAGAAGAAAGAAAAAAGAAATGAAGGCTAACAATATTTATTTCATATTCATTTCAACTTGAAAATCACGCTATTATAAATTCCAAATGAGCAACTTAATAATTTAATTATGAGTTAACCTAAATAAGTATATACCACAGAGTATACAGGAATTTCGGCATATTCATCCTTATCTGCGAAAAATCCTCCAATAAATGGGTATTCAATGGAAACCAGTTTATTTTATTTTGTATCGGATTTCAGTTTACGATCATCCCGTCGGCGCATTCTGTTTTTTCGAATCGTTTCTGCTTCTGTTAACATCTTAAAAAGTGAATAAAGCCCTTTACATACACATATGTATGAATATTAACATATATAGTCATTCACGTTCATGCGCAGACACTCATCGCTGTGGTTTCGAGAATTCCAGCATTCATGCAGCATTTTTTGGCAGTTTTTAGGTTGGGTTGTTTATTTATATTTTTTATTTTTCTGAGATCTTAAGAACTGGTTTTTAATGCAAGCGAGAGAGCTAACGGTAAATTGTTGCACTGTTGCATGTGCCATGTTGGTTTTTCCCAGCATTTGGTGTAATTCGGAAAATTGAAAAAGCATTGCACGACATTTGGGGATTTTGTTTTTCACTCTATCGACAAATTACACAATGCCTTACAAAACGATAGACAGAGAGAGAGGGAGAGTGTGTGCAAAGAGAGAGAGACAGAGAGAGAGAGAGAGAGAGAGGAACAACAATAATACGTGATATGACAACTCTGCTGTTGTTGAAGTTTGTTGTGGTTGTTTACAACTCAGCTCGAAAATGGGAACTGGGATTCAAGCTTGCAACTTGCAGCATGCCGAGGCACAGGTGTGTGTGTGTCTCAGTGTGTGTGTGTGTAAACAGGTCAACAGCAACAACAACAACAACAGCAACAACAACAACAATGCAACAAGCGCAACCGTTGCCACATTTTGTTGGTTTTTCTCGTTCCTCGTGCACTCAGAAAAATAAGAAAAGACGGCATATGAATTCAAATAAATATATTCTAAAAATTCTCAAATCTTAAATTAAATTTGAATCTATCAGAACTTTTAAAAATTTGACTGACTATATACATATATATATTTAAATATATATTTCCTTTAACACTATATGAAAAAAGTAGCCCAAATTAAGGTTAACTTATTCAGAATATTCAGGAACATGACAATTATAAAAGCAAACAGTTTTGTTAAGATAAATCCCGAAATAAGAGATTTTATGTACTTAACAAGTTTAAGACTTTTTTTAACTGAACAAATGTTGTTTTAATATTAAATTATTAATATTATTGACTAGTTAAATATATTGTTAAAATAGCTTTTTTATTGAAAAAGGAGCATATTTTGTTCTAGAAAAAATTATATTTTAGAGAAATAGTAAGATTGTTTTGTACTTAAGCTAATCGTTTTTAAGATTTGGAACTCAGTTTTAAAAATTTCGATGCATGATAATATTAATTCTTTTTTCTGAGTGTACTGAATGTTTCGCTTAACCGCAAATGAATGCATTCAGAAAGTAACAACAACAACAACATCATCGAATTTAATTATGAAAATCTTAAAACCACATAATATTAGATTAATGATCTTAACGGTGTGTTAAACACGTTAATTAAGACATCATTCATTTGTCACACTATTGAGCCCCTTTGGGCCATGATTAATGCGATCTTTGCTCCGTTTATTCATTTAACTGGACTTATCTATATTCAGTTATTCACTTACCCATGGACTGTATTCATTCTGATAAGTTCAACAGATTCCGGATTAGTTATTCACTGTATCCAAAATAGGAATTAACACTTTTTTAAATTCACTTTTATTTCTTTGCTTAGCGTTTTTATTCACAAATGACTTTAACTGCAGTTATTCACTTTATCCACTCATTGTGTTATTCGTTTAATCACCAATTAATGTCTTTTTTTAAATAAATACTTTGGTTATTCACTCAGATGTAAACAAACTCCATTTGAAATGCTTTCATTTCAGTAAAACTCATAGTTATGTTAAGTTTACTCAGTTAATTAATTAATTTTATCAATTTATGACAATTTTCTCACTTTTCATTAACAGTGAATATTTTAGATATTCATTCAGCAATAAACTGATTCATTTTGACTTGATTTACTATCACTAATTAGCGTCAATTTTTTAATTGCTGCATTCGTTTCACACATTTATTCAGTGTTTCTCCTTTGTAACCAAAAGTAAATAAACGGCTTTGTTCACTCTATTCCATAAAGTGGGTGCTCTTGTAATTCACTGATCCATTTATTCTGCTCTCTTCCAATATTCCTTAAATGGAGTGCTTTTGTTATGCCCTTAACTTGTCCTCGTACTATTTATTTACACTCATTAGACTTCCTTATTAGAGTTCACTCACTTGCTCTCCATTTCACTTAAACTCACTCATAGATCCACGCTTGTACCGCTCAATTGTTGAACTCATTTTTTCGGTCGCCACTTTTCTTTGCTTCTTTCTTTCATTGCTATTATGTTATTTTTGCACACACTTTTGCAATACTCACACAGTCGCATAACATCAAACATCAAAATAACAACAACAAGCACAATCACAACAACAATAACAACAATGGCAACGACATTCGTTTAACAAAATGCTGGCTTATTATTACAACATCGCCGATGACGCAGGGATTTTGTTTCTTTAACTGGACAAGCACCGTTTACTCTGCACTACTGCACTCTCACACTTTAAGCATTAACACACACACACTTGAAGCATTAACACTTTAAAACTAAAGTTAATTTTATTTTGGCTTTTAATTTTTTTCCAAGCGTAGCTTTTTTAAATTAATGCAAATCTTTTCAATGCAATTTTCTGTCGTTTTGAGTACATTATTATTATTTTTAGCTTCTTTTCGTGATATTACTTTAAATTACGTACTTTCAAAACTAGCTATTTTTAACGGCCAATTTCTGACAACAGTGTCTGCAATACTTTCGTTGCGCTTAACTGAGTTAATGTTTAACATTTCGCACTGTTGTCTCTCTGTCTCTCTCACTTGCGCTTTCATGCTCACGCTGAGCTTGAGCTTGAGTTACAACAGCAGCAGCGGCAGAGGCAGCCGCAGTCGCAGCAGCTGCGACGTCGTCTCAGCAGCCTATGCTGAGATTTAAGGTTTTATTTTGTGGGTTTGTGACGACTCTCGCGCTGCTTGCGTCGCTGTCGCTGCCATTGCTGCTGCTGCGACTTTTTGGGCTGCGTTTTTGAAATAGTTAGCATATTTTTACCGCTGTCCAAGACGCGCAGCCGCAATTCGTTGACGTGCGTTCATGCCAAGCGGTCGTCACTTGTCGCAGCTCCCAGCAAATCAAGAAAATAAAGAAAAACGCTCGACTTACTCCCCATTCCCCCTCTCACTGCCGCGCGTGCGCAACAAAAGTAAAAGTGCAAAAAATTAAATATAATACGAAAAACAGCTCTGAAATTCTAACGGTTAAAAGAGTGGCGCGTTTATTATACAACTAAAAAAAAAAGAAAGAAAAACGAAAATTGGAGTCTTTTATGTGTGTGTGTGTGTGAAAATGAAGCAACAAGATATAAATAAATAAAAAGGAAATACGAGACGACACACTTTGTATTTTTTTTAATATTGGAATTTTAATATAGTTTGTATTTTTTCTTTTTGTTTTATTTTTTACACGAATTTTTGTTGGGTGTCTTTTGAGTGAAAGTGAAGTTACGAACGTGCCCAGGCAATTTGTGGCATCTTTTATTAGTTTTATTGTTTTTGTTTTTGTTATTTTTTTTTTAATATTGTTGCTATTGTCATGCGCTTACATCAAGTGCTGCCGCAGCGGCTGCTGCTGCTGCTGGCGCTTACGCTGGCGCTGACAGAGGCGGCAATCGACAAGGACAACAACAAGTCCGCTGCCGCCATTAACCCGGCGCTCATCGGTGACAATGTCATTAATTTGCGTCTGCATACGGAAATTAGCAGCAGCAATAACAACAGCAGCAGCAACGACGTCGACGTCAATTTCGATCTGTCGCGCACGCAGCGACTGCGCGATGCACTCAACGTTTTCGATCTCTCGCTGCTGGCAGCGCAGGTGGCAGCGCGTCGAGGCCGCGCGTCCATTGAGCGTTAATTGCACGAAGGACATGCGCAGTTATCTGCGCGGACTGAGTGATGCCAAAATGTGGGCAGTGAAAAGTAAGTACAGTTTTCGGTAACACGTTACGAATGTTACTCTAAAGGAAACTTTCAGCAGGAAACTTTAATTACAGGCACTTGTGAAAATCACTTAATAATTGAGTTACATCACTCATTGCCTATACTGACTATGCGAACTCAGCTTGTAGAGTAGCTAGACAGCTAAAATTTGGTACAGTTGCTACTTACTGTTAAACCTATAACATATCTTAAAATCAAAGAGATCGTGCAAACAGAAACAATTAGGTTTTATTATTTATAGGACTTTAAAGAACTTGTAAATAATTTTGTGTGAATTTACAATTTCGCTAACTGAATATGTTAGATCAATATATAATTAGATTTTTTTAAATGTTATCAGTTTCAGTTTTAATTTTAGATAAATATAATATTTTATATAAATTTTACATCTTGACGTTTTAATTGAAACTTTAAAGAAAAAGTTGTTTATTAAAATAAAAAAAACTTGTTAGCTGCAAGTTTTCATTGGTCTTAAATTCGAGTTCGGCAAAGGTAGCAAACATTAATAGTAGTTTCATTCATAATAAATGATATTTGTTATCTCTGAAAGTGGCGCGAACAGAAATTACTTGACATTTATTGGGCAATCTGTTGGCTATTATTATTAAATAGATATCTGACTCAAACGAACAACATCATATTCGATTAAGAATTATGCATTGATAGGTTTTCATATTTTTCGCTGGGGTTGTTATTGTTGTTGCTGGTGTTGCTGGTGTTGCATGTGAACGTGCTGTTTACTGTCGGCTACATTCTCAAGATTTCGAGTCGACAATCTACATAAATGCATGCGCCGTTCGTTTCTTCGTTCGTTCGTTCGTTCGTGATAGAGACTCAAGGTTGCAATTAGTTCTTGCCAGACCACAGCAACTTGCAACAAGAACAACAGCAACAACAAAGTGCAACAGCTCAATTGTGATTTTGGATTTTGATTTCTAGTTCAGTCAGGCAATGCATATGTCAGTATATAGTATATAGTAAATATATATATATATATATAAACACACACATATATGTTTAGGTGTGTGTTCGTGCTTAACTTTTGCCAAATTGTTTGGTCATTATGTCAGCGACTATGTCAGTTTGAACAATGCATTGTAGTTTTTGTTGCAATATTACAACAGGCAAAACGTAACAAAAAAAAAACCACAAAAAACATTAAAATCAAATTAAGTTTACATGAAAATGTCCAGTTTATAATTTATGGACGATTGTTGTGGGCGCTACAAATTGAAATTTCATAAAAGTCCCTTATTTTGGGTCAAGACGCTTCATGGTCTTGAACTAAAAAAAACAAGAGTTTATACATTTTTTCTATTTAATTTTAAAGTTTATTCCTTGAGAATATACGAATAGTCTGGAAAACTAATCTAAGAAATCTATTAGCAAACTTCAATTCAGCACAGTTTCATCTGATGAGTAAATATAATATGGAACTTGAGAGTTTCTTAAATAATTTTTAAACAATTTTCTCTTGCAACAACTTTATATTTTGCCAAGTCTCTTAACTTAACTTATTTGTACCTTTAAAAAAGTAAAAGTAAATACATAACTTTCCAAAAATTTTGTGCAGTTAAAATTAATATCAAGCCGAAATAAATTAAAGTTTTCCTATATAACAATTGAAATTGCAAGTCTTTGTGTTCAAATTTAAGGCTTTTTCTCCAATTTCTTTCATAATTTTCTTAAATCTATTAATTATTTTAAAATTTTCATTTTAGTCAAGTTTCATATGTTTTACTTCCACCAAATTATATAAACATTTTTGTGCTATTTTGAGAACTTCTGTCTTCAATTTGAAGACATATTTTTTACGTTACTACTTAGTATTTTGTTTCATAACTCAACTCATTATGTTGATAATTGGAAGAAAGTAATTTAGATATTAACAATTTTCCTGAAAATTTGCTAATTTAATTTGATCAAATTAAAGTGAAATTCAATTTACTTAATTGAAAGTTTTATTCAGATTTTTATAGCTTCTTCTGAGAAGCGAATACAAAATGTAATGCGATATGGTAAATATTTTATTATCTTGCACTGCTTGCTGGGTGTGGGGACTGCTTGCAGGCAGCAATTCAAATACAACTTGCAACAGCTGCAGCAGCAACTTAAAAAAAAATTATGAACAAATGTTGTGCGACGAGTTTTCAGTTTCAGTTTTTAGTTTTTGGGTTTGGATTTGGATTTGTATTTGAGTTTGCGATCGGTTTGGTTGCGCCAGCGTGTAAAGAGCACGCCCCCTTTTGGCCGACTGCCTGCCTGACTGACCAACTGACTGACTGATCAACCGACTGACTCACTGACTGACTGACTGACTGACTGACTGACTGACTTGCTTGGATGACTGGCCGAGTGAGTGAATGAGTAAATGAGTGTCCAAGTGAGTTGTTGTCGCTGTCTCGAGCTGCCACTCTTTGTGACTGTTATGCAATCAATTAACACACCAAATGCCGTCAAGACGAAACGATATGAAACGCAACAACAACAACAAATCCACAGAAGAAACCAACCAACGAAAAAACAAAAATTTTTATTTCTTTTCTTTTCATTTTGCTGTTGGTCTCTTTCCAAAAGTTTCACTAAAACGCTTTTAAATAAATTTAAGGCAAAGGCAATGCTTATTCTATTAGTTACTCGTACATACCATTAACATTCATTCGTTTATTCAACAGCTATTCGTTATTCAATTTGCCATTTTATCAGCGCATTTTACAACTTTTTTTAGCACCAAAGTCCCAGAATTTCATCTCGAAATATTGTCGATGTCTCTGTTGATGGCCAAGATCAATGGCCATAATCGTTTTGGCCGCATTACCCTTTTCGGCATCAGCATTTCCAAAATCTGCAGTTCGTAGAAAATGCGTTTACAATCGAAAGTTATGACATTTAACTAAATACGTTTAGTAAAAACTTTAAATCTGTTTTGTACATTTGTGAAATAAAAGTAAAAGCCAGAGTAGATCAATTTTAATTGAACATTATGATTTAAAAATATGTTTACTATTTGATAAGCATACAAATCTCTGATTAAATATAAAAGATATTATTAGTTTAATAAAAATCTAAACAAACATTTTCAAGGTTCATTTTAATTTATTTTAAGCACGTTAATAATATTTTAAAGTGCAATATTTTCTAGTATTTATATATGACCATGTCTATAATTTACCACAATTTTCCAATGACACCACAAGATTTTCATTGTATTACTACATCATTAACTTTATTACCAAATCTAATAGAACGAGGCTCAAATAATCGCTGAAAAATAATTATTTCTCTTGCAATTAAATTTAGAAATCAAGAAGCTTCTTCTGTCTTAAAATTTAGTAATTTTTAGCAATAGTAAAAAGAAATTTTTTTGATTAAATTTAAGACAACGCTGATTTGGTAAATAAATTGATCAACAAAATAAATTAATAATTTCAATCTCTAAATCACTAATTAACTTGCATTAATATTAATTTTTAACTTGATTTCTTTAAATATATCTAGTTTAATGTGATCTCTATATCTACACATATGTATCTATCTCTGACTGTTTTTATGCCTGTATTTTCCATATCTTTATCTCTTGATCTATATCTGTTACATTATAGATCTAACTATAGCTATTTCGATATCCATATTTATTGAAGTACTTGTCTCACATCGATTAAACTTGAATCCAACTCGCAGCAGTATATATAACACTGATTCTATAATTTGTCGTTCAGTTATTTGTCGAGTCGTGTGTGCAACAATTTAGACTTGATTCTTATGTCAGTTAACGTGTTTTTTGATTTGCTTCGTTGCTTTGCTTGATAGTTTTAATCGATTTGCGGGCCAACAACACTTGCCACCAAGTGCAACTGCAACTGCAGCTGCTGTTATAACCACTACCCCTCCCCCCTTGAACCTTACCACACCTCCCATCCTCCTCTCATCTTGGCAAAGTCTTGTTTGCAATGTTGACTACGAGCCGTTAAAAAATTGGCTTAGATGAAGGCCGAATTGAGCTTTTTTTGGACTTTGGCTTAACTTATTCTGGTTCTGGGCCATGGCATTTGTAGAAATCCTGACAATGAATAATTTGGCCAAAATAAAAAGCAACTGAAAAAAGCTGTTTGTTGAATTTGGTTGTAAGTTTGTTAACTGATGGAAAAATGCGCCGAAATTTAAATATTTACACTTTAATAGGATAATCCTATCCTATTCATATGAATTTAGTAGATTTAAGGTGTGTGCGCTTAAAAAAAAATAAGATATTTTAATTTATTCAACATATTTCTTTTTAATTTACTTAATTTGTATCATATTTAAGTTAAATGTTTCAAAGCCCCAAGAAATATACATTTTAACTAATTTTGTAGTTGCTTTAAAGTGCAATAATACTTATTAAAATTAAAATATAAAATATTTTCCTGCATTTTTTTTACTAATATTATTGTTTAATTCAAGTGCAATAATTTTTAAATGAAATACAAATATTGTTTACTTTTATTTGATTTCTCTTTTCAAAAATCTTAAATCGAATATTCCTATATTTTTTAAATAATTTTATATTGATATTAAGTAGTTTCAGCAATTTATTAAATATTTTTAAACAATTTCTAACACTTTTTAAATAAATTCGAGTAAAATATTTAAAAGCAGTGCGAAAAATATTCAATTTGAATTCAATTAAATATTAATAATAATGCTAAAATAATGGAGTTTTTGAGTTGAAGTGTTTTACCTTTGAAATTACTAAATTCATATTAATCTTAATGTATGGGTATGTTTTTTAAATTAAATTAAACTGTATTTTACATAATTCTCTCGTGTTTTCTATCAGTGTACGAATCTTTCTTGGAGTTTATGTTTGTTTGGCTTTCGACGGCAAACAACAAAAGCGACCACCAAAAAATATTTAAAAATTTAAGGGAAAAAATGGAGGAAATACAAATGTTTGCTGATGATGATCGAACTTGGCTTTTTAGCTATGCCGCACTCTCTCTCTCTCTCTCTCTCTCTCTCTCTCTCTCTCTCTCTCTCTCCCTCTTTCTCTCCATCTCTGTGGATTGTGCAAACTTCCTCGTGGCTTTTACACAACTCTGATTCGCTTCCAGGAAACATCCAAACAATGACCTCGCAACAAAATTGCACATGTTGCACAGCAAATGTATTTTGTTGACCTCGTCTCTCTTGCATTTCACCTGCCAGCCAAGTTGAGTAAGGCAATGCCGAAAAACACAAATAAAAGCAAAAGCAAATATCAAGAAAAAAATAAAACATTAACAATAATCATAACAATAACAATAAAAACTAATCAAAGGCTTACAAAGTTGTTTGTTGACCAACTTCCAAAAAATATTAAATAAAATTGGCAACAAAAGCTGCACTCACGATTCGTGTCTGTTGTGGCCTCTTTTTCAGTTATATATATGGTATATATTTACAGCCATGTATCCAGTTATATATGCATATTGCTGGGTATTAGCTACAATTTTTAGGCCAATGTGCTTAGGCGACTTTTGTGTGTGGGGAAAGGGGTCGTGAAGGGAGGGTGAGGGGAGGGGGTAGGAGACAACCAATTACAGTCTTTGTGCAAAATGAAACGTCACGCAACATAATTTCTATTTCTTTCCCAGTTGCTGTTGTGGTTGTTGTAAATATCAATAAGAAAATAATGAAGAAGCAGACTTACACACACACACACACACACACACACACACACACACAAGTTGCACAACAAATAAACACGCCAAGTCAGCGCACAACAACAACAGACAACAAGCTACAACCAACAAGCAACAACAACAACCAACAACAACAACAACAACCATCTCTCAGCTGCTGTCCAGACAACCGACAATGACGGCGACGCCGACGGCGCTGCCAGCGTTGCGCTTATGTAATTTAACTTTAATTTGATTGTTGCAATGCCTTGCAGTTTTTGTGCTCTTCTCCCACCTTCCTTTTCCCTCTCCCTTTCTCTCGCTCTCTCGCTCTCTCGCTCTCTCCCCACCTCTCTCTCTCTTCCTCTTTCTATGGCCACAATATAAATTATGGTCAGTGTGGCGTTTTGGCCACTTTCAACTCTGACCAACATTATTCCGTCCTTTTCATTTATTATCTCATTGTTTTTCCCTGCAAAACGAAAGACTTAGGCAACGAACTTGACGGTCAACTCAACAATTTTGTGTAATTTACGTTATTCAACTTTTGCACTTGATCGTGAAATAAGCATTTACTATATATACAAGAAAAGACAACTTTCTACTTCAGTTAACAGCAAGTTATTGCATTTTTAAAGCCTTGTTATCAGTTCAAAGTCATCGATACTATTAACAAGCTGTTAGGGAATTCCCAATTGTGTATCAAACTTATGTGACTGACTGTAAGAGGGATACTGATAGTTGCTTATGATAATAATGAAATTATTACGTCCTTAACTGTATCTTTAGATACCGAATTCCTTTTGTTAAAAAGGGTAATATAAAAATTCCAATTTTAGATTAATAAGCGTATTAAAATTCACTTATAATTATTTATAGCAATTCTGTTCGTACTTAAATTATAAATATTCCAGTTCAATAGAAAAAATCAGTTATGAAATATAAATACATAAAAAAATATGTGATGTATGAAAGAATGAAAAAACCTATCTACTTAAATAACGATTTACTTAGATGCTATTATAACCATCTATATTACTATATAATCGATATGGTTAATAATCAAGAAAATAAGAGCTATGAATAAATAAAAAAATATACAATATTAAATAATTGTTTTTATAATTCCTAAAGTACTTGAACTGTGAAACTGCAGCATTATTTCATTCAATCTTAAGTCTAGTGGTTGCAGACTCAATTTCAACACCATATTTAACTAGTATAGATCAATTTTTGCACTTGCCTTGCACTTTTAGGTCTGAATCGACCATTCTGACAGACGTTCGAGTAACGAGTACTAAGTACCATGTTGTGATTAACGAGTGGATCATGAGATGGCGCTATAAATATATCGGAGTATATATAGTTTTAAGCATTCCAATTTTAATTATAATTGTAACGAGTGCTGGGTAATGAGTTGTGATTAACGAGTAGATTGTGAAAAATATCAAGACTTCCTTATCACCATGAGATGGCGCCATAAATAAATCAAGGTTTATATTTGTAGGCATGTCAATTGCAATTATAATCGTATACGCAATAGAAATCCTCATTGTTATCGTTATCGCAATCGAACTGTGCTCAAGTTTAATGCGTCAATTGATCTTGGCTGTTTGGATTTTAATGAAACGATTTCTATTGCTCGCCCGTTGCAGTCGCTCGAACACAAAATGCTTCTCCCTTGGCCAATATATTGCCACCCCCTCCCTCACCACTCACCACTTTTGACCACTCCCTGCCTATCGATAACATCTGTGTAGCTTTAACTTAATGAAATGGCATATCCAGGCATCTTCCATTATTTGTTGTGCCCTCATTTGGATTTGACACCGAGACACTGTCTATTTGACTGTCTAACTGTCAAGCTGTCTGACTGTCTAGATAAAAGTCCGTGCTCACCATTTCCGTTAAGTAAAAGTCTACATTAAACACATAACAAAAAAACTAGTTAAATAAATAAATAATGATAAACGTGCTTTGCATTTGAAATTGATTATGAAATTCATTTCAACAAAATTTGCATGTGCCTCGTTTTTGGGGTTTTTGACCATAATTGCATTATCGTAGGGTGGCCATTTGTTAATTGCGCAGTTGCCGGACTCTCGAACATTTTAGGGCAACCAAATGGGCTTTATTTCAACCGTATAGGGGGCGTGGCAATTTATGCAACTAATGAGTAAATGCAAATGAGAAACGAACAACAGAAATGGCAACACAAAAGACAGGAGAAAGATTTGCCAACAACACAATACAGCAATTAATTTATTAATGTTTTTAGCTCATTGCATCACAAGGAAGTTAAGTTAACTTATAAATAGATTAACTAGCTAATATGTGCAATCACAGCGGTACTTTTTTTTTGAAAAGTGTGTTTAATATATCAAATGAAAAAACTTTTACAAAATATAACTTATTTATTTATTTACTTAGTTTAAATAAAAGCAGAAGGTCACATATTTTTGTAAATAAATGAATGAAAAAATTTTATTTTTCTGGTAACACAATTTTTTTAAAAATAAAACTTTAAGAATGCAAGCATAAAAAATTACAAGTAAAATTTATGTTTATATCTTATAGATATCTTTTTGTTTTTATCTGCTTTGAATTAAAATAATAAAATAAATATTGTGTATTTTATGGTTTCATTTTTAAATTTGTTCTATTAAAATATAAAATGGATTCGAGGTTAAATTTATTAAATATATTTGGTTTAAATCGTGTTATTATTTTTGTGCTTTGCATGATTCAGTTTAAGCTTATTAAAGAAATGAAATTTATTTCTGTGTTTTGGATAAATTTTTTCTAAAAGTCGCGGGTTTAAAACTGAAATTTATATGTATTTTGCTTGTTAATTTATAAAGTTGTGTTATAAAATAATAAAATTTGATACATAAATTCTTGAACTTATGAACCGGTCTTTTTATAAGTGTAGGTGGGAAATTTACACACAAATATTTAATTCTCGCGCAATTTTCATCAAATACATTTTCAAATGCAAATTGAAAAATTAACGATAAAGTGTTCAAAGATGCAACAAAAAGTTGACCTCAAAAGCTAGAAAAACTACATAGCAATTCATTCATGTATATATATATATATATTGATATATTGATGTTTACATTTTGTATAGATCACATAAAACAGTAGCTAGCTCAGCTAATAAGATTGGTATGCGATGGAAACGAAACCAAAGTCATTTATTTAACAATTGATTAGTCCGCGATGAATCGATGAAAAATGCAATTGATATATCGAATATTGCAGTTAGTTATAACGATAATGACTAAGTGAATTAGTGAATGAATGAATTAGAGACAGAGAGCTGTAAATAATTGCAGTTTGATCAAGATTTTCATTTTGTGCGTTTGTCACGATGACATTTGACATTTTCGATTATAACGATTTTCGGTCAGTTCGTCAAGTTCGTCAAGTTCATCAAGATATTGTGATTTGGATGCTTGGCTAATTATATAGACAGTTGTGTCATTGCAATTGTCGGTTGATTAGCAATTGCAGTAATAGTGTTATTAATACTACAAAAGAAAATTGAAAAAAAAAAAACAAAACAAAAATCTGCCTCATTTTGTCGACTCTAATGCAAAATGCAGCCCTGAGTTAATGTTTCAGAAATGTTGTTTGATTCAATCTGGCACGCATATTACGCAAAATACTCGAAATAAACGAACCACTAAAAACTGGCCATTGCCACGTGTCCAAGCTGTGCCACAAATTTGGTTTAAATTGGTCAGAGGGGGGCCAAGTGAGTTCAGGCCCAGTTCAGGTGAAATACCAGTTAGTCACCACCACAAAAAACCAAAGAAAAACAGAAAAAAAACGGGTCGAACAATGGCAATGGCGTTTACCAACTCAAGACTTAAACTAAAAACTCAAACTCAAATTGAAATTGAAACTCAAGCTGAAGCTGTTGATGCTGAAGATGCAGCTGACCTTGTGCTGAATCTTTGTAGAAAGATACGAACCAAAACGACAGAAGAAAATGAAAAAATATGATACGAAAATTGAAGCGAAAGATTGGAAAAAAAAAACCGATAAAAAGAAACCAAACGAACCAATATCCAAAATGAAGTCCACAGAAAAATTAAGAAATAAAATAAAATAAAATTCATACACGGATTTAGTTTGGGATGTGCTTAGAGATGAACTCGTGACAATAAATTGTTTAAAATACGTTTTAAAATTGCTTAACTAACTAGAATTTTATGGTACAAAAAATATTAAACATAAGTTTGTTCATATCTTAAAATGTGACGCGAGCAGAAAGTAAAAAATAAATAATAATTAAAAAGAAATAAACAATAAGATAACTAATTAAATAATAAATGAAATAAATAAATAAAAAATGAAATCAATGAAGAATAAATGAAACTAAATAGTTAAAAAATAAATGAATAAACAATAATAGTAAATAATAGTAAAAAGTTAATACTTACTTAAGAATTGCGAATTATATTATGTACAAAGTATGTATATTTTAGTGTTTTTCTAGGAACTGTTATCGTCTAATAAAATTTACATTTTATTTTTTGAAAAGTAAAACTCTTTTTCATAATTATTGTTGTTTTCATAATTATTTTTGAATTTCTTAAGCTGCTTAAAGAGTTTTAATGAACAACAAATTTTAATTTCAACTGAAATTTAATTAAGCTTTATGTAAGAAAGCTTTCTTAAATTTAAATAACAATTGATTTAAAAGAAAACTTAATTTTTAACATCTTGATTCCTTATTTTATTTTTATTATTTTTAAATACAACTTTATTATAAAATGTTGTATGTGAAATATTTGAACATTTTGTGGTTTTTGTCACGTGCTCAGCTCTAACTCTGAATTTGTAGGCACTTCCCCTCCCCCCTTGCTACCTTTATATTTGTCTCTCTCTTTCTCTTTCTCTGTTGCTCTTTCTTTCTTTATCTATTTATATTTCACTCTTTCCGTCTGTGGTTGATTATGCAAAGTGGAGCACAAATTGCTGTCAATGCTCGAAACTCAACGGCGAAAGTGACAACGGTAAACATAATGTATCACAAGTTGTTGTTGTTGTTGTTGTTGTTGTTGTTGTTGTTGTTGTTGTTGTTGTTGTTATGTCTTAATGATGACAGCGTCAGTCAGTTGTCAATTGTCAATTGTTTGCAATACGATTTCAATGTCGTCAGGCAGCTAAGCAGCGAATTTCTTTGTGGGCGACACAGCAGCAACTATTGCACTTGAACCCAACAGCAACAATACTATTAACAACAACAGCAACAACAACAGCCACAAGAGCAACAACATTGACATTGAAATGGTCGCCGATGTCGCTGCCTAGACCTGAATAACAATTGCCAGTGAAGCAAGCAAATTGTTGCTCTCATTCAGGAAATGTTGCTGTCAACAGCGACAGCGACAGCAACATCCACCGAAAATTAGCAACAATTGCAGCTGGGCAATTGCTGAGGCAACCAGGCGAGAAAACATCTCTGATATCAAGGCTTTAACAATCTTAAGGTGCGTCTTCAACCATTAAATTGGCTTCAAAACCCGCGTGCTTTGTTTTAGATGCGACTCAATTAGGCAACCAGCAACAACATCAACAACAACAACATCAGCTATAACAACAACAACAATTATCATTCACAAATATGAATTGTGCCTGAGATGAATGTGTTGAGATATTTCAACAATTCAACTGCACAATTTCGTTCATAAACTTGATCAACCGTCAGCAGTTTGTGCCCTTATAAAATTTGGCAACTCTTAATGGCCGAAATAACAAGCCAAGTTGGATAACATACAGGCATGTCTCAATATGACGAAATACTTTATGTTGAACTTAATTGTCATCTGTTTTTCTTTGTTGCATTCACAATGTAATTATTGTTTAAAACGAAACCCAAACTTATGAGATCCTTACGACTCTATAAGATACTCTATTAGTAACAATTTTGAACATTCTTTAAATTGAATTTATAATTTAATTCGTTATTAAAGTTTGAGAATAATTGCAAATGAAACATATATTAGTAAAATAATAATTTTCATATCTATGCGTTGAAGTTTTCAAAAGATCTTGAAACTACAAGGAAAAGCTACAATTTATATAACTTATTTGTTTTAATTTATTTGTTTATTACTAATTTTGAATGATGAACTTCAAGATTAAATTTAAATTTAAATTATTAAATATTAAATTTCTTATCTATACAGTATTAACCTTTTTTTTAATTACACGAAAAACTACGTATTTTTTTTTTTGGTTTTAATTTTTGATCGAAATAAAATTTGGAAAATAACAAATTTCATTTACCAAATATGAAATATTAAATATTATAACTCCGCTTTGTGTTCTTTAGATAGTATTGAGAAGATCTTGAAATAACGAGAAGGAAATAATATTTGTATATTTTCCATATTCTATGTGTAAAATATACGATATTGGTATATTTTCCATATTCTATGTGTAAAATATACGATATTTGTATATTTTCCATATTCTATGTGTAAAATATACGATATTTGTATATTTTCCATATTCTATGTGTAATAAACGAGTGTGGATTTTGTGAATAGTTACATTATGAATTTCAAGAAACACATGCCAAATATTAATTTTCATATTTATGCGATTGTGATTTTCAGACATTTTTGGAAATTTCTATAAATTACTAAGATTTAAACTTTCACTATCAAAACTGTTATTTATTATCATATATCTGTAATTCTATAAATATATCTTTATGAACAATTTACTGTTTATATTTGACAATCTTAATTTCTATTTTCTGCTCTCTATACTTCAACTCCTATCTAGTTTACTTATTTCTTTATATAAATAAAACTCTTTGTAAGAAAAATCTTACAATTGTAGACATCACAAGTCTATTTCAACTTCAATAAAAATTAAAAAAGCACAAAGTTCACATTCATTAACAATAAAAACAAAATGATTGTCAAAAATTTAAATTTAATTTAAATTTAAATTTAAATTTAAATTTAAATTATTAAATATTAAATTTCTTATCTATACAGTATTAACCTTTTTTTTTAATTACACGAAAAACTACGTATTTTTTTTTTGGTTTTAATTTTTGATCGAAATAAAATTTGGAAAATAACAAATTTCATTTACCAAATATGAAATATTAAATATTATAACTCCGCTTTGTGTTCTTTAGATAGTATTGAGAAGATCTTGAAATAACGAGAAGGAAATAATATTTGTATATTTTCCATATTCTATGTGTAAAATATACGATATTGGTATATTTTCCATATTCTATGTGTAAAATATACGATATTTGTATATTTTCCATATTCTATGTGTAAAATATACGATATTTGTATATTTTCCATATTCTATGTGTAATAAACGAGTGTGGATTTTGTGAATAGTTACATTATGAATTTCAAGAAACACATGCCAAATATTAATTTTCATATTTATGCGATTGTGATTTTCAGACATTTTTGGAAATTTCTATAAATTACTAAGATTTAAACTTTCACTATCAAAACTGTTATTTATTATCATATATCTGTAATTCTATAAATATATCTTTATGAACAATTTACTGTTTATATTTGACAATCTTAATTTCTATTTTCTGCTCTCTATACTTCAACTCCTATCTAGTTTACTTATTTCTTTATATAAATAAAACTCTTTGTAAGAAAAATCTTACAATTGTAGACATCACAAGTCTATTTCAACTTCAATAAAAATTAAAAAAGCACAAAGTTCACATTCATTAACAATAAAAACAAAATGATTGTCAAAAAAAATGTAGTTGAAAAATTACTTGTGATTCTAAAAATAATGTTTATTACCAAAAACTCGAAATATGAAGCCAGATTATAAACAATAAAATGTATAATGATCAGAAATTTGACAGAGCGTGTTGAATGGTAGTTAACATTAATCCATCACGATGGTTACAATATAAAAAACATATAATAAGTCTCAGTGGGTTGCGTGAACACCTGCAATAAATGCAACTTAATATAATATTTAAAAATACTATAAGTACTATACTATATATAAAAGAAACGATATTCAAATATGTAAACAGATCGCTAGACTGATAGATAAAGAATCAATAGTACATCAATTTGAAAAATTGCATCACTCAACAGAAGAAGATTATTAAATAAACACTGTAGAGTTGACTATATGAATCAATAATCTCAGCTCAGAGAATCTACGATATTCGCATTAAAATCAATTGATGGAATGATCGTTGTAGTCAATAAGAATTTAAAAGAAACTACTATCTTAGTATTAAACTCATAAAGTTTATCTAAATACCTTGAGATATTGATTAAGCTGATGATATTTGCTAACGATGATCATCGCAAAATTGTCAACAGTTAAGTTAACCAAACTGTTGACCATAAACTGTATGAAACATTGGCTAAACTAGTCAACAAAACGGCTAAATAAAAATCCGATAACATAAATGAAATGAGAACAAGGCAATAATTCAAATGTGTCTATTTTAAATGGGTCCCAAGTTATATGATATTTACAATATAGATATAGATATTTACAATATCGGTCTCAGACAAATTATGTCACTTTGTGAATGCTTTATGATTTTTAGTTTAATTTATGACATCTAGTCATATTTATTAAAATATAATTTAATAGTTCTTTAGAGATATTCGTCTTCAATATTTTCAAATTAATATTTTTAGTTATATTTTATAAACAGTTTTTTGGGTTCGATTCGCATTTCTTGGAATTTTATTTGATATTCGGACAAATTGTTAGTTTTCAATGAAGTAACTGAAATCATTTTACACTTTTGTGAGTTTTCTTGGGACTACGATAATTTTGAGGAACTCTTTAAACAATTTTTATTGACAACACTTTTTTTTTTGGAAATCGCTTTGAAATCTTCAGAAATTTGCGAGGGTTTTTATTGATTTTACTAATTTTAACTACGCAATTAATGGCCGGAAAGAATTGAGAACTCTTATTTGGTGCTGTTAGAAGTGTTTGTGTTTGATATGTGTCCAATGCCACGCCCCCCGCAGCCCACCCGGAAAGACACACGTAATGTCCATTAAACGCAATTGAATGAAATTTATGAATGCCATGTAAACGATATTTGTTTTTTGGTTAGCAAATGATTATTGCAAATAACAAAAACATTATTAAATAATCAATTTTAATGGTTCTGACGCACGTTTGTTTGTTGTTACTTTAATGCCACTGTTTAAATTTAAAGCGCGTAGCAAAACAACAAAAAAAAAATAGAGAAAATAAAACAATAAAACAATAAAATACGAAAATCAGTTAAACCGAAATCAAAACAAAATTTTGTAGACTTTTTTTATCTTTTTCTATTTGCATTGGTTTTATTTATTTATATTTTTATTTTTTGCAAATCTTTCGCAACTCTTATAATAAGTACAATTTAACTATTTTGGTTTTGTTGTGCGTTAAGCATATTATTTATGATTATTTTTGTCCAACGTTTCATCAATCAAACAACATTTCAACAGCACTTTTTTCACTTCTCTCTCTTTTTCAACTTTTAACGTCAGTCCTCGGGCCAGGGTGTGTGTCCCCTTTTAAGTGTAGTGGTTGTTGTTGTTGTTGTGGTTGTGCTGTAATCGGTTTTAGTGTTAACACCTTTGTTTGTCCCCTCTCCAGATAAACCCAAAGACTCAAAAAACGCGACTCGTTTTTATTGGGCGCAACCTCCGCAGAAAAATTGTCTACAACAACCTCCAAAATTAAACCTACTTACCCCTCCACTTCTTACGCAAACCTCACTTCTCTTCTCCTCTCTCTGCTCTGCTAGACTCCAACGACAATTCGCTGTTTGTTTTCATTGCGATTCCATTGACACTCAACTGACAATGACAACAAGTTCACAAAAAATACAGAAATACAGATAATAATCGACCAGCAGGTAGCAAAAACTCCGACAATTCAATGGACCGCATCTATGTACACATATACATAGATATATAGATATATAAATATGTGCAATAATGTATCTTCCAAGACCTTAAAATATAACCAACTATGCTCTGCTCAATGGGCTTCCTATGGACAATATTTATTCTCAGCTAGTTGAGAATTATTTGTCTACATAATTTTTAGATTCTTTGGCACGCTTAAGCAATAATTTTAGCGGGTATTATAATTATGTGACTATACATGTAACACAACTGTATAATGCATATCTGTTGAGATTAGTCTAAATTATAATAGTGTCAAAACATATAAATATTCTGAGTTACTTTTATCTCTATTTCCATCTTTTCTGTAACATTGTTCCATGTTAACTCCGCTGTTGAAATCAGTAAAATATATTTATTTTATTGTTAAGCAATTTTAGTAAAATTCTTTAAAAAATTAATATTTGTATCATAAACATTTTAAATTATTACTTTTACATGAAATATTTAACTGTTAATATATTAAAAACTGTCTTATACACTTTTAAACATATTAAGTTTTTTATGTTATGGAATTTACAAATTTATTACAACTTTTCAAAGTACTTTATATAAGTTTTCACCTAATTATTTTACAGCTTTGCTACATTCAAAAATGCATTTTTTTTTTAATATTATATTTTATATTTTTATTTGTAATATAATTTTAGAAAGGAGTGTATTCTTCATAGATTTTTCCAAAATACTTTTATCAGCATAATTAAACAATTTTCGAGAATTTTTAGACAGCATTTATTTTTAAGTTTCTATTTGTACCCCATAAATTGTTTACCCTTAAATCTATAAATATTATATATAGGGTTGTGATTTTATTACAATTTTATTACTTTCGTTTTAATATACATAAAGAAATTTTAACTTTATCTTTTTAGGAAATCATAGATCAACCTTTATTTTTCGAAAACTATTAAAAACTATATTAATATTAGAAAATAATGTATTTCTCAAGGATAATCTCGAACAATTTGTAGTCATAACATAACAAATATGTGTTGATTTAGATCAGAACAATTTCAAAGAAATAACTGTAACATCTATATATGTGTAAATGCCATAAGTATATTCAAATTGTCAATCTTAAGTTATGCTTCAGAATAAAAGTCTGTCAAGTGCATGTCTTTCAACTTTAAGCACGATCTGATCAATTGTGTTCCCTGCACTTGCCCCTACCACCTACCCCCTCCCTTCCCCTATTTGTAACCCTGATGTGACGTTTTTGTAGACTCGTCTGCAGTGACGACCTTGCGACAAGACAAGAATTGATATGGGTACAAAATGCTCGTACATGATATAAGAAATAAATAAATAAAACTAAAAAAAAAGAGATAAAAACAAGAGTGTTAAGATTTGTTTAAACGGTAGTCAAGTTCCCTTGAGATCCGACTGGGCTAACACTACCTGGTTTGCACCCAAAAGAGTGAGAGAGGTGGTGGGGTTAGAGGGGGGTTCATCTTTCCAGGTGAGTGATCAAATCATTGTCATGTGCAGAGTTACCTTGATGGAGCATTTCGGGGTCTGTTTCATCAGTTTATAATATTATTATATCTACTTAAATTTGGAGACTAGCATTTACACCAAAATCTTGGTATTGTCTCGTTTCTTAGTTACCTTCCCCGTTTCTTCCGCTTTTGAAGACGCTTGAAACGCTTGAATGACACGTTCAATTGAACATGAGACATCAGAAATGATGAACAAATAAAGCATAATACCAAGTTATGCTGAAATTTGACTACCATCGAAAATAAAAATAAAAATATAAATAAAAATAGAGGCAGTGTCTGAACAATTATCATACATATTAATAATAACAAGAAATATCAAACAAAAACTGATAATAATAATAAAGAAATGAAACGCATAGCACAAAGCAAATCAAATGACCTCAATCGCAAATTAAAATGAAAACATGTTTACACATTACAGAAAATAAGAGTTAATAGTGAGGAGAGTGGAAATAGATGGAGAGTGAGACAGAAACAGAAACCGAGACTGAGACTGAGACTGAGAGAGAGTGCTCTGCAAAAATTGGGTCAACATTTTGGGCTAATTAATTAATAACATTGGCTAATGATGCGCTGCAATGCAATTACCAAGGCGCTAAGTGTTTAGCCAAGTTAATAAAAATCATTATTTTAAATGTTAATTTTTCCCTCCAGTTTCCCCCTCTATTTCTCCCTCTCTTGGCTTAAAAATAAGTTGTTCGACCTACTAAAAATGCGAAAAACCTGCTGATGGTCATGGCCATTTATGTTGCACGCAACAAGAAACATCATAAAAAAACGAGCAACAACAACAACCACCACAACAACATTGTACCCTGTTGTGTGTACTCCTTCCACTCTTTCCCTTCTCCTCGGTTTCCCCCTCCCTCTCTATTCCCTCTGCTGTGCCACATTTTTTAAGTACTCATAACTCTCTCAATTCGCTTGGTCAAGGCGAATTTTGTCTACGAGGAAGTTGAAGACGTGTTGCATGCATAAGTTGTCAAAGAAAAGTGTCAAAATCTGTGCAACAAACACAACGACAACAACAACAACTGGTAACATCAACAAAAATGTTGCGTAATTGCTTCAAATTTTCTGTTACAACTTCCACAAAACTATACAAAAGTTCCAAAACAGCTACGCAGCAATCGAGCCTGCTCGACTGTAATATACTCTGCGCTTAGTCCTCAGCGTCAGGATAGGTTTTTCTCCTGTTCTGGTTTTCGGTTTCAAATCTTTTTAAACTATTGCATGTTAAGGTGTTCTTTTCTTACACGATCACACAAATAAATAATATATATTTTAAATAAATGAATTATTACTTTTGTCAAATCGAAAGTTAAAATCTTTAACCTGTTCGCATTTAATTTTGAATACTTTTTCGTATCGTCCACATTTTAAGTGAAAGAAATTACTTATTAAAAAATACAGTTTAGCCAATTTGAAATCCTGAAAAATGATAAATTACAAGGAGATTGAGCGCGAGCGCACTCGACAACAAGACACCCTGTGCACTAATGGGTTGTCCGACACTCCAAAGATTCGATGACCTAAAATAACTCTGTTATTAATTTTCAACTGATTGTTCCAGTCACAGATATATCTTATAGTGCACCGATTTGAACCAAATTGAGGCAAGGCAAATAAATCAAAAGTAAATTTAAAATACATCAGTTTGATTAAGATGTCTTCAAAAATAACAACAATTTGCATACTGAATTTTAGGTACTGCTCAATCCCTCCTATGGCAGATATAGTCAACTGATTTACACAACTGTGGTCTACAGGTATAAAACTTAGTTAAATACAGATGCGATATCTCAACAAACAAAGAAGTTATTCATACTTAAACTTGATTATGGTCGGATATAATATTCCGATACGAAAACAAAAACAATCGATATCTGCGTTTAATAATTACATATCTTTTTACCAAATTTAAAGTCTCTAACTTGTATAGTTTCAGAGATTGTCGCCTTTAAACAGATAAACAGGCGGTTAATAACATATTTGTATATGTAAACATTACGGGGTCTGTAAGAAAATTTAAAACCAAAATAAAACCTGATCTTAGTAAGGAAAAATGTAATTGTTTCGACAAAATACAAGTTTGCATTGTATATCTTATTATTAAAATAAGAAATGTGGCATTTTTAGAGCTAAAAATAGAAAATAATTAGATCTGTTGGGAATAACAAAAAAAAATACACATATCTGAATTTTGTATTATGTCAAAGCAATAGCCAAACTCACTGTATTTTGCATTACATGGCGCAAAGTAATCATATCCCATTTTGTGCATATTGAATGAGTATAAAAAACCTGTTGCTGCCACATTCAGCAACAACTGGTTGCAGCAGCAGCAACAACATTAGCAATAACAACATTTGAGGCAGAAGATCAACAACTTGTGGAAACTGGACGGCAAATCAGCGACTGACACACAGCAACAGTTGTGGCAACATGTTGCAAGCGAGGCAACGTTATATAATAAACTTTTTATGTGCCACACACACACACACACACACACACACACACACACACACACACTGTCTTGTAAATGCAAAGTGAAAGAAAGCGAAAGAGTTTTTGATTCGCAGATTTGAGGCAATGTTAATGGGGACACATGTGGCATGCCACATGCAGTTGCTATAATATTACCACACACACACACACACATACACAGCAGTTCCTACCGTTTAATGTGCCCTTCACTTTTCTCACATCTCTCTCTCTCTCCCCTGTCTCTGTCTGTCTCTTTCACAGTGGACGATGCTTCCGGTCATTATACATCCGGTTTCTTCTATGGCAACAATTATTGGATGGGTTCGTTGGCCCTTTGCGATGCCATCTACGAGGGCGCCATTGGCAACAACAACAACCACAACAACAACAGCGAAAACAACAACGACAACAGCAACAAGGACGTCGGCAAGGACAACGGTTTGCCATTTGCTGAGGCATTCTCCCGTGCTTACAGCAGTGTCAACAATGCGCCGCCTCCATTTCTGCCCGGATTCTATGTGCTGAAGTTGCAGCTGAATGAGACGTTGCCAACACAGGTGGTAAGTGTGGCGAGAAGCGATTAGAGAAGCAATTGAACAAGTGAGAAGTGATTAGAGCAGCTAAACTGCGATTAGACTTTAAACAATTGGCATTCAAAATACGATGAGAGGTGAAAAAATGTGAAAAAAAGCAAACATAATAAGCTAAAAATCCAATGAAGATCCAATATATAGAGAAGTAAACACTTATTGGACAATTTTATTAAAATTAAAAGTGATAAAATAAAATATTAAGAGAGAAGCACAACGATATTTTGATTAGGGAAAAGCGTTGAGAGAAACCAAACTAAGATTATAGTGTGCAAAACAGAGAATTTATAAAAGAAAAACCTTTCAAGTATTGCTAGAAGTAATGGAATATATAAAGAGAGAAGATTATCGACAATAAGAAGATGTAGATGCGATTAGAGGTGAGAAAATTGTTCGATAGGAATAATATATTAAAAACAAGGGATAAAAGAAAAATGAAAAGAACAATATAATAAAAATAGGGAAAGGCGTTTAAAGTTACAAAGCAACGATTGAAGTGTAAGACATTCGAAAGAAAATATAGAGACGCGCAAATTTAATAGAATATTCAGAGGCGAGGAAAAAAGTAGTGAAAAAGCTAATGTAGCTCAGAGAAGAAACTGAAATTATTAGAGAAAGGAGAAGTTAATAAAAGAAAAGCAGGATAAAGACTAGGGTTAAGTGAAGAAAATGTCGAGCAAATTAAGGAGAATCGATTAGAGAAGATAAACGAACTTTAATTTTCAAGTAAAATTAATAAAGAGAAGTTGAGGATAAAAGAAAACCGGATTTTGAAAAATAAAAGGTGAAGGAGTCCCAACAAGAGTATCTGGATTTTAACAGTAGATCAGCATAGTTTGTTGATATTTAGGGATATTTAAGAGACAGTCTTCTTAAGGTACCACCTTTCTTAACCGTCTATTACTTTCCCGTAATTCCCACAGCTACGCACTATTTACACAGGCATGTGTCTACCCTCAAGTTGCAGCACTCGCGATGTGGAACAGATGAGCTCCTATGCACGCCTCGAGCTTCCCAGTCGGGATATACGAGTCCTGGACATCCGTGTGCCAACCGACAAGGAGTTTAACATTTGGTCGGACAAGACCTTCTGTCTGCTGATGTGAGTAGAGATGCAAATTCACTTTCAAAAACTTCAAAACTAATACGACTTGCTAATGGTTTGAGTAAACACTGACCCTTAACGGGTTTACCGGGTACCCGGGTACCCGGGAGCTTGGGGGCTTAGTCTCCCCCCTCTAAGCCCTGTTAAAGCCATAGATCCAACGCTTTGTTGACATTTGCTATTAACAGTTGAAATCGTGTGAAATGTGAACGAAAAAAAGCGAAACTATCCAAGAGAGCCACGCCCTCTCAGAGTTTGTGCTGCTAATTAACAATCCAGTGGCGCCAAATGCCCGTTACAGACTCCATTGCCTTCTTGTCACTTGGTGGTTTCAATCATCTATTAAAAGACTGACAACTTTTCTACTACTACTACTTGAAATGAAAGAAGTAGGCGAATATCCTTAACCAGTAGTGTAAGAACTTCAATAAAATATTAATTTAATCCAATTTGATTCTGCATTAAAGTTTTAAATATGATTTGTTTATTAAAACAACTTCAAACTCTCATAACTTTGTCAAAACTAAACTGATTTCCTTGAGGAACACCAATTTTTATCATAATTAGAACTCTAATTTGATTCTGCATCAAAAATTAGAAAATATAATTTTTGCAACAACTTCAACCTGCGATAACTTTGTTAAAATTCAACCGATTATCAATTTGATCATTACATCGCCTCTAATTTAATTTGCATCTAAAGTTTTAAAAATGATTTGTTTATTAAAACAACTTCAAACTCTCATAACTTTGTCAAAACTCAACTCATCTCCTTGAAGAACACCAATTTCTATCATTATTAGAACTCTAATTTGATTCTGCATCAAAGTTGGAAAATATAATTTTTGCAATAACTTCAATAACTTTGTCAAAATAAAACCGATTTCCATGCGAAAAGACATTTTTACTATATTTTGTACTTTAAATTGATACTGCAACTAAATTCTCGATAATTCTCTACTTTTCCAAAAATCTCCTTATCCACGCTGCTGAAATAGAGTTTATTTTTTAGCTAATTTATCAAATGATTCTCTCTCATGTTAACCAATTCTCTGGCTCCCTCTCCTAGTGTGGTTTCCTGCATTGTGCTGGCTTTGATTTGCTGTGGCACACTCTACGAGATTTATTTGACGCGTCAACTGCAGGAGGCACTGCGTCAACAGGACAAGGAGATGATGAACAACAGTGAGACAAGTTCGGGAATTGGTTGTGCCTCCTCGGATTATTCCGATACGATGACCGCACACGATGAAGCATTGAAGCAATCGAATCAATCGGATTCATTGAAGCAACTCGATCAACTTGTGTTGAATTTACCGCCGACTTTAAGCGGTGATAATGATAGCGGCAATGGACATCACCATCATCATCATCATATCGAACACGAACACGATGAGCATGAGCATGATAATGATAATGATAATGATCATGAGCGTATGACGCACATGCATCATCATCATCATCGTGGTGGCAGCAACGGCGGCAGCAGCAACAGCAATCGCAGTGCCACCAAAAACAACACCAACTCCGATGAACATCTCGAGGGTCATCTCCATGAACCGGAAAAACTGAGCATCTATTCGGAGCTCTTGCTCTCCTTCTCGGCCATCACAAATTTCAATGCAATCTGCGATCGGAATGTGGGTGCCGACACGATACCCTGTATTCATGGACTGCGTGCATTCAGCATGGCCTGGGTGATTTTGGGACACACCTGCATCGTTGTCTTCAAGTACTCCGATAATATGGAGATGCGCAAGGAGGTCGAACAGAACTTCTTCTTTCAAGCGATCACAAATGGACCGTTTAGTGTCGATACGTTCTTCTTTATCAGCGGCTTTCTCATCTCCTATCTGTATTTCCGCACAAATGCCAAGGGCAAGTTGAACAAGTTGAGCAAAGGCGCCAATGAATTCACCGCTGGCACCGCACACTTCTTTGGCCTCGTCGCCTATCGTTTCATGAGGCTGACCGCTCCCTATTTATTTGTCCTGGGCGTCGTTCAGGTCACCATGAAATACCTGGCTGCCTATTCCATCTTTGATCCACCAACGATGGATCATGTCACCTGCCCGGATTACTGGTGGCGCAACATACTCTATATCAATACGCTGTTCCCTGTTGATGAGATGGTAAGTATATCACAAGACTCTACTGATTACTATCATTTAAAGTGGCCAGTTTACACAACTCTTGTAGTCCTGGAGATAAATCCTATCTGACTAGACTATAGAATATATTTTTTTTCTTGAGAAAATACTTTTAACAATCTGATGGAATTTTGCTGAAATTAAACTAACATATCATATATCTGCATTAGCAAAGATCGGCTGAAAGCAGTGCTGTCCAAAGTAGACTATTTCCCATCACATGTGCTACGAAAAATCCAAATTCATACAAATTTTAGTCAATACTGGTTTAAAACCAATTTTTAATAAAAAGAAAACGTTGTTGTTTCTTGTGATATTTGATTCGAACTCACAGATTGTGTATTTCTTTCGGGTTTTTACGATGTCGAATACAAATAAATAATATTTTAATCTTTGACTTAATTAAGATTACTTCAAAAATTTAGATCTTTTATTGCAAACTCTAAAATACCAAGAAACCATAAAGAAAAAACATATTTTTCTACTAAAATTTAATTCCTTGGGTTAAGGGGCTTTAAAAACCTGTTTGCTCTATGGTCTTTAAAATTTCGAAATTGCAACCTTGCAGAAATTTAAATTATTCTAAATGGTTTACAATCTTACAATTGTTAAAAATGTTTTATGCAAATATTGTAAATTTTAGTGATATTCTAAGATAATTGTGGATTCAAAATATTTACTATTTATCAAAAATTGCCCACCATTTTATTTGTAGTGCATGTTGTGGAGCTGGTACCTGGCGAATGACACACAGTTCTATATGATCGGTGCGATCATATTGATTGTGGGCGTGCGTCATTTCAAGCTGTCTGCGATAACGACTCTGGTATTCCTGGTGCTATCCTGGATAACGACGGCTGTGGTTGCATTTACGAACAATCATCGTCCGAATACCGACGATCCGTTGGCGCTCTTTGACAAGATCTATGACAAGCCCTGGACACGATTGGGACCCTATCTAATTGGCATGGCCGTGGGCTGGATATTATTCCGTAGCAATTGCAAGATACGTTTGCCCAAATTGACGGTGGCCACCGCCTGGACATTGGCCATGTTGAATCTGTTCGTCCTGGTCTTCGGACTATATCAAACGGATCTATCGCAATTCACAGCGGCCGCCTATAGTTCATTGAGTCACTCGGCGTGGGCGTTATCCCTCGCCTGGATCACCATTGCCTGCTCCACGGGTTATGGTGGGTATATTAACTCCCTGCTCTCAGCCCCCTGCCTCTATCCCTTCTCGCGCGTCACCTACTGCGCCTATCTGGTGCATCCCATTGTCATACGCTCCATGGCGCTCAATTCGGATGCGCCACTTCATTTGGGAGGGGATTTAATGGTAAGTTTCCCATTCAAAATACAATATACATTTTTTGCTTACCCATTTATAACTTCCATACTCTATTTCGAGTTAATAAAATGTTCGGAAATGTCAAAATTCCATATACATATATAAAACTCCAGAAATAAACCATATTTTCTCTTTTACAAGTTTTTTCTTTAACAAAAAATTATATCAATGTTTAAGTTTTATTTAATTACTAATGATGTAAAATAACTCGACTTTTGAATATACAGATTTTCGTAGAAATATATATATATATCCTGTGCAACAACAATTTAAAGTTTTATGTTTACATCATTAAGTTAATATTGCTTTTTTTACATTATTACAAAAAAATACATGATTGATTTGAAAAAATTTATTGATTTGGAATATAATCGTTAACATGTCACTTTTGAAATATACCTTATAATATTTACGATCCCTGTGTAAAATTATTATTAATCTAAAATTGTTCTTTCATATTTTTTTTATATTTCTTTGCAGGTCGTCATGTTCTTTGGTCTGACGGTCGCATCCTATTTCCTGGCCTTTGTCGTCTCGATGTCCTTCGAGGCGCCCGTTGTCACAATGCTGAAAATCTTGTCACCTAGTCGAAAAAAGCGTCTCGCCTAAGCTGGCGTCCTCCTTCCCCCTCGAATATTTATAAACGAATCCATATTATATCTTACCATATACTATAGACACACACTTATCATCGAACTATTCTCTTCTTTCCCTATTTCTATTCGTTTTCGCACTTCTCATTCGTATTATGTACCAAGCAAACAATGTCCACATATTTATACAAACATTGATCATTCATAACTGTCCTTCTTTCTTTCGTTCGTTCCATCTTTACGTTTATTTCTATCCATTTAAATTGTTTTTGTTAATATTCCACTGATTCGTATTTGTTTTATCAACTTTTTATACAAAAAGACCTATTTTTTTTGTTTCGTAATGTGTACATTTTAGTCGTTTAATTTATTCCAAAGGGTTGGAAATTTTGTGCGTGACGAAAGTAATAGTACTTAATAGTAATAATTATAAATATATATATATATATACTTAAACACTTAATTAAAACATAAAAAACCAACTCTAGTACCTAATTTTACAAATTCATGTTGTATATATGTGTACTATATATGTAATATGTATAAACACTTAAATAAAACTGCTACCAAATAAAAACAGAGCTAAACTTTAATTTGAATTCGATTTACTTCCACTGGCATTTATCGATTTAAAAGCGGCAACTACAAACTCTTTGGTATATTAATTTGAGAGAAAAAATACCACAAAAAAATTACCTGCAAATATTCAAATTAGGGCAATTGCGCGTTTACAGAGAATCAAGGCTGCCACATTGCTCAATTAAGATTGCTGTGGAACACTTAGACAAAGCTGCCACATGGCAAATGAGGCGATAAAAACTGCAAGCGCACAATGCTAATCTGTTTTTATTTCTTTATTAAGCAGTAATTTGGCAAAATAAAATGGACAATTGAATGAAAACTTTTAAATATAAATTAGATAATTCTTATTAGTGCTGGGAGTTTTTTGTATGACAGGATAATTTTATATAATTTCATTTAATCTAAAAAATCCAACGAAATAAAAAAAATTTTCAGCGACCTCTATTAAGATATTTAGCTTTAAAAGCAAGCCCGGCAGCTAGACTATTGAAACGAGCTGGCAGCACTGTTGGTAGTACTGTTGTAATTACTGTTGCAGTAACAACAAAACCTAATTGGGCGTCTTTTAGCGCACACTTCCCAAATTGTTTATTTTATAGTGAGTGAGAGATCGCGCTCTCTCCCTTTTTCTCTGGATAAAATGTCGATGAGCAGCGAACAGCCACAGACATCGGCAGGCGGCATCAGCGAGAGCAATTCTTCAAATATTGAAGAAAGCAGCGTCAGCACAAGTAGCGTCGAGGTTGGTAGAAATCGGATTAGCTGTTTTATGATATACCCTGTACCAGGATGTCAAAATGCATATTAGCTATGTGCAAGTGTATACGACAGGCATTTGTGATTAGTATTAACAGCTCAATCAATTTACAGTGTCTCACAGCTTATTTGACCAACTTTAAATTTAAAAGAAAGCAGTCTTTCTATTAGCTGAACTTAAACTGCATATTTAAAATATAATAAAAATAAATTGCTCAAGTTTAAATGTTAATTTAAAATAATTGCAATTAAATTGCATTTATACTGGTACAGGGTATTATAGAGTCGCGTGCGCTCGTTGCAATTAATTTGTTGAACATCTTTGAACCACTTCAGATTAAGAAACTCGATCCGCAGCAAACATCCAGCAAAGTAATATCGCACTTGCAGAGTGAGCGGAGTTTTCAAGAGGAGACAAACGACAGTCATTTGAATCGATTGCAGAGTTTGAGGAACGAGTTGAACTACATTAATGAGACGGACTGGATGTACGAGAGTCTCGATAAGAAGCCCCAGCAATAATGTACTCCTTTCTGAGCCATCTGCTACAGCCCGAGGAGAAGGAGCAGCAAATTCAAGAGGATATATTAGAAATCAAGAAAAACTTTCAATGCCTGAAAATCACCGAAAAGGAGAAGAAATCAAATGAATACAGCAAGGTGAAGAAAAGCACCGTAAAAGACACAGATTCCGGTCCCGAAAAGGAACCAGTCTCTGAAGCCATAGCCACGAAGGTAAGATCTTAAATTAGTGTTTAGTGTTAGTTAATATACAGTTTGAAATCGGATTATTATAGCTCTTAAAGAATAAATGTCAATTCATCGAATTTGTCATACAACAGAAGAAGTGAAATGCGCTTCTTAATTATTTTAATCTTATTTTATGTGAATTATTCTTCTGGAAATATTTAAACAATTAAGAGTTGAAAATAATTTATTATTATATATTGATTTAACTAAATCTATTAGTGTCAGACAATTGGATGAAAATAGCTATAATAAAAATCGTATGAAAAATATTATTTGTTGATATTTTTATTTATATTATATGTATTTATAAAATCTTTAGGACTCGTGAAAATCATTTTATATAAATACAAATTTTAAGTTTATAAAATACAAGTTTTATTAAAATGATTAAAAATGCACAAGAAATATATATAATAATAATATATTCTCTGCAAATATATAAATAAATAAATATAAATCAAATTTCTACACACAAGCATTCTCTTTTTAATATTAATATTAATTGATTCAATTTAATTATTATTCAAATTTCCATTTCTTGAAGTTTTCCTTTAATTTTCACTACCTACCTAAAATATATATCCAAAAAAATATATCTTATCACAAATTGTCATATTTTTAGACACAGGAGATACTGGAATCGCTG